>JAJGOT010000700.1:92500-315000 GCA_022457155.1 Cladopsammia gracilis
GGTTAAAGTTACAAAGTGATCGATCGTATGATTTAGGGGTTATACTTCGTGGCAGTGGTATCGTGCGACTTAGGCCGTGTTCTATTGGGATCAACCATTTTCAGTTGGTTGGGTTGGTTCAAGACAACATAAAGTTCTCTTGGTTGGTTGGAGGTTTTTTTGTGTTCTGTTGGGAAAAAACCGTTATCGGTTGGTTTGGTTGATCAACCATTTCAACCAGCTTTGAACCTGGTTGAAATGGTTGAAATGGTTGAAAACGAAAATGGTTGAAAAGTGTTCTATTGGGACACCTCAACCAAATTAACCAAAACCGGTTTAGGTTGAAACGGTTGATCCCAATTGAACACGACCTTATGGCGCTTGAATCGAAAATGACCATTGTTGGAGTTGTTGTGATGTCTTTTAGTGCATTGAACCAAAAAGATACACTGACAGGACCAATTTCAGAAAGAATTGGTACCCGTATAGCGGCAAAATTAATGTTAGTCTCAAGTTCCTTTCAACATATATATGCCCTACGATCATCCCGTTTATGTGAGTCTCCCCCGTTTTTTTCTGGCGACCATTCTCGTATTATGCTGTTCATGGTGGTTGTGACTTTTGTTCCAAGCTGTGGATAAGTCCTGAGGAGTGACCATTCAAACAAAGCCGCATTGCAAAGGTGCGATGAAAGACATGTTCTAGTAATAGGAAAGAATCCAAAGCTGTTCATTTCTAGCAAACAGCAATTCTGATACGTACGTATTTATTTTATAGGATGTATATGAGCAGTGACGGGGATTGCGAGAAATGTTCGTATTGCTGCGGCGAGAACTGGGAACAAAATACAAAAAACATTGAACCAGTCTGTAAAGCGCAGAGACTGGGACGATGCATCTGTAAGCGATCTTTGTTATGCAGTGGAAATTGTCGGAGCCCGACAATAGCGTCGATAACGACACGAACGAACCCGACGACAACACCTATAACTGCACAAACGACGACAACGACATTGACAACGACAGCGACGAGTCCACGAAGCAAAGAATCAAAGCACAGTACAACGCAAATTCCACCGACGCCAGTTATCTTCACGAAAACTGAAATTAGTAATGATGATCTCCAAGCACAACGAGACGGTAAGATAATTTTGAGACTTGGAAGTGTCATATTTGCATTTTTTACGGTCTTTTTTGTCCTTGAAAAAAAAGCGATTGGCCCTTTCGTTAACTTTCTCTAGCTTTTTTTTTGCAGAGGTTTTGCTGTGACTTACAAAATGCAGGAGAATACAATAATGATAAAATGCTTTTTTTATCGTTAAAATACTTCAAATTGTTAATGACGATCAGCAGTAGGTGTCAAAGTTCGCTTTAATTACTGCAGAGAGACGAAGCGAGATATATACCAAACAAGCCTTTTCAAACTGGTTGACTGAGGCCTTATAAAAATGTACAAGAGAGAATTAGGTATCTTAAGAGAGAGAGAGAGAGATTTAGGTATCTTATATGATTTATTGTTTCGTTTTTGTTTTTATAGAAAAACCCGTTTACCCTTCCCTCAAACCCGGTTGGATTGTCCTGATCTGTCTAGGAGGAGTGCTCGCTGGATTACTAGCGGTTATGTGGTGCCATAAGCGAACCCGCAAACAAATTACCGGTTTCTGCTGCCGGAAGTACGTGGCGTTAAGCGCCGATGTTGAAACTTTGGTAGAAAGCCACCATGAGGGACACTATGAAGAAGAAGCAACGAGAAATACAGGAAGTGAGTAACAAAAACGAGATTTTCATGAATACGATATCACTCTCCTCTCGTCATGTATGGTTTTCCAAACCTTGTTGGCTTTGGCAGCAAAGCCAGTTGCCTATTTTCTTCATGATATGCATTTTTTATGTTAAAATTTGGTTTTACGAGTTTCTTACATATAACCAATGTCAAAAGGTAGCGATGCAGTATCTGGAGCAACCGCAAATAACTTACCGCACATTAATTACTCTATCAAAAGCTAATAGCTATTCTGGTAAGGTATTTGAATGTCTCCCCGTATTGTGGGCGGCACGGTGGTCTAGTGGTTAGCGCGTCGGACTTTCAACCTGAAGGTCGGTGGTTCGAGCCTGGTCTCTGTCATCGTGTCGTTTCCTTAGACAAGAAACTTTACTCCACACTGTCTCTCTCCACCCAGGTGTATAAATGGGTACCGGCGACAAAATGCTGGGGGTAACCCTGCGATGGACTAGCATCCCATCCAGGGGGGAGTAGCAATATTCCTAGTTGCTTCATGCTACGGAAACCGGGTTAAGCTCCGGCCGTGTGGGCCATCGTGGCCCGAGTGCGACTTTACCCGTATTGTGGCGTGGAGACAAACCTCTGGTCAAAGCTGTCGAAATATACCATGCAAGAATCGTGGAGTTTTTTTGTCAAGTGAAACATGACGACTTGTTTTCTTTCCGCTTTAACAATGGTTCCAGATTGCAAAAAATCAATAAAGTAAGAGGTTACTTTATTGACTTTATCTTCACGCCACCTAAGTGTCACACGCATCAGTATCTGGTCCTGATGAAGTGTAATTTTTATCTGCAGATAATGCCACACCCATCCCCCCAGGGGAAGAGCCTGTGCCACCTATTTTCTACTCAGGTATAACTACAGGTAAGTAAACATAATGTTTACGCAAAGATCTGCTATTGTTCCGATTAAATGTTGATGTGTGGAAGCAAAAAAAAAAAAATCAGATCGATGAAGACGTACATATGAATTGTTTGCATTAGTGGAGGATGATACCAGGGCAACAATAGCACAGTAGAATCTCACTTCCTTTTCCTTCCCTTTCAATCGTCTGCCACGCAGGCTAGATTTCTTGTTGTAAGAAATATATGCACTAGGCGTCAACTAAAGAATCAGAGGGCAGCAGATTTGATGATCAGCAGTTAGTACACTGCATAGCGGGTACACCTACAACTGTATAAGTGAAAAATGTAAATTCATTCGCATCTTTGTAAAGAAAAAAGCTTTTGGATTCCTACGTACATTTTCCAACCATAGGTCCGGCGTTTAACAAAACAACCGTATCTCTTGCTGGTTTATAGCTGGAATACTAACGCAAGTCTTCAGAAGTGCTTATAGTCAACATATCGCGCGCATTCGATCAGTTATTTCTGTTTTAGCACCCAGCTAAGTGTAGCTTTGCCTTTTAAGTCATGTTTTTACTTAGATGTACTGAATCAAGCCTTTCATTTTTTCTGACCCAGAAGAAGTGTACTGTAGCTGTAGGACAAGGGAGCCTGACGTTGAGCAGATACAATGCGCATGCACCATGGGTACGTCAGGTCAGTCACAATGCAGCGTTTACAGAATATAAATCTATACGCCATTCATACCAAATCTTAATATTTGTTAGTATTTATCTGTTACATTGTCAGTGTAACCCTCCATAACTAACATTTTTATTATTTATCGCTCTAATCTTTTAGAAACGTCCATTGAAAAATTGCCGCACAGCTCGTCTTCCGCCGAGACGATTTCGGAAGAACAGGAGTCAGTAAGACAGACTTCAACTTGGCGAATTTCTCCAAGTACTTCCTCCTCTTCTCGCTTGTCTTCTCCCAGAACTTCTGAGTGTTATTGCATCACGCCATCTTCATCTTCAAATTGCGTGACTGCATCTCCATCTCGCGGACGGTCGCCTGAATATTATCGTGAAACGCCTATTGCAAATTCAACATTCGTGACTCTATCTCCACCTCGTGAGCGCTCCCCTGAGTATAATGGCATGACGTCCTCTTCCAATTCTCTACCTCGTGGACGATCACCAGTGCATCGCTGCGTGACGCCTTCACCTTGCGTGACTCCAACTTCTTCTCGTGGGCAGTCGCCTGATCCGTTATCCCTTCAAAGCGTGCAAAGCTATTCTAGTGTTTCGGATGATCAAGACATTTGCAATCAAAGTAGTGAGTATACACAGGGCAATGATCCAGTTCCAATTAGTGTGGAAGCACACGACAAGGAGCATGATCCTGACGCGAGTCAATCAACGAGGAAGGACACTTCGTCAGCGCCAGGGAAACGAAAGCAGTGTCGGTCTGGAAGAACCAGTTCCAGTCCTAAGAAAGGCGTGAGTTATGATTTGAAAATGAAACAAACTTTGCCTCCAAAACAGACTGGGGACACGGACAAAGATGTAACCCAGCTACCCACTAGTGATAGAGGACCAGGTTATAACGTCATGGCAACTAATGGCAATGACATGAACCAGGCAAACATCGCTGGTGAGTGTTAAAATAAACAAACAATGACCTTTCTTGACATGGCATTTTTTGGTAAAATATCGAAAAACAAACGGCAAGAAAGAGGAGAACTGCGCAATAGCTTTTATTTGAAAATTCACGATCTACATCTGTAGCCTTCTGTTCACTGTAAAGGAGACTATCTGTTCTCGGACTCTTAAAGTTTGAACCACATACGGGTCACCTGATTGTAAAGTTTGATGCAGTTAATTGTAGATGGAAACCATGGAAACAGCCACTAGCTGGTGACTGAAACGAAAGATCAGTTTTCCTTACATCTTTAATTCGTTATTTTTTTTTCTGCAAATCAGACCCAGATTGTTGCAAATATCGACGGATTCAACGCAACGGAGACGCTGAACACCGCTGCACTGGTGAGTGGCAGAACGTCTTGTGAAAATATAGGCATGCAATGTGTGCACAAAATTAGGTTTTTTTTCTGCTGCCAGACTACATTTTGAACAACTGATTCATTGGTAATTTACTCAGTTCTTTTTCCAAATAAGAACAAGAGTTCATAATTTCCACCAGTTGTCTAAAATGTAGATGAAGTAGCATCAACTGTCGATAGTTATAACATGTTTTCCTGAATCAAAACTTATCGCGTCGCTTTCTGTTCTTGTTTTTTCAGAGTGTTGCCCTCAGCCAGACGACTCATTCTTTCAACTCATAAACAGAGAAAGGACATGTCTAAAGGAAGAGATTTGTAAAGAGCTGAACAAATGCAACAGTTATAAAGAGTTAGCGAGGTTTGCACGCGTGGATTCGGAAATGGAAGAATACGAAACCAGTTCAAATCCTGCTGAGCGAGTTCTAGATAGAATTAAAGCTTCGGAACCAAGTCTGAAGCTGACAGAATTTGAGGAGATGCTTTGTCAGCTCAAGCGACTCGACATTGTTCAACTTATTCAGGATCATCACATATTTTGTACGTTTTGTCACAAAAACAGATTTGACTCAAAGGCTTAGTTTACTTTCATTGGTTATATGGCTCAGAGAAATCGGCCGTTTTCTGATAGCACCTTTACACAATACACAACCGACTTTTTCTGCGAAAAGCACTAGCTGGAAATGTTCATGAATCGAAGCCGTAAGCGATCTACTTCTTATTCATACTAGAAACATATGACACATTAAAAGCTGGTCGCTTACAAACAGTTCTTTCCAGGTGAGCTGTGGCCCATTTCTCGAAAGTCCGGATAACTTTTCGGGCTCAGAAAACTGTTTTATGCGCGTTATTTTCACATTAAAGATTAAACTTCGGTTGGTTATGAAAAATAAGCAATAAAATTCTAAGTTCCTGAATCAAGTCGGGCTCGTTTGCGGGATAAAAACTGCATCACCATTCTATAGATTCTGATTTTAAGATGTTGCTCCTGTCGATTGAAAAGTTATCGGTACTTTGGAGAAACGGGCCCTATAGTCGTATATGAAAGGGGTCGCAATAAGAGCTTCAAATGTATATGTCAAGCATAATAAATTAATTTATCTTGCATTTTGTTTTGTCTGGACAAGGTTGCCTCCTTTGAATGGTACGTTAAAACACTTGCCGGTGCAAATTTTAACTGATATATTTCTCTCGGTTTAGGCCGGATTGAATCGAGTTAACTAATTCGGTCGTTGGTAAATTTATTTTACGTCAAGAGCCGAATTACATTAAAGGCGAGAAACACGTTTTGCAAAAGGAACTTTTTTCAAGATGAGAAACTCGTTAAGTGTAAATGAGGCGAAAACAAACTTTTTACCTTTCTTTCGTTTTGTAGTCATTAAATTGCTGGTAGAATTTGCATTACACACAATTTACAAGTATGAAAGATTGGTACAAAACAACTCTGCGAGAAAGCACGTTTTCCGCCGGTTTTCAATTTTACTGACTAGTCCACTGGCATACCATCCTCTGCTTGAGCGATGTTTTGTGTTTTACAATGCCTGTATTGTTTATCAAACTCTAGCTTATCCCCTGACGCGAACTTAAGCGATTTTTACTCGTACTTAGTTAAATAAAATGCTCGGAGAAATACCATGTTGTTTCACTTTGTTGTTTCATGTGTGTTTTGATTGATGATCAAGGCTTGTGAAAGTGGTTTTTGGTTTTTAAAGTCCATCTCTATCTCGACTTCTGAAAGAGTAAAACTGCTCTTTTCATTCTCTGTTACTAAGGCTCGTTCGATTGTAGAATAAACTCCAGAAAACAGTAAAAATTCGCATAAAAGAAACTGCGGCAGTTAAGAAACTCCAGGCTGACATTTGATCAATTAATCATCTAAAAAATAAGGGCCACTTCAGCCTGACAAATGAGGCAGGTTCATATTCGGAAAAATTGCCAAAACTCAGAAAACAACGGTGAAGACGCAATGGAAGCGCGCAGTAGCTGAAAACTAAATCCATGCAACATAAATAATACTATTTAGCACTAAATAGTTCCATGCTTTGCACCATATTTCAGGCATATACTTAAATTTTTCTTTCTAAAGCATATTCACACTAGTGACATAACGGTGATGTCACGCGAGTACAAATTTTTAAAAACACAACTTGTGATATGTGTTTTTTCGTGTTGTTTACACTGGTGACATAAAAATAGATATTTGTTGTGTCTTGAATTTGCGTGACCTCGCCATTTTCTCGGGGTGTTACGAAAACAAAGACCCTCGAAAACGAAGACCTAAGACCTAAGACCGGTCTTCGTTTTCGTAGTACGAAAACGAAGACCCCGTAAAACAGAAAAACATTGAAATTACAAGTTAAAATCAGCAAGGCTTAGTAATATTATACGACATTACACTTCACGCGTTCCTTCCCCATTTATTCCCGGCATAGTAAATCGAACTCAATCGAACTCAATCGAACTCAATTCATGGATTGAGTTCGATTGAGTTCGGCAATCGAACGAAATCGAACTCACCGAAAAGAAAAAAAATCAATCGAACCCAATCGAACGTTCTATTCTTGGCTTTCACTTACGTCATATCAAAATTCAGAAGCATTAAAAAATAGATTTCGAATCCAAAATGTTTATGGAATTGAAGAGAGTTTAAAACTACACATCTTGGCCAAATTTGGAGCGCAAAAGCATTTCGTTCAAGAGTTATAGGTGAACGAGAATGTATGAAATGTATGGATCGGCCAAAAATTCAAAGTCTTAATTACACCAAAAATCACATCCAAAAATATTGTATTTGCTATAAGCTTCATTAACTCGGCTTATAAGCACTTATAATGCAAACAATAACTTTCAGCTGATTCAATTTTGTTTATTTTCGCGGCTTATCTGAAATAGCGTGACGCATTGCGTGACGCATTTAAACCTTTGTAAATCGGAAGCAAAACATCGTTAAAACCTGAAACTTTATGTGAAAGATAATAACACTTGTATCTACACACCGTGTTTTATGACGTCATGTGAAGACCAAGAATTTTTCGAACTCGTGATTTGTGTAAAACAGGCGTTGAAAATCCATAACCAGATCTTGGAAGCTCGAGTTACTTCAGCCCGGAGTGTAGCGCACGTGTTTTTCGTAAACGAAGAAATTCCGCAGAAATGGCTTCAGATGCGCTGTGGATTGTAAGCTTCAAATGCGTAGTAAAAGGCTACCAGGAATGCCGCTTTGACGTCATTGTATTTTTGCACAAACGTAACCCAATCCATTTTAATAATTGTGTTCGATTGAGTTCGGTTTCCGAACTCAGTCGAACACAATCAGATGGATTGAGTTCGATTGAGTTCGATTTGTTCGATTGAATTCGATTTGTTCGGAAATCGAACTCACTGAAAGTCCGGTGTTCGATTTCGTTCGATTGCCGAACTCAATCGAACTCAATCCACGGATTGAGTTCGATTGAGTTCGATTTCCGAACGTTCGATTTACTATGCCGGGATTTATTACAGCAACTACTTGTGCCGCGTCTGCTCTGGCTGCTATGTTTCGCTATGCGAGATAACTTGATTTGGTAGCGACATGGTGGGATAAACTTACCAAAATCCGGATATTCTTACGCTAGAGTAAGGATCCAGGATCGGCAGGCATTAATCGAACGCTTGTTGCATGCCTTTGATAAGCCAGGATTGCGTGACAGTATGAACGCGCTCTGTACAGGAAATGATCCTGGGTTTCTGCAAATAAATAATTTTTGTCTAGTGTATCTAGCGAAAAAGATTCAAACAGTCAGTAAGGCATGTCAGCTGTGAAATTCTCGTTAAAAAGTAAGCAGTTCTCTTTGCTAAGGACGGGTCTTCGTTTTCGTAGTACGAAAACGAAGACCCCCGGTCTTCGTTTTCGTACTACTAAAACGAAGACCCTAATATAAAATATCCGAAATCCATTGAAATTACGAGTTTAGACGTGCACTGAGCACCAGCAAAGGTTATTATAGATTTTAATACATTTCTACACTTCGCGCGTGATGTTTTCTTGCTCTTTTTTACAACTGCTTTCGGTTCTCTGCTTTGTTTTCCTACGCAATAAGTGCAAGCTCGTAAGTACGCAATAAGTGCAAGCTCGTACAGTGAAAGAACATGTTCTTCGAATTTATAACTGTGGGGTTACAAAGGTCGGCTATCGCACGTGAGACAGACGTAAACACTTTGGCGCGAAACTTGAGTCACATGTGAAGATGGAGCGGTGAAAATTTTCAGCTATGTCTGTTTTTCGAAAGTTTAAGCTTTAAATTTATTTTAATTTGCAATAATAAAGTGTTAATAACCGGATATAACTGGACTGTGTTTATTTAACAACGTTTCCATTGCTGGTACACCCTGGTACAGGTATTTCAACCAAAAATGGCCTTCTTCAGTTAGGAAAAAATATGCTAACTGTCTCACGCAGGACATGTTCTTTCACTGTATACTTCCGTCACGCAATGCTGGGACAACAACGAGAGTACGTGCCCGAATTCAGCTTGCTTAACCTTATTCAAACCTAAACTATTCCAATCGCCCTATCAACGGGAAAATCTGTTCCGAGCTTGCACTTATTGCGTAGGAAAACAAAGCAGAGAACCGAAAGCAGTTGTAAAAAAGAGCAAGAAAACACCACGCGCGAAGTGTAGAAATGTATTAAAATCTATAATAACCTTTGCCGGTGCTCAGTGCACGTCTAAACTCGTAATTTCAATGGATTTCGGATATTTTATATTAGGGTCTTCGTTTTAGTAGTACGAAAACGAAGACCGGGGGTCTTCGTTTTCGTACTACGAAAACGAAGACCCGTCCTTAGCAAAGAGAACTGCTTACTTTTTAACGAGAATTTCACAGCTGACATGCCTTACTGACTGTTTGAATCTTTTTTGCTAGATACACTAGACAAAAATTATTTATTTGCAGAAACCCAGGATCATTTCCTGTACAGAGCGCGTTCATACTGTCACGCAATCCTGACTTATCAAAGGCATGCAGTAAGCGTTCGATTAATGCCTGCCGATCCTGGATCCTTACTCTAGCGTAAGAATATCCGGATTTTGGTAAGTTTATCCCACCATGTCGCTACCAAATCAAGTTATCTCGCATAGCGAAACATAGCAGCCAGAGCAGACGCGGCACAAGTAGTTGCCGTAATAAATGGGGAAGGAACGCGTGAAGTGTAATGTCGTATAATATTACTAAGCCTTGCTGATTTTAACTTGTAATTTCAATGTTTTTCTGTTTTACGCACTACGAAAACGAAGACCGGTCTTAGGTCTTAGGTCTTCGTTTTCGAGGGTCTTCGTTTTCGTATGTCGCTAGTGTGAATCAAGCTGATCTTTCCTTTATGTCTTTATGTTCATGTTTTTATGTTGTGATGTCTCTAATGTGAACCAAATATCAAAATTCAAGAAAAATCCCAAATTTCATTTTGTAAAATAAATTAAACAAATGGACTACCATGCAAAAGTACTGCTTAAGAGGTTTCATTTAAATGGTCACATCATAGGATTTCGTCGACAGACTCAAAAGTTAGGACAAATGGTACCATACAAAAGTACTGCTGAAGAGGTTTCATTTAAATGGTCACACCATAGGATTTCTTCCACAGACTCAAAAGTAAGAACTACACTACATGTCTCCATTGTTGACTCTGGGAATGGAAGGGTTAATTGAGCATACGACGCATGTTTCTGTTACATTGATATCAAGAGATTCAAGTTCCTCGTCAGTAACAAAACTTTCGGCGCCTTCATCTAGGTCATGTTCCTCTAGATAACCGCCACAACAAACTGTCTTACATTGCTCGGGTAAAATTTGGAACTTCCCTTGAAGCACAGGTAAACACTCATTAGTCCTCTTATCGATCTCAAACAAGAAACACTTAATAGCAACAGAGGAAATAACACCTTTGTCGCTTCTATCCACAATGCTAGCAATGAAGAGGGCAATTCGGTTGATCGCATGAGAAGGCATTGTGTTCCAGATCGCTTCTTCATCCGGAGCACTTGGTCGATCTAAGGCCGATTGATGTGAATGCCAAACAGCCACATGGTCCAAACTGTGCTGTTCACTGAGATAAGTTGCAATTCTGCTCGAATATCGAACGTCCTGATGAAATGAAAATGTCGTTCGTCGACACAGCTTGCCAGGACCGATAACATGGTGTATGTTCAGTTTGTTTTCGAACGCATGCTGTCCTTCGTCCCACGATCCAAATAAATCTCCTCCGGTTTCTTCGGTTGGGCACTTGAGTACCCAACTGAAAATGCTTTTTATCTCGCCTGGAGGAATCTCGACAATAAAACGTCTCCCATCATCTGAGGACATCATCGGAAGTCACGCGATGTTTTAAAACCAACAATGTCACGCTATTGGAGTGACGGGGAAAAAAACTTAACCGGAAGTCAAAAAGAGGTCCATTGTAAATCCAACAATCTATTTTTATATGTCGTATCCATCTTTGTTATGCAGTTGAGGTTTTACCGTTTTTAGGTTTGGAGTTTAAAACATAACAACGACTGCATTTCGTGGGTGTTCAGAATACTATTTGTTCAGTTATCACAGTCTGTCGTAATTTCTATTCAAGAAAGGCCAATCACGTCTTTCTGCGAAGAGAAATTTAATAGCAGTGAAGTTCAAACAACGAAGGATAATGTTTTTGGATAACACTTGCTCATCCAAAATTCAATAACAGTGTGATTTTCTCTCTCGAAAGTAAAATTTATTCGGGGCAATTCCCGGAAATGTTTTTCGTTTTCGCCTCACTGGTTTGCATATCATTATAAATATAGAAATGAAAAGCACCTATTGTTATGTCACACTATTTCCACGAAAGTACGGAACAGACTGTCAAATTGGAACGCCTCCATTCAGACAACACATCAATTCAAATCTATTCTTGGAAATGGAAAAAACAATACCAAAACTTCACTTTTTTCGCCGAGAATCTCTCGAGAAGCGCTGTTTGTCTAGGAATATTTATCATTTAGCGTGAAGATCAGAAACCAGTCCGTCTTTCGTATACGCAAAGAAACGCTAGCGATTTCACTCTCTCCTGAAAACAAGATGGTGTTTACTGCGTATATTTTCAAAGAAGATAACGACAGGCTTACTAAAGACGTCGCTGGTGCAGGGGGAAAATTGTTTGGGCAGTGGACGAGCAGTGGAAACCCAGTGATCCATGTTGCCGTTAGCTCTAGTCGCCCGGAAAGACACCGGATGGCTGAGGAATTGTCAGAAAATTACAAGTTGTGCCACATCGGAGAGTGGCGACCGAGTAGCAGAAGAGATGAAATAAAGAACCTGCTATCGAAGTACAGAGGCAGACAAGAAGCTCCATCACGATTCCTGGTTCTCGATGTAAACATCACAGGAATCACCCCTTTCCTCTTCACCAAACAGAGTCCGACACATGATCAGGATATTCACTCTGGCAAACATGATATATTTTGATATTAAACAACTACTGAACAAAAGCTGATATATCTTGATATTAAACAACTACTGAACAAAAGCTTGGGGAGGGAGGGGGTTAAAGTAACGGTCAAATAACAATTTGATTAAACAAATTAAATAAGTGTTCCATAGTGATATTCCAACAGCAACGTGAAATCAAGTGATTTCGTTCTCGTGACAAATCGCAGAAACATTAGCGAGTAAACGTGCCCGGCATATATTATTGTGGCACTCGCGCGTTGCTTGATTGCTAAAGTCTGGTTATAAAATCTAAACGTACTGTTCCTGTTCCTGTTCCTGTTGCCAAAAAAGAATATGATATGTCCTTGAGACTATTTGTAAAGCATCATGAGTAATATCGTAATAAGGGTTGTGGTTGTTCATCGTGGTGAACACACTAGTAAAGAAGTATTTTTCGTTTGTCTCACGATGTAGATCACACCTAGTACGGCCTAAAGACGCTGTTGACCCGACTAAACAAGATGGCGTGGTTTACAGAATTCCTTGTGAATGCGGTAAAGTTTATATCGGCCAGACTGGAAGACCTATGCAAGACAGAATAAAAGAGCATGACCGAGACATCCGATTCGCCCGTACGTACCCAGACCTCCGCCGTTTCAGAGCACGCCAACAACACCGGACACCACCCGCTTTGGAATGAAGTAAAGTTTATTGATCGTGTACACACGCAGGGTCAAAGGGGCGATCCACATAAGACGTAACCCTAACAACATCAACAGGGACAGTGGAATAGAAATTCCAGAAGCATGGATGCCCACGATCAAGCAACACAACAACGGGAGAGCCGTACGACTACGGACCGCCGAGGGAACAATTCGCCGAAACAACGAGGATCAAAATGCACCAGTCACAGCTGTTGAAAACCAACCAATCACAGCAGAGCATCGTGCTTCATAAGGTGACGCGTAACCAGCCGACCCATCGCCTGAAGAAGACTAGCAGTATGAGTCGAAACGTCGCGATCCACATCGGAAGTGACTACATCGTGAGACAAACGAAAAATATCATGAGTAATGTATGTTAACAAGTGCTCTCAGAATGGACTTCTGATGCTCTCTGTGATACTATACTTCAGGTCATCTTCCATTGTATTGATTTTTTGTAATAAACATATTTATACATTGCTGCTCCAAGCCTAAAATGAAAGCTTAAAATTTGATCTCCAAACTATCATTGAAAAGTCCCCTCAATCAAATGATTATCCCTCACTATCACCTTTGTGTCGCTTAATATGAGGTGGATATCAGGGGGATTTTTCGTTGAGAAACACTTGACCCAAGGGACTTTGTCTTGTTAGATGGCTGGCCCGGGGTCCTACCCCAGGGGCAAGCCGATGACATGTGCATTAGATTACCGTATTTAATCACGCTGGGCACTTATTAACTTTTTCTACCTTCATGATGGGCGCTTATGAAATTTGCACCATTTTCAGCACATGTAGTCTGTTTATTTTAAAACTAGTAGTAATCACAGATTATAGTGCGTCTCCTTATACCGTAGCACCTCGTCTTGAACTACGTAGTACCTCAGTTTCAGCCACAGTTGAAAGGGGCTATGTCACGAGATATGTCACGCAGGCAAAAATGTCGGGCCGACGTCAAACAAATTCACGCTATCGCCGTGGAATCGGGAAAAATCCTTCAATTCTGCCGTGCTGTGTACTCCGAAAGGTCTCAGATTTTTCCGACATAAATAGTATATTTATCTTGATTTCATTTCGGTTTATATTTCTCCGATTCTGAAATGATACGCCTCAGTACTTGGTGTGATATCCGTAAGGATTTTACTGACTAAATAAATGTAGATATCTCAATGTCTGGAAGTTGCATTCAGCATATGTTTAATCAAGATGGCGCAGATTTGGAACCGACACTTTTCTCGATTCGTTCCACCTAGACGACGCGCTAAGCATGCTGGATACTATTGTGACGTTTCAAGATGGCGCAGATTTGGTACCGACACTTTTCTCGATTCGTTCCGCCTAGACCACAAGATTAGGAAGCGTCTCCTTCGTCGACGCAACAAAACAGTAACACAGTGGCTATTCGTACGGCAGCCGTACTTAGACTTCGATTTGCTATTCATACGGGAGTCCAAAACTTTCGACAATTTCGGTGTTATTCTTCACTTTTGTTGGTCCACAATATTTACTGTTCGTTTAGTTTTACGAAGCGCTTCTGGTAAGCGATGTTGATTTGGCTCACACTAATTTGCTGAGTCTCTGTGTACTACATGAGCGACTCATTTCGTGACACTTAGAAATCTTTCACGAGATTCCTTCGCGTAGCTGAATAAACATCGCTCACAAGAAGCGCTTCGTGAATCTAAACAAACGTACAATATTATGGATTGGCAAAAGTGAATAATAACGTCGTACGAATAGCAAATCGAAGTTGGCCGTACGGGAGTATATAATTCTTTGACACGAAAAATTTCTAAGTGTCACGAAATGAGTCGCTCGCGTGGTATACAGTGACTCAGCAAATTAGTCTAAGCCAAATCAACATCGCTTGCCAGAACCGCTTCGTAAAACTAAACGAACATTTAATATCGTGGACCAACAAAAGTGAAGAATAACATCGAAAATTGTCAAAAGTTTTGGGACTCCGAGAGCAAATCGAAGTTGGCCGTACCACAGGTAGCCCAAGCTCAAGTGATGTTTACAGGTAACAGATTTATAAGGATTTGTATGGGGAAAATTCACTTCAAATTTGAGCGTAACATTAGGAACGATATTTGAATAAAACTGGCTCACCTGAACTTATTTGTGTGTTTACTTTTGTCTCGAGTGGTTTTGGGGTCGATTCGAAGCGATTCCAGCGAGTTTTAGTTCAACTGTTTCTTCCTTCCTAAAGAGAGACAAGGCAGGGCACTCCGCTCAACGGTCGGATCCACCGATGGAAATCGGCCGTAAATTCGTTGTGGGCTCGGATTCTATTGTTTTATGGAACTTTTATTGAATCCAATTTCTTGTGATGAGATTTTTAATGTTATTAAGACTTTGAAGTTTTGGCCATCATGTTTGCGTCCCTAAGTGGGACACAATTCCATAAACATTTTGGATTCGAATTGAAATCTGTTTCTTTAATGCAGTTTTGATACGACGTAAGTGCAAACCAACACTTGTTCCATTTGTAGCAACATTTCCAGGAGCGATTTTAGAATACCTGGCCACTTATTTCCATGACTATCTCGTGAATGAGAATCAAATAATTTCTAATGGCCATGGTTGTTGCAAACCAACTCCGCCACTGCCTGGTCCCAAGCCCAGGATGCGAAAGGAGGAGGGTTGTGCGCAGGTCAGCGACCCTGCCACGTAAAAAAAAACCCCGCATACTACAGAAACCGGAACCAATGAACAAAATGCTGGTAGGAGGATAAAAGCTAGCCAGGAAACTGGACCTATGACAGACGATAGCCAAACCCGAAAGGACGCTAACATCTCGAAAGTGGATATGCTCCGACCAAAAACAACGCGTAGAGTGGGCTGCTGGAATGTGCGGACCCTCTACCAGACAGGGAAACTTGCACAAGTCATCAAAGAGATGCAAAGCTACAAGATCGAGCTATTAGGTGTGACTGAAACAAGATGGACAGGAAGTGGATCACGGCAGCTACTATCTGGACACCACGTACTCTACTCGGGAAGAGCCGATGATCATCATAGTAGAGGTGTTGGGATCATCACCACCAAAGAGGTCCACACAAGTCTGTTGGAATGGAAGCCCATCAGTGAGAGAATCATTAAAGCCAGGTATAATTCGAACTTTGCAAAGCTTAGTGTCATTGTCTGCTATGCACCAACTGAAGACGCAGAAGATGAAGAGTAAGACACCTTTTATGATGAGCTGCAAGCATCAGTGGATGAAACACCAACCCACGATGTACTACTCATCATGGGCGACCTCAATGCAAAAGTAGGAATAGACAATCAAGGGAAAGAAAACACCATGGGAAGGCAAGGGTTAGGGGTTGCTAATGACAATGGGGACAGACTAACATCATTCTGTCAGGAAAATAAACTGGTAATTGGAGGAACGATCTTTAAACACAAGAACATCCACAAAGTAACATGGTGCTCCCCAGATGGGCACACACAAAACCAAATTGAACACATCATCATTAACAACAGATGGAGGGGTAGTCTACAGGATGTGAGGGCAAAACGAGGAGCAGATGTCGGAAGTGATCATGTTCTCATCATAGCCAAAGTAAAACTCAAACTACGCAGAGGAGCGAAGAAAGATCAGAGAGCACCGCCATTGGATGTGGGTAAGTTAAAAGACCCAAATGTACGGAAGACTTACCAAACAGAGATCAGGAATAGGTTTGCGGTTCTACTAGACCAACAAGAAATGGACCTGTATCAATTCAACCAAACCCTGGTGGAGGCAGGAAAGAAAGTACTGGGCCCAAGGAAGAGAAAGAAAGAAGAATGGATTACAATGGATACATGGAAGAAAATTGAGGCTAGAAAAGAGAAGAAAAGAAAGATCCTTTCTACCAGATCTGCCAGACTGAAGGCACAGTTGAAAGAGTCTTATCGCACCCTAGATAAGGAGGTTAAGAAGAGTACCAAGGCAGACAAGAAGAGACACATCGAAAAGATAGCAGAGGAAGCGGAGACAGCAGCTTCAAAGCAAGACATGGGGACTCTGTACAAACTAACAAAGTCACTGACAAAGACAGGCTTCCAATCAACAGACATGCCTGTGAAAGACCAACAAGGGAACATGATCTCAAAAGACGAGGATAAACTGAGATGTTGGAAGAACACTTTGAACGAGTGCTGAATCGAGATGATCCTGAGACAGAGGCAATTATTACACCATCACCAGAACTACTTGACATAGATACAGATCCACCAAATGTCGAAGAAGTCAAGAGAGCAATAAAGGCGTTAAAAGATAGGAAAACACTCGGTATAGACCAGATATATGCAGAGATGCTGAAGGCGGATGAACAGATTACAGCGACATTGCTCACCGACATTCTACATAACATCTGGGAATCAGAAGAGGTACCCTTGCCCTGGAAAACTGGTCTTAATGTTAAACTCCCCAAGAAGGGTGATCTAACTAATTGCAACAACTGGAGGGGAAAAATGTTGTTGTCGGTTGCATACAAAGTTCTTAGCCGAGTAGTCCTCAATAGGCTTACCGCAACAGTTGACCCTCTTCTTAGGAAAGAACAAGCAGGGTTCAGGAAGGGAAGAGGATGTGCTGATCAAATCTTCACCCTTCGACAAATCGTGGAACAGAGTAATGAATGGTCATCCACAGTATACGCTAACTTTATTGACTTTGCCAAAGCCTTTGATAGTGTTAACCGCCCAACACTTTGGAGAATCCTCGGTCACTATGGGATCCCAGACAAGCTTGTGTCCATCATCAAAATGCTTTACAGTGATTACAGTGCAAGAGTTATCTGTGGAAAAGATCTGACAGAGGATTTTGCCATACAGACGGGGGTAAAACAAGGCTGTGTGCTCTCTCCTCTACTCTTTTCTCTTTGTATAGACTGGCTTATGAAAAGAACAACCATGAATGTCAGAAGAGGAATAATATGGACCCTAATTAATTGACACCCTTGAAGATCTAGATTTTGCGGATGACATTGTGTTGCTTGGTCCTCGTCATCAAGACATTCAGAGTAAAACTAACGACGTGGCCACAGTAGGCAGACAGGTTGGTCTTAACATCAATATAGGTAAAACAAAACTAATGAAGATCAATGCAAGATCGGACCAACAGGTTACCATCGATAACAATAACATTGAAGAAGTTCAAGAATTTGTCTATCTGGGCAGTAAGATAACAACTGTAGCTCACAAGGACAGAGTACAATGAACCAAAATCCAAATGAACAACACTGGGGTAGAACGGTGCGTAGCGTAAAAACGAACTCGACAAGAATTTCTGACTAGAGTGTGAACAAAGTTTAATCTTCCATAAAGTTCAATTGAGTTGACAGTTCACGTGGCGATAGAGCTGACAATAATAGATACTCGAAATCTCAAAGGTCGTGAAATGTCGTCAATTGTCGACAAAATGTCGGTTCGAACTGAAATACAACAATGAAAATAGAACCTAACTTAACTAATGTATATATAGGATATTAAGATAGAAACAACAATGATATTACAAGCAATAATTCGCGATAACGTAAATTGACGTGGAATCATACTAATCCATACTTTGAAATTACATCGAAAGCTAAAAAGGATAGACTATGTAATAATCAACACTTGAAAAGTCTTAGACCAAGGGTAGATATTGAACATAACGCCTATCCTAGCGAGGATAACATAACAGCGTTCCGAGCACGCGAAAACTAACTAGGATGCGATACACTTATTTCTGATAAGGAAACTAACCGGCTGATTGAAACGAATAACAATAGTAAAAACTAACAACTAAAACAAGGAATAGATGTGGTACTCACTTTGGTTTGCACACGCACCAAACTTGCCTCGATAAGTAGATGAATACCAGTGTAGAGAGAAAAACGTGGCCCAATGCCGAGTAGATGTTGACGCAGTAAAGTCTACACTAGAACTGATCTACTGAATAGAACGCTGATAATTTTTTAACACAAAAACGGACGTGCGTAAAACCTAGCGATTATTAGCATTTCCCTAACGGACATAGCAGCTAGGGGCTGATCAACCACAGTGGGTTGAAAAGGAGTAAAACCTTGTTTAAAGTTGACAGCTATTTGATAATATCTATGATGTAGTAACTTCTCGTAATAACTAGAGAATTAAACATCACGTTTCAAAACCAACATTCCGGCCCCTTAAAGGCGGTACTGCGGGTAAGCCTTTACAAGTAGCTAGAAAGAAGGGTTTGAAACATGATGCTGATTAAACAAACTAAACTATAGTTGATTATATTGTCCAATAGTGTTCTGTTATCCATACTAATGGATTTCATATACCAATGTTCATTATTAATCGTTACTTGAAACAGCAGCTGCCTCCAGGAGCACAATCTTGTCAACTGGTCGCACAAGCTCAGAGGTACTGGTCTTCAGCTTGACAGAGCGCACAAGTCCGTCTCTACGGTTGGTGAACACCTCACGGATCCGACCCAGTGGCCAGGAGTTGCGCGGCTTGTTGTCGTCGAGTACCAACACGATATCGTCTATTGCAAAGTTTCTCTGCTGCTTGTTCCATTTCTGTCGCTCTTGTAGTGACGGGAGATATTCGCGGACCCAGCGTCGCCAGAACACATCTGCGAGGTACTGCACTTGTCGCCACCTCCGACTGCTGTAGTTGTCGTACTTGGTGAATGTTCCGGGTGGGACTGTAGGCCCGGCGCGTAGCAGCAGTAGGTGGTTGGGTGTCAGAGGTTCGGGGTCACGTGGGTCGTCTGAAAATTTAGTGATTGGCCGACCGTTAACTATGGCCTCCACCTCACACAACAGGGTATTCAGGCCCTCCTCGTCCAGCACTTGCTCTTTCACCAGGGCCTTCATTACCTTGCGGACGGTTCGTATGCATCTCTCCCATACTCCACCATGGCGAGAACCGGCAGGTGGATTAAACGTCCACTTGATATTGCGTTGAAGGAGAAAATTGTGGATCTGCGACTGGTTCCATTTAGAAACTGCTTCTCGGAGTTCCCTTTCTCCCTTGACGAAGTTTCCTCCATTGTCCGATCGCATTTCCTCGGGCTGACCTCTCCTAGCGATAAATCTCCGCAACGCGTTGATGAAGGATCCTGTGTCCAGTGAAGATGCCACCTCAATATGGACTGCGCGGAGGATAAGACATGTGAAAATCACGCCGTACCTTTTGACTTTGGACCTTCCACGCTGCACTTCGAATGGTCCGAAACAGTCCACTCCTGTGTAGGTGAACGGGGGTTTTGAAGGCGTTATTCGATCTTCGGGTAGGTTCGCCATTTTTTGTTGTGCTGTAGGAGCCTGACGTCTTCTGCAGCTGAAGCATTCATTAAGGATGCCTCGCACGGTAGATCTCGCGTTGATTATCCAGAATCTTTGCCTAATAAGCGACAGGGTGTATTCTAGGCCCGAATGCCCAGAGACGTGGTGATAATACTTGATAATGAGCTTGACCACATGGTGTTTCTTTGGTAGAATAACCGGGTGCTTTGCATTGGTGTCGATTGGCGCTCGTTGCAGACGGCCTCCGACTCGTATGAGACCTTGAGTTAGCATTGGATCAAGTTTGAAAATGTTGCTGGATTTCTTTACAACGTTCTGTCTGCTTGAGCTGTTCTGCTGATCCGCTTCCTTGAGCCGATCGCGTTCTTCATTGAAGCATTGACTCTGAACATGCTTGAGAATTTCGATTTCAGCATTTTTGACCTCTGGTACGGTCAAGGGAACGATAGCACCGGTTGGCTGAATTTGGACTGAGCCTTGTGTTCTTCGTTTCTTGCTCAGGTGATAAAGTGTTGTCTTATACCGAAGTATCCACGCTACTATTCTCTTGAGATGAGTCCATGACGAGAACCACTCGATGATTCCTGTGATAGGGTCTGGGCCAGAAGCTTTACTCAGGTACACGGCAGAGTCTTTCTTGACTTCAGGATCATCATTCGGAATGTCGGAGTTCATGTCGGCAGGTCTCTGTGGCCATGTTTTGCGTGGCTGAGCCAAGAACTCTGGACCATGTATCCAACGTTGTAGGGAGTCCGCTGACATGCCTCTTGATGCGTCATCCGCGGGATTGGATTGAGTGTTTACATAACTCCACTGGGATGGAGATGATGCGTCGTGTATCGTTGCAATCCGATTTGCAACGAACGTTTGAAACCGCTTGTCCTGATTCTTTATGTAACGCAGGACGCAAGTACTATCGGTCCAGAAAAACGATTCACTTATCGGTAGACTCAGTTCTCTTCGAGATATCCTGTCCAGCCTTGTTGCTACGACAGCTGCTGATAACTCCATTCGGGGAATTGTCACCGGCTTGATTGGCGCAAGTCTGGATTTGCCCATGACGAACGAACATTTAACATTACCGCTGACGTCTGTGATTCTAAGATACGTGACAGCACCGTAACCCTGTTGTGACGCGTCGGCGAAATGGTGCAACTGAGTTGAAGTGATCTCTCCGAGGTTAGGTGTCTTGAAGCAGCGGTCGATTGAGAGTTGCTCAAGTTTGGGTAGCTCTTGCAGCCAGGTTTGCCAACGATGCATGAACTCGTCTGGAATTTGGTCATCCCAGCCTAACTTCTTACGGCATAGATCTTGTAGGATCAGTTTCGCGTTCAGTATAAACGGAGCGGCAAATCCCAAGGGGTCGTAAACGGAGCTGACGATAGACAGTATGCCTCTCCTTGTCGCGGGTCTGTCCTTAATGACAATCTTGAAACCGAACTGGTCGGATGAGACGTTCCACTGTACACCGAGTGCCCTCTCAATTGGTAATTTGTCAAAATCCAGGTCTTTAACTTGCACCGCTCTTTCGGTGGCTGGAAGAGACTTGATAACCTTTCTTGAGTTGGAGAGCCATTTTGTTAACTTGAATCCTCCTCGCGTAAGAAGCTCGCACAGCTGACTTGCAAGACGGATGGCTTCATCTTCCGAGCTGACTGACTTTAGACAATCGTCGACATAAAAGTTGCGCTCTACAGTCTCAACAGTTTCCGGGTCAAAATCCGATTTGTTATCTTCGGCCGTTTTCTTTAACGCGAAGTTTGCGCAACTTGGAGAGGATGCACCCCCAAATAGATGTACTCTCATTTGGTACTCTTGTGGTTGATCTTCAAGGTCACCATCCGGCCACCACAAGAACCGCAATGCATCACAATCGCTTGGTCGGACGCGCACCTGGTGAAACATTGCTTCGACGTCTGACATCAGTGCTATCAGCTCTTGCCTAAATCGGGAAAGCACCCCGACAAGAGAGTTGGTGAGGTCCGGCCCCTGTAGCAGCTGGTCGTTGAGCGATGTGTCGCGGTACTTGGCAGAGCAGTCAAACACCACTCTGACTTTACCAGGTTTCTGTGGGTTGAACACTGGGTGATGAGGGAGGTACCAGTGAGTCCCTAATGGTCCAATGTCCTGACTGTTCACCTTCCTGGCAAAGTCGTTCTTTAAAAGATTGTCCATGAATTCTTTGTATTTTTCTTGAACCAATGGTTCCCTTTTCAGTCGCTTCTTCAAAAGACTTAGTCGGCGTTCTGCAACTGCCTTGTTGTTTTGAAGACTCGGGGGGTAGGTTTTCCACGGCAGGGCTATTTCGTAATGACCATTTTCAAGCTTTACCGTTTCTTCCATAATATCTAGGGCCCTCCGGTCATTCAGCGACATAGAAGTTTTCGAATCGCAGATTGTGTCGTTGAACTCAAGGTTGCAATAATCTTGAAATTGCTGATCAAGGGTCTTGTTTACTTGAATGAAGTTTGCAGTGGGAGATTTGGAGCTGGTTCTTCCCAACGGG
The DNA here is from genome assembly GCA_022457155.1 of Cladopsammia gracilis. Taxonomy (NCBI): domain Eukaryota; kingdom Metazoa; phylum Cnidaria; class Anthozoa; order Scleractinia; family Dendrophylliidae; genus Cladopsammia; species Cladopsammia gracilis. The sequence continues at coordinate 115,056 of JAJGOT010000700.1, forward strand.
CCATTTAGCGCCCAGCCTAGCACAGTTCGGGTAGCGAGGGGACCGCCGTTTTCGCTCTCTCTAATCTCCTTTGGCTGTAATACTTGAGGTACATCGCTTCCGATTAAAAGACCGATCTCAGCTTCAATGTGCGGGATATTTATTCCCTTCAGATGTGGCCAGCGGTCGACGTCCTCTTGCTTGGCAATGGCTTCGGAGGGAATAGGTAGACTGGGTCTAGAGTAGACCATGGGAAGCTCAACGATATTCTCTTGACTCAGGTCAGATATTTGGAGACTAACCAAGGAACATTCAGTGGGGGCGTTTTCACCCTCCAAGGTTGTCAGCGACAACGTTGTTTTCCTTCCTTTAGTGTTAAGCTTCTTTAAGAGACTTTCAGTACAGAAGGAAGTGTTCGAGCCTGAATCGAGAAACGCGTATGTCTCCACCACCTCTTGTCTTTCCTTTGCTTTGACACGAACAGGAACGATCGCCAATCCTGTGACAGTAGAGCTTATTGAGAAACTGGACTTGACGTAGCCATTGTTAGCTGAGTTAGAAGTAACAGGCGATGGCTCGATGTTCGTATCTTGGCCCCCGGTTGGGTTTTTGTCGCCAGTTGAAGTGGTTGAGGCGGTTGTACTGCTCCTTGGGTGGAGGAAGGTTGAGTGCTTTCCGTTACACTCCTGCACTTTGCAGAAACTTTTTTTGGGGCACTCTCGAACGAAGTGACCAGCAGACAGGCAATTGCTACAAAGTTTCTTGACATCGACGAACTTTTGCCTTTCTTCGAGGGACTGCTTCCTAAACTTGTCACAGCGTGGCAACCAGTGTTTAGCGCCACATAAGGAACACTTGGGACCTTCGTTAAGGGTTGGCGGTAATTTTCCTTGAGTGGAGAAGCCGTTTCCTCTGCGACCTTGGGTTCTTGTCGGCTTAATGACCCTTTCATTAGCGACTTTTCCGAAAACAGGGTGAGTGGTTGCCCGTGCTTTAGCGGTCACGAAGTCCGTAATGTCCTTCACGGTGGCTTCTCGTCCCTCCTTCTCTATGATACGGTCGACGGTGTCTCTCCACTTTAGCCTGAAGGGGTACGGAAGCCTGTCAATTATTTTCTTGAGGTTATCCGGGTTATCCAGCTTGTTAAGGCAACCGATTTCCCTTAACGTATTTACGCAACTTGTGAGTTGTATGGAGAATTTCTGGAGTGGAGGCCCGTCTTCAGCTTTGATTGATGGTCCCTCAATAAGCCTCTGTACATGCGCAGCAGCGACCTTGTAGCTTTGGCCGTACCTTTCCTTTAGTAGCCGTCGAGCTTCGACCAGAGGAGGTTGGACACGGGCCGAAAAGCATCATGGGATGAATTTTCGTTTTCAGCGACACTCGTTCAGTTTCAAACAAACCTTCGAGCTGTGAGGACCTCGAGGAACTACAAATTTTCAGACTTTTAGCCGCCATGGAAGTACAAATCGGCCTAAATTGAAGGTTATGCGATTACTCTTGTATAGATACCATTTATTTTTACAACTGAATAACATTCTATGCCGATCGAAAGACTTTAATAATCGTGCACCGACTTCAAATTTTAGTCACAACAAGCACAAATCGGCCTACATTGAAGTTGATAACATTCCTCTTGTTACTTAGCAGGGTTTTAAGCCGGTTGATCGATCGAAAGACTTATTAAAGAAAGGCTGCACGAGGAATTCGAACCGGTATTATTAGTCCTCTTGTCCGCTCTTGAGTTTCAATGTTATAATTTTGAAATACACGAAGGCAATTTTGTTGTACGGAATGCTGGATTTGTGTTGTTACGAAATATAAGTACATAAATAATAAAACTGTAAAATCGTGTGAAACAACAAATATAATCAATGAAATGAATAATGTTTACATCATGTGAAACAACAAATAATCAATGAAATCATAATAAGTTTACTCAGATTATTCCTTGTTAAAAAATTCAGGAGGAAAACATGATTTAAAAACCTAATGGAAATAAAGCAGTGACTAACATACATTTTTGCATCTGAATTCAAGAACCATCCTTCTAGAAAGAAATCCAATTCTGGCCATAAAGACCTGGTAGAAAATTGTGACTAGGAGGACCTCAGACAAAAAGGAATTCAAACTTCTAGGCTTGAAAATGAAAATGCAGAGTGTTTTCAGGCACTCTAGTAACTCGAATTTGTGGCAAAACAATTCAAGGTACTAAGGAACCATTAATTTTTTCTTTGGGCCCTCTTACTTGGAATGTAATTAGAGCACAACAATCAGAACTGTGCACATGAGAACAACTATATGTTCTTTCACTTGAGCACAAGTCTTAGGTAATTGATAACAAATGTGCAATTGCCTATCTCATAAACAACCAGAATTTGGAAAGGTGGTTGCTTAGGAAGGATGGTTGTTTATGAAAGTCAAAGTACAACAATAGTGAATGGTTGCATGAATGGGAGCAAACTGTAGTTGTCCCAATAATTTTAACAACTTTCCTATCAGACAGATAATTCTTAATGAGGTATTTATGTAAACCATAAAACAATTCCCCCAAAATTTAAATGCCAATTAGTGGTAGAGCAAGGAAAGAAGTGTTGATATGTTTCTATTTTTAAGCAGAACTATTTTCACTACAAGCTCCCTCATCCTACTTCATGGTTTTATTGAGTAATTAAAAAAGTAAATGAAGCCTTTTGAGAAGTTGGTACAGAAATGGGAAACAGAAACAGAAATTTCACCTGCTGGCTTACAGCCACCCCCCCCCCCCCCCCCTTCCACCCTTGCCATCCTTGATAATCATTCAAGGAATACCCAGGGGTATAGCTAGGGGGGTCCTGGGGTGCCAATGACCTCCCCCCCTCCTTTGTGAGATACTTGTAGTAAAACACAGCGTGGATGCCGACATGACAATCTGGTAACTACCCTGGGTGTGACACAGTGTGACACCCTCTTTGAAAAATCCTAGCTTCACCCCTGCACACCATAGTTAAATGGAGTTGATCGGGAGCCCATTGATATTATAATAGAAAACAATTAACAGTAATCAAAATAATTATAGCAATTCATAACTGATACAAAAGCTCCAACAAATATCCAGTGTGCCAAAATTTCCCCCAACTATGAAGGTTATTTGAGATTTTCTTTGTGGGTGTGCCAGGATTTCTGAAGGCGGTCAGACCAAATTCGAAGACAACCCGATCTATTCCGAAGAATTCAGAAGTTTCCATGGACCTCAGTCCTCTGCTTTATAATATCCTGCTGTAATAATATTACATGTATTATTGTAATGTTCAGAATGATAAAAACCTACAAAAAGTGCTAAATTTTCATTAACATAACTATATTTTTAATTGGATCATGTAATCAGTTAAGGCTGATAGCTCAAATCTGTAAGTCAGGAGTGAGAAATTGCTCCATAGGCGTGAGTTGGTATGAGATTGGAGTTTTGGACTCGCAGGCATGAGACTTGGCAGGTATGTTCTATGCCACCATGCAGAACTTAAGTATAATAAGTTTTCATTGTCAACTGAAGACAAAAGTAAGCAACCCGAGGCTGCTGTGCAATTCTAGCAGGCTACTGTTGCAGCACAAATCCATCAAAAATCGGTATAGAAAATTATTAATATTTATCTTAGGAATCAGCAAAGAAATATATTTAACAGACTGATTAAATCATTGAATATGCATTTTGTCTATACAAGTTTAAAATTTTATTTATATAATAACACCTTATTATATAATATATAATAACACCTTATTATATATAATTATCTGCTAAAATATGAAACAACTGACAATATGGGGGCTTACTCAATGACAATAATTCACAGTTCTCGACCTAATTGTGGATCTCAAGAGCCTTGGATTTTTGCTAAGAGCAGGGCTTATTACAAGACATGATAATGACAGACCAAAACCCTCACTGCCATGCCTCAAGCCCCAATATTTTGGGCCAAGCAATAAAAATGTAATTCTTGTTTGGCTTCTATTTTCAGGAAAAAGAGCAGACTGAATGGCTCCACATTTTGCTGTTGAACCTAGAAAAAGAATAGACTTCATTAGGAAGCCACTCCAATAATTATCATATGAAAAGAAAACAATAACAAACATATAAGCCTTAGTTATTAAGGTTATAAAAGCTCATATACAAATTGCAATGTTCAACTCTCATGATTAGAGAGTAGATATGAATCAAATATCATGTTTTTCCTCAGAAGACAGAAACTTTGATCTCAAAAGGTCGAAGCAACCTTAGAAATTACAGTACGCACACTTGTGATAACCTGCGAAAATGACTGAACTTTAATCGCAAATAACAGAAAATCGGTGAGAGGTTCGATGGGGTTCGACGTCCTAAATTAAAAGAATAACTATTTATACAAAAGATGGTGCGATTTTCATGGCTAGAACCAACGCGATAAAGCGTCAAGAAACGAACGCGTTGGTTGACTACACAACGTGGACGAAAGCCGCCATATTGGACCGGCTTGCGAGGAAGCCTAATAATAACGAATTCTACTGAAAAAGTTGCGATGTAAACAAGTAAATAGAAAAAGTAGCAACATACCTTTCATGAAAACTCCTTTACTGGTAAAAACGGACTACATTTTCGAAGAAAAACACAATTAAAAACCATGGAATGTTTCGTGGGGAAATTCTCGCAGAAAAGACTGTGAATGAATACGATGATCTGATTGGCCGACAACTCCTACCAGGATACCTTTCGGCCCGTGTCCAACCTCCTCTGAGCTTCGACGTAGCCTTCTTGTTCTCGCATTGAGAGACAGCTCTTCATTAGCTCCTGGGCAGGGCCAGAGGTGTACTGGACCAGATAGTACAGGCGGGCACTGGGACTAAGGGTCTTCCGTTCTACGAGATGCTCGAAGGAGCGCACAAAGTCACAGTAATCTATCGGGTCTCCACTAAACACTTGCATGCTCGGCTGTGGAAGCGTGAGAGCCATGACGCCTTGTTGCTGCTGCTGAATAAGCAGTTGAAGAGCGTATCCCTGACGTTCTTGTGATTCTACCATTCGTTCAAATGATGCGTCTAGGAGGCTAGCGGTCCGTTTGTTTGCAGGGAAACTTTGTTGAGTTGGTGTCGTCATATGGCGCCATTCAGGTGCAGCAGGGTTTAGTGGCGGTTTGGCTGGCAGTGGTGCTTTCTTCGGCAGCGGACGCGGCTGCTCGTGTTGTGGTGTGGTTACGGGAAGAGAAGGTACCACTGGAACAGAGTTGACATTGCCGATAAGATTGTCGTCTAACGGCGTAGATGTGGACTTGTACTGATAATTGATTTCATCCTGATGATGACCTTCGAGTGCTTCTTCAGCTTCGGCCAGTTCGTAAACCTGCCTCTCGGCCTCAGCAACGGCTATGTCGGCTTGAAGTTGGACTTCTGCCATCCTTTGTTGGAGTCTAAGTTCCTCAACTTGAAGCTCGTGTAGTTTTTGTAAATTCGCCGCCTTTGCCTCTAGCGCGGCCTTTTTCGCGGCGGATCTCGCTTTAGAGCTGGCTGAACTTCCAATTGAAGAGCTAACCGCTGATCGCGTGCGGAAAGCGTTGGCTCTTCCGACGTTACTTATGGAGTCTTCGGGGAGTATGTGTTGACTTCGATCTGTCAACAACTTTTGAGCGTTTGTTTGTATAAGCCATGAACTGATTTCCTTCTCAAGTTCTGAAGCTAGTTCTAAGAGCGAGTTGTAATATTGCGAAGACTCTTTTCGTTCTCTTTCGGTTTTGATTTGGCTGTGATAGGCTTCGTGAGCAGTTTGAAATTCCTTTAAAACTTCCCTTAACTCAAACTGGACCCTTTGAACGGCGTCGGCGGATTCGCGTGCGGCCATTAATTCGTTTAGTTTGTTGACTTTTCCTGTCACGTTTGTTTCGGCGGAATTGCGGGCGGCTTTTAAATAGTCGATTGATTGCTCTTTTCCGGAAGCCATTACGATAAAGTTAATCCTTAGATAATCCGATTATCGTGGGTAGAAGATGACAGGTCACGAAACGTAACGCAGTTGTGAGGTGACGTTGAAGTGATTGACAGTGTGAATTAGTCAGCGAATTCTTCGAATTCCTTCACAGTGCAGCAAATTCGAACTAAATGTAGCTCACAAAGACAGAGTACAATGAACCAAAATCCAAATGAACAACACTGGGGTAGAACGGTGCGTAGCGTAAAAACGAACTCGACAAGAATTTCTGACTAGAGTGTGAACAAAGTTTAATCTTCCATAAAGTTCAATTGAGTTGACAGTTCACGTGGCGATAGAGCTGACAATAATAGATACTCGAAATCTCAAAGGTCGTGAAATGTCGTCAATTGTCGACAAAATGTCGGTTCGAACTGAAATACAACAATGAAAATAGAACCTAACTTAACTAATGTATATATAGGATATTAAGATAGAAACAACAATGATATTACAAGCAATAATTCGCGATAACGTAAATTGACGTGGAATCATACTAATCCATACTTTGAAATTACATCGAAAGCTAAAAAGGATAGACTATGTAATAATCAACACTTGAAAAGTCTTAGACCAAGGGTAGATATTGAACATAACGCCTATCCTAGCGAGGATAACATAACAGCGTTCCGAGCACGCGAAAACTAACTAGGATGCGATACCCTTATTTCTGATAAGGAAACTAACCGGCTGATTGAAACGAATAACAATAGTAAAAACTAACAACTAAAACAAGGAATAGATGTGGTACTCACTTTGGTTTGCACACGCACCAAACTTGCCTCGATAAGTAGATGAATACCAGTGTAGAGAGAAAAAACGTGGCCCAATGCCGAGTAGATGTTGACGCAGTAAAGTCTACACTAGAACTGATCTACTGAATAGAACGCTGATAATTTTTTAACACAAAAACGGACGTGCGTAAAACCTAGCGATTATTAGCATTTCCCTAACGGACATAGCAGCTAGGGCCTGATCAACCACAGTGGGTTGAAAAGGAGTAAAACCTTGTTTAAAGTTGACAGCTATTTGATAATATCTATGATGTAGTAACTTCTCGTAATAACTAGAGAATTAAACATCACGTTTCAAAACCAACAACAACTAATGGAAATTCTGAAATGGATGTCCTACACAGACTATCCAAGGCAAGAGAGGCATTTGCGATACTTCGGAACATATGGAGGTCTACAACGATTAGCACCGAATTAAACCAAACTGAAGATCTTCAAGAGCAATGTCCTTGGAGTCCTCCTATATGGTGCAGAGTCCTGGAAGGTCTCGCAATCCATATGTCACAAGATAGATGTATTCCAAACAAGATGTCTTAGGAGAATACTCAAGATTTTTTGGCCAAGAACCATCTCCAACAAAGAACTTTATCGCAGAACAAATACAACACCACTGTCAGTTGAGATTAAAAAGAGGAGATGGCGCTGGATAGGACACATTAACAGATTGGCCCTGGATGCTATCCCCCGGGTTGCTGTGAGATGGACTCCTCAAGGGAAGAGGAAAAGAGGTCGGCCCAAATTAACATGGAGAAGATCAGAAGAGAAAGAAATGAGAGAGGTTGGCTGGAGTTGGAACCAGGTCCAGCATTGGGCAGCGGACAGACAGTATTTTTCTTCGTTGGTGTCGGCCTTAAGTGCTACCAAAACTTGGCCTCAGAGAACCGGCGTTTATTTGAAGCCGGCGTTTAATCGGGGTCCGGCGTTTATTAATGAAGTAAAATTTTCATCATTTTTTAGGTTGATTTATTATTTCACATTCTTTGAGACCCATGCGCAGTTTGTCAAGGCGGGACGATTTCTCCCTTGGACCCGACATGACATAATGTCCCTGTATCTCATACATACGGTATTACATACGGCATTACATACGGCACGTGTTTATATTGTAATCAGTATTTATGCAAACAGAACAAAACGTTTAAAGTTTAAAAACAGCAATGTCGCCAACGTCCTTTATGTTTGTATCAAAAAACGTTCGCAATATATAATGTTTGTGTTCTAATCGGCTAATCTTCGTGGACAACAATCTCATTACGTTCTTCTTCGAAAATGTCCGGCTCTAGATCCGGACAGTTGATAGATAGATAGTTTTCATCAGCGGGAGCACCTTGTCCCAGCGCAGCGTAATGTTACGCCAGACTTGTTCGTTAAGCATTTATTAAAATAACAAAAGCAGTATACCGTATAGTACTTGTCATAGCAGTACTTTTCTGGTTAATATCTGTACTTGTTGGCTCGACGCAAATAAACGCCGGGACCTCGATTAAACGCCGGGACCTCGAACAAACGCCCCCGGCGTTTATTTAAAAATTAGCAGTTTTGACCCGGCGTTTAAACGAGGCCGGCGTTTAATCGGGGTCCGGCGTTTAATCGAGAAAATACGGTAATTAATGTTCCCTTGTTCCCAAAAAATACTCAAAAGTTCCTTTGTTCCCTAAAAGTAATTTTAAGATATCCCTTGTTCCCAAAAATTCTTGGTTTTCACCTGTCACGTGACTGAAAATATTTCCGTAAATACACTTCGAAATGCCAAATAGTCCAGGGAATCGCAAAGAACGCTTAAAATTGTGTTATGTGGGTAAATGTGAGACGGATTGTTGGTTTTTCCGGCTGAAATATGAGCGAATCAATGTGCGCGATATCGTACAGTAAATGTATGGGGCCGCCATGTTGGTGCCCATGTAGATGGACACCAACATGGCGGCCAAATTACGAGTGCCCTAAAAGGCACATTATGAATGGAAATATTGCCTAGTTTCCTTTGATTTGCAAAGATATCAACTTATTTAACATGCTGGCATACACAGAGTGAAACATGAAAGGACATTTTGTTGAATTTCAACTCGTCAAAAAACATGACTTGTGTTGCGTGACACAAATTACTTCAGCTGTAACTCCGGAAGTAAAAAACGGAATCCGATGAAATTTTGTGTGCAGACTAGCTGGACCGGCTTGTAAACAACATCTAACGCACACCTTCCCAAAGTCCGTAGTTTCAAAGCTAGAATTTTGATGACGTCACGTGAAAACCAAGAATAAATGGCCATGTTCCCTTGTTCCCTAAAAGCCCTGGGAGGCCCTCACAAAAGCACCTCAAAACAAAATGGCGGAGCAAAGACGAGTTGGTCACGTGACCTTATCTTTCAAGGCTAGTCCCCAGTGTTTCTCTGGTGTAATCCGGACACCACGGCACGACGGCAATAACGTGATGACTTCGTCATCGCTTAAAAAGGAGTCGACCGCAACAGTTCTCACATGTCCTCGTTTATAGACCTTTCCTGCATTCCTGTGAACAAAAACACCAACTCGAGGCTGGAGTGGACAAAATACGGTGATTTGTATGGAATTGTCCACCCAAGCCTCGACCTCGTTTCATTGTGCGTGCTCACTGGAGTGGAATGCGGGGAAGGTCTATTAAAAACAATATATATGAATTGAGTATAGCTGAGATTTTGCCATTTTGAGCTTTGGTGTCGTCGGCGTTGTTAAAACATTAATTAAAAGATATACTTAACAAAGTTCCTTTATTAAATTCCAGGAAAAAAATGTTCCTGAATTCAGTGATATAAATCCACAGTCTTTCGTTGACTTCAAGTCAGGTTTATTTTCGGCTCATCATCAATGTAGAAACCTAACTCACGAGTGACGTAAGACAAAGAAAACAAAAGATACTGAAACAATAGAGTGCAAGACAACAAAGGTAGAAAACAAAGGAAAAAGTTGCAGGTTTTTACACCGAGGTAAACCCAAATTTTCAGATTCAATTCTGTTAGGGACTGGTCATGAAGTACAGGAGGGTGTGGGCCGGAAAAATCGATTTTCTAGTAGACAAAGTTTTAGTGGCCCACCCTTCCTAGTTAATACAAAAAATGTAGCCCACCCTTTCAATCCTGACACAAATATCACTGACCCACCCCCATCTTGCCAGGGGCATCTTAAGTTCCTAAACAATAGATAAAATACCATTAACCTTGATTTTTATGGTATCAATCGGAGTCTCCATAGAAATGACGGGTCAAATATGTTATACATGGCCTTCCAGTTCTGTAATATTTCGTCATTCTCTGAGTCACTTCCATCGTCGTCACTGGGCTCACCAACCTCAAGTAAGATTACATCATCCTCATCATCAGAGACATCACTGTCCATTGATTCAGCAGGATCACCATCATCATCTTTAGCTTCGTTATCTTCATCACGAATTCCACTATGTTATATCTTGTGGTATACTGAATTTGCTAATGATGCATGTCATGCATTGATTTTATTTACTTTCTCCGCTTTTTTCATCTTGCCATGGGCCAGATGATGCCTATCAAGGAACAAATTTAGAGCAGGAACAGTTAGTTTTGCTAGTGTTCCCTTGTGGAGCATCTCTACCCAATCAAAGTCATCATAGGTACGGTTCTCATGACTTCCTCTTGTTCCTCTTGTTGTTCCTCTTGTTTTTTTTTCGCTTTCATTTCTTCAGACCGCTTTTCTTTTTTCAATCGTATGCATTCAAGATGTTCCAGGTACTTTCTTGTTAGACTTTTGTCCGAAATCCGTAGTTGCGTTACACACATGTAGAGTTACGTGTCTGGTCACGGGTAGCTTCAAGTTGATTGACAAGTGAATCATGTGCTCGAAGAGAGAATGTTCAGATAATGAACGTGAGAGAAAGCACGAGTGTTTGAAAAGATTGTTACCTCGAAAGTTTAAGATTGTAGCGAGATTGTGAAGCTATACAGTCCTCTGATAGACGAAAATAAAGATTGTGAAGTCCTTTGATGTGTGGATTTCTAACACAGTGGTCCTTCGAGCCGGATTATCGAGCTTGAAGACGTCGACAAGATTGACCACGTGCGCGGACTGAAAATATGTCAGAAGTAGCGAAGAAAGTTAAAATCAGAGCGGCTCATAGAGGATCTGCCACTAAACTTCTTAATCGTTTGAAAGACAGGCTGAGTGATGAAGATAATCCAGTGGATAAATTCTGGTTGAAAGAATCAATTCAGTCGATGCGACTGAAGATAGAGTCGCTCAAAACATTGGATGACCAAATAATTGACCTGATTGCAAGTGAAACGACCGAGGGAGTCGAAGAGCGTATCGAGAAGGAAATTGAGAACAGTGATGGAGTGAGAGCAGAACTGAACGATATCGTAATGAGAATGGAAGAAATGATGAGTAAATTTGATCCGCCATCGCCGATGGTTCAGCAAAGTGTATCGTCACCGGCCGCTCAAGTTCATAATTTAAACATGGAGTCAGGAATCCCTCAGCAAAGCAAGACGAAAGCAAGACTCCCCAAGCTTGAAGTAAGGAAATTTCACGGGAAGATCCAAGAATGGCAAGAATTTTGGGACGCTTTCGAAAGCGCCATCGACCAAAACGAAAGCCTCACAGCCGTCGACAAATTCTCCTACTTGCGAAGCTTAGTCACTGAACCGGCCAGATCAACCATCGCGGGATTCTCCTTGACAGCAGTGAACTATGCGGCCGCTGTTGATGTTTTGAAGAAAAAGTATGGAAAAGAAACTGCCATACAGCGTGCTCATGTGAATGACTTGCTAAATTTAGCGCCGGTGTTCAGCGATAAAGATACAACTCGTTTGAGGAAACTCTACGACGGTTGTGGAGCTCATTTTAGAGGTCTCAAGGCTCTCGGAGTGGACGAAACTACCTTTGCAGCAGTGGTAGTTCCCGCCGTTTTACAAAAGTTGCCCGAAGCATTTCGCCTGACTATCACAAGGGGAGCCGACTTTCTGAACTGGTCAATGGAGGAGTTGTTGAGCGCGTTTCTAAAGGAGTTAGAACTGAGGGAAGACCATTACTACGCAGTGTCGGCGGGTGGAAATGCGCAGAACAGGAAGGACAGCAACACATTTCACACAAAGCAGGAAGTGGAGAACTGTGCGTTTTGCCTTGGAAGACATGCATCAGTGAACTGTAAGAAAGTGAGCGATGTGAATGAACGTAAGAACATTTTAGTTAAGTACGGTAGATGTTTCAAATGTATACAAAAGGGGCACAGAGCCCGTGATTGTAAGTCGATTGAATTATGTAACAAGTGTGGGAAGTCCCACCACATTTCAATTTGTGATAAGCCAACAGTCAGTGAATTTGAAGTTAGACCAGAGGGTAACCCTACCACTACTAGTCCCAGTAGTTTTCACGTGGGTGCGGGAGATCGTGTAGCCCTACAGACTGCCCGTGCAGTCATCACTGGGGAGGGTCAGCCACAGAGGGTCAGAGGTTTATTTGATGCCGGCAGCCATCGTTCCTTTGTCACAGCCAGAGTTGCTAGGCTTGCACAGCTTCCTGTTACCAGGCAAGACTGGCTTGCAATAAGTACATTTGGGCAACGCTCAAGGGATATGAAGCAAAGGGATGTTGTCCAAGTCAAGGTGAGTCCTATAGGGGGGGAGAGGTTCATTAACATGGAGGCATACATAGTTCCCGAAATTTCTAGTATACCAAATACCCATGTAGAATTAGTAAAATCTGATTACCCCCACTTAAAAGGGCTGTGGTTCTCTGATGTGAGTAAGGGGAAGGATGAGATGGTTATAGATGTGTTGATCGGGGCAGACTTCTTGTGGCAATTTCAGAAAGGATGCTCAATAAGGGGCAACTTTGACGAGCCCGTTGCTGTAGAAACTGAATTGGGGTGGGTCTTGTCAGGACCCATGAAGGGCAAAGACGCATGCAGTGATGTACACTTCACGCAGGTAAATTTCATTGCAAGCTCTGTTGAAGAGCAAGAAAGTCTAGATGTTCAAAGATTGTGGGATCTGGAGACTCTGGGTATTAGAGAGATTACTGAACAAGTTCATGAGTCATTTGAAAATAGCATCTCATTCAATGGGACCAGATACTCTGTTCGCTTACCTTGGAAGGAGGGACAACCAGAACTTCCCAGTAATTATGAAACCAGTCTCTATCGTCTTAAAACTCAGATGCGAAGACTAGAGAAGGATCCTGAGATTCTCAAGGAGTATGGGAAGATCATAGGAGACCAGTTAAGAGTGGGAGTGATAGAAAAGGTGGTGGAGTTGGAAAAGGCCCCCAGGATTCATTACTTACCACACCAAGCAGTTGTTCGCCAAGAGTCAGCTACTACCAAGGTAAGAGTGGTATATGATGCTTCCTCGAAAGGAAGCAAGAGTGTTGCATGTTTGAATGATTGTTTACACGTTGGACCCCCTTTGACCCCCTTGCTTTACAACATTTTACTTCGATTCAGGGAAAATAGAGTGGTCCTGGTGGGCGATATCGAAAAGGCCTTTTTGAATGTGGAAGTTGACCCAGAGGATAGAGATTGCCTGCGCTTCTTGTGGGTAGAGAAACCCCCTGATTTGTCCCAAGTTGTTGTCTACAGGTTTTGTAGGGTTGTATTTGGATTGAACGCATCCCCATTTTTATTAAATGCTACACTTCGACATCATGTCAAAAGGTATGAAATTTCTGACCCAAGTTTTGTAGCGAAGTTGTTGGATTCGTTTTACGTTGACGATTTTGTTGGTGGTGGAGCAACGTCACGAGAAAGTATGGAGTCGTACCAGAAGACTCATAGTAGAATGGCCGAGGGAGGTTTTAAACTCAGAAAATGGCTGACGAATGATTCTCAGGTAAGGGCCAAAATGGCAACTGAAACTCAGATTGGTAATAAACAAGATGTGGTGACAGAGGAAGACATTAGTTATGCTAAGTCTTCTAGGGGTATGAAGTTGGGAAGCAAGGGCCAGAAGGTGTTGGGATGTGAGTGAGATTATGAAGCTGATGTCCTTAGTCTTGATCTGACAGCAATTGCGCAGCGTGCTGAAGGCTTGCCCGCCACTAAGCGGAACACATTAAGGCTACTAGCCGGAGTCTATGACCCCCTAGGACTAATTAGTCCAGTTGGAGTCAGTGCCAAGGTCATATTCCAAGAGATATGTCGCCAAACGTGTGAATGGGATGAGCAGCTAAAAGGAGGAGTCAAGAAGGGAGTGGAAGATTGGGTAAGAGGCCTCATTGACTGTCGTAGGATTGATGTAAAGCGCTGCATTTATGACCACCCTCATGAGGAGGTGGAGGAGTGCTCACTTCATGGTTTCGCGGATGCGAGTAAGAAGGCCTACTGTGGAGTGGTGTACCTTGTTTATAGAACCCAGGTAGGAAGATATGCACGATTGTTGACTTCAAAGACTAGAGTGGCACCGTTGAAAGAGCTGTCAATTCCACGACTGGAGCTTATGGGGGCGTTTATACTAGTGAAACGTATGGTCAATGTTGAAGGTGCACTTGCCTCGCAGCAGAATGTTAAGCGTTCGAAACTATGGCTGGACAGTCAGACGGCCTTGTTCTGGATTATGAACAGAGGCGAATGGAAACAATTTGTCAAGCACCGCGTGAACGAAATTTTGAAGCTGAGTGACAAAGGAGATTGGAGGTACTGTCCAAGTCAAGAGAACCCTGCGGACATTGGGTCAAGAGGAATGTCTGCATCCGAGTTAAAGCAGAATGTATTGTGGTGGCAAGGTCCTGCTTGGTTAACAGAGCCAGAGGAGAGTTGGCCTTCAGAGGGATCAGTGTCGCCTACCACTGAAAGTCGAGAAGAAGAGAGGACAACCAGCATTCTTGTGGCCCAAACTGACCTGGATGTGGGGATAGACAAAGTCATTGAAATTAACAAGTACAGTTGCCTAAGGATGGTTTTGAGAGTGACAGCGTGGCTTAAACGGTTTTGCTTCAATGTGGCCAAGAAAACAAAGTCAGAAGGGAAGCATGGACCACTATCCTTGCAAGAGCTGACTGAAGCAGAGATAGACTGGATTAAAGCAGCACAAAGAGAGTTAAAGTGTCAAGAGAACTACAAGCAGCTGTCTAAGAAGTTTGGTCTTACTGAAGACAGTAAGGGTGTGATGAGATGTAAGGGACGGCTGGAGTATGTTGATTTGCCCACAGAAGCTAAGGAGCCAATTATTTTACCCAAGGATCATCACCTGACATCCCTACAAATTCAAAAATGTCACAAGGAAGTCCTCCACTGTGGAGTGAAGAGTACTCTTGCAGAACTGCGAACCAAATTCTGGGTCCCCAAAGGGAGACAAGTTGTGAAGAAGATACTGTCCCGGTGTGTGACATGCAAGAAGTGGGAGGGAACAGCATTTACTCAACCAGCGACTGCGAGTTTACCAGAATTTAGGGTCAATCCGGCCCCTCCCTTCTCGAAGATAGGGGTAGATTTTGCTGGGCCAATGTATGTCAAGGGGCGAGGTAAGCAGTTAAAGAAGGTTTATGTCTGCTTATTCTCATGCTGTGTTACTCGGGCACTGCACTTGGACTTAGTGGAAGATCTCTCGACTGCTACATTTCTCAGGTGTCTGAGGAAGTTCACTGCACGAAGAGGAACCCCCACCTTGATCGTGTCTGATAATGCAAAGACGTTCAAAGGAGCAGAGAAAGATATACGCGCACTTTTTCGACATCCTGAGGTAAGAGCAGAACTAGGAGACAAGGGTATTGAGTGGCGTTTTAACGTAGCGAGGGCCCCATGGTGGGGCGGGTTTTTTGAAAGGATGGTGAAAATGGTTAAACGATGCTTGAAAAAGGTCATTGGAAATGCAAGACTTTCCTTTGACGAGATGTTGACAGTCCTTGTGGAGATTGAAGGTACCCTCAATTCAAGGCCGCTAACTTACGACGACAACAACCCATCAGAGGAGGTACTTACCCCATCCCATCTGATTTATGGAAGAAGGATTCAGTCATTGCCAGAGTTACTAGAGTCAGAAGAAGAGTTTGGAGAAAGCAGTGCATCATATACCAGGAGGCACAAGTACCTGACCAAGAGGCTTCAACATTTTTGGAAGAGGTGGCAACGGGAATATTTAACTGCCTTACGGGAGAGTCACGAAAACAAAAATGCCGGGAAAGGAAGATCACCTAAGGAAGGGGATGTCGTGGTAGTACATGAAGATGGAGTGAAGAGAGGTCTATGGAAGATGGGAGTGGTAGAGGGGTTGATTTGTGGACGAGACAAAGAGGTAAGAGGGGCACATGTGAGGGTAATCACCAAGGGGAGGGATGTTCACATAACTAGGCCAGTTCAGAAATTGTATCCGATCGAAGTTGATGCGGGGCTGAACGCAGGTAAGAGGCAAGACAGAAATCAAGTGCAACCAGCAGATTCGCAGGGAGGCAGTCGGCCTCGCAGGGCGGCGGCTTTGGATGCTGCTAGGAAGATAAGCCGCTTGGCTAACCAGGAAAACTACTGACCTTGTGGCAGTATTCTTGACTCATATGAGTCAAGAGGGGGGAGAGTGTCCGAAATCCGTAGTTGCGTTACACACATGTAGAGTTACGTGTCTGGTCACGGGTAGCTTCAAGTTGATTGACAAGTGAATCATGTGCTCGAAGAGAGAATGTTCAGATAATGAACGTGAGAGAAAGCACGAGTGTTTGAAAAGATTGTTACCTCGAAAGTTTAAGATTGTAGCGAGATTGTGAAGCTATACAGTCCTCTGATAGACGAAAATAAAGATTGTGAAGTCCTTTGATGTGTGGATTTCTAACAACTTTCCTCCAAACCAATTTTTTTTTAAAACATTCCAGTAGACTCTGCGTCATCCAATGTTAGTGTCCCATATTCAATTTTTTTTAAATTTGCGCTCTTGGCTGATAATCATCTACATCCCTTTGAGAACCACTTGAAGTAACACTAGGGGTCTTGTCAAAGGGCAAGTAACACAATTCTGGAAGAGCTTTCTGATCTGGCATGCATTGGCCTTGGAACTCTTTCCAAGCCTGGAGCTGAACAGGGAAATTTAGCACAAAACTCACAGAGGGTTTTGTTTGTGTTCTGGCAGTCACCTTTTATATATTCCAAGTAGAGCTCTTCCACCTGTACATGTTCTTCCATAAACGTATTTATTTTCTTAAAGTATGCAGATCCTGGTATGTCTTTCTTCTTTGAATCTGGTGCCGAAACAAACTGGCGTAGTTGTTCTGTGTTGAAGAAAAACTGTGCATTCTTGTGTGGGGTCAGAAATGATTCTGTTGAGCAGGATGATGCAAGTGCATTTACAAAAGCTGGCAAACTTAAATCTGGCCAAGAATGTTCCCATTAATGAGAAATGTTTTGGGGTTCTCACAAGCCTCAAAACAAAAATACTGGAAAGCTTAACAAAAACGCAAACCCTTGAAGATAAAAACAAGAGGATGTACACAGTGGCCAAAGGAGGATCTGCATCCAAAAAGAGAAGGCAAAAAGAAAACAGAACCAAATCAAAAAAGCGCCGAATTGAGCGCGAAGAGAAAAGTTGTCAGAGTTTTTTCTCTAGCTGTTGCAAGTTCATGTTCATATGGGGATAAAGTAGTAGTTGAATCTCATCTCCTGAATAAAGATGCCATATCAAAAATGGGGAAAAGGGATGCCAAATGGTTAAAATTACTTTTTGAAAAAAAGATGTTCACAAAAGAAGCTATTCAAGTTTGTAACACTTTAAACCCTAATTTAGAAACAGACAGTGACACAGATACTGACGATGACTCCAGTGATGATGATGATGTCACTGATGCAGACTAAACGTTGCATGCAATGTTTTATAGGTTGTTGCTCTCATTCTGTTTATTTTTTTCATATGGATATTCCTTGTTGACATAATCTTTGTAAAAACAGCTAGCTGCCACTATAGCCAGTAGGTGTAATAAGGAGCAGTTTTGTTCCAAGTCCTTTATCAAACTACATTACTGCCAATTTAAGTGTTAAATTGTGTATGTATACATATCTGCAGCTAATAAAATTGAACCATAATTGTTCATAACCCAATCCCAATGTATCGCATGATGTTTCTTGACCCACCCCTTTCTACGTGCATAAAAATGATGGCCCACCCCCCCCCCCCTTTTTTTTCGGCCTACCCCCTCCTGTACTTTATGACCAGTCCCTTATCTTCAATAAAACCTGCAGCCAACTTTGAAAACTTCACTTCGGAATTAGCATTTCACGAGTGTTCAGAATGAAATATTTTCCGTCATACATGCCATAATTTCGGTTTGAAGGCCAACAAAATAATGCGAAGTCCCTCTGACACTCTGACAATAAAAGTCAACAAAGAAGTGCTTGTGTTTTTAAATAGCAACTACTCATCAAATATTCTATAATCGCTTGCGAAAATGAAATTTATTGGGGCAAATTCCCGGAAATGTTTTCGTTTTTGCATTTGATTATGGAGTAGCTATTGTCACGTCATATTTCCAAGAAAGCACGGAACAGACTGTCATGCACACTGGAACGCCTTCTTCTTGACAACACATCAGTTCAAATCGATTCTTGGAATCGGGTAAACAATACCAAGTCTTCACTTTCGACGCTAAAAATCCGTTGAGAGACGCTGTTTTTTTTTTCTGGGAATATTAAACATCTGTCGTTAAGCTTGAATACTCTCTCGGCCAGCAAAGACGAATAAAGTTCTTCTTTCGCACGCGAAGAGAAACGGCCGCATCGATTTCAAGCTCCCTTCTCAAAACAAGATGGCCTTTACGACTTATATTTTCAAGGAAGATCACGAAAGACTTTTGAGGGACGCTCATGGTGCAGCCAGGGGAAGTTTGTATGGTCTGTGGACAAGCACTGGAAACCCAGTCGTTTATGTTGCTATCAGCGCCAGCGGACCTCAAAGGGAGGGGAGTGAATCAGTCCTGTTCACAAATTTCATGCTGTGCCGCATCGGTGAATGGCTTACCGCACTTGGCGATTCTCACTCTAGACAGGGTCTCCTTTTGAAGAACAAAGGACGCGGACGTGAACGAGGCGGTCCATCAAGATTTATAGTTCTTGAAGTAGACACCGGCAGGGGAGCCATCTACACCTTTCGTTTTGCTGTCAATCAGGAGCGTCAAGAACAAGGAAAAGTTGAAATACATGTGGGAGAAAACCCATTCAATCGAAGAGATGTGCTCACACAATCGATAGCGGGTCATATCCAGAATTCATACCAGCCATCTGCCACCGCTGGGTCACAATCGATACTGGGCTATCAGCAGCATTCGCACCAGCCGTCTGCCGCCGCCCCGTACCAAGGTCAGCGGTACCACATCCAACCTCGAGCACCGCATGGCCAGGAAGCTCAGACGTCGGGATATCAGTGGTATGCAGGTGAAGATGGAATCGCCAAACTCAAGTATGTATTACAGAAGTTTAAAGATATCGCCCGGATTGGGACCGAGGTGGATATGACACGGGACACCCTTACTCATGACATCTCGATGTCTTTCGGTGACCCCCACTATAAGAAATGGGAAGTGAAGTTTCCTTTTAAATTCCCCCAAGAAGGAGCATTGCTGATTGACAAGAGTAAACAAACAACAAGCCACGGATCAGGCGCCTATCAGACAAGCTATGACAGCAGCATTTGGCAGCAAAACCACAAACCAGGAGAGAAACAAATGCCTAGCGATGATACGCTAGAGAATGCAGTGAGAAAAATCGTTCAATTCATTAAAAGCGGCCGGCAAATGCCCATCTTAAGTAAATCCGAACAGTGAACGCTTTAAAGACTTTAAAACAGTTGTTACTCAGGTAGTCAGTAGTGTTTGAATTAGATCTGTTAATCGGTCATTTAGAGGCGAATTTTATAACCACTCGGCTGCCTAAATTTTAGAACACCCGACCACTTATTTGCATCTCAACTCCTTTTATAAGACATTCAGCTTCTAAAATCACTTCTGTATCACAGCAAGTGTAAAGTCTTTGTTAAATTATTTTTATACTGCAAATTTTTCACTTAACACCTGTCCAAGCAACAAAAATGTGACTATTTACCAGCTAAATTGGTAACGATTTTCAATGGGTGGTTCGTAGTCATTGTTAACTGAATCTATATGTTAATAATAGAAATTGTAAATGTAGACGTGTCATCTGGACCTGAATGTGTTAACTATTAGCGAAAACAACAACCTCTGTAAAACATCGAGAGAGCGTAGTGACATATTGTTCAAGCTTAACCGAAGGTATCAGTACCATTGTAAGAAATTGGGTTGTGCATGTGGCTAAACCTAGTATTCTATATTGCTCTATCTCACTTTCAGTTTTGTATTAAGTAAAAATGATATCACAATTAAGTCAACAGAGTGACCGATTAGAGCAAGTTTGCAACAAATTTCTTATGAGAAATGGAGCCAGAATTCTTGATGTCGAAAATATAAGGATGTCAAATACCTCGGGGTACACTAAGGGTCGGCTAATGAACGACCCCTGGCCGGAATTCGAACGACAATGAATGCCCGACTAATGCCCAGGGGGATGGGCACTGATGGAATTGACTGACGCATTAAACTGAGCCTGCACCGTAGTTTGCCCTGAAATAACATACCTCAGGGAATATACACAGCGTTTTCGTCCTGCGGAGACGATTTCGGAAGAACAGGAGCCAGTAAGGCAGACTTCAGCTTGGAGAATTTCTCCAAGTACTTCCTCCTCTTCTTGCTTGTCTTCTCCCAGAACTTCTTTGTGTTATTGCATCACGCCATCTTCATCTTCAAATTGCGTGACTGCATCTCCATCTCGCGGACGGTCACCTGAATATTATCGTGAAACGCCTATTGCAAATTCAACATTCGTGACTCTATCTCCACCTCGTGAGCGCTCCCCTGAGCATAATCGCGTGACGTCCTCTTCGAATTCTCTACCTCGTGGACGATCACCAGTGCATCGCTGCGTGACGCCTTCACCTTGCGTGACTCCAACTTCTTCTCGTGGGCAGTCGCCTGATCCGTTATCCCTTCGAAACGTGCAAAGCTATTCTTGTGTTTCGGATGATCAGGACAATTGCAATCAAAGTAGTGAGTATACACAGAGCAATGACCCAGTTCCAGTTAATGTGGAAGCACACGACAAAGAGCATGATCGAGACGCGAGTCAATCTACGAGGAAGAACACTTCGTCAGCGCCAGGGAAACGAAAGCAGTGTCGGTCTGGAAGAACCAGTTCCACTACTAAAAAAGGCGTTAGTTATGAATTGAAAATTAAACAAACTTTGCCTCCAAAACAGACTGGGGACACGGACAAAGATGTAACCCAGATAACCACTAGTGATAGATCTAAAGGACCAGGTTATAACGTCATGGCAACTAATGGCAATGACATGAACCAGGCAAACATCGCTGGTGAGTGTTAAAATAAACAAACAATAACCTTCCTTGACATGGCATTTTTTGCTAAAATATCGAAAAACAAACGGCAACAAAGAGGAGTACTGCGCAATAGCTTTTATTTGAAAATTCGCGATCTAGCCGTCTGTTCACTGTAAAGGAGACTATATGTTCTCGGACTCTTAAAGTTTGAACCACATACGGGTCACATACGGGTCATCTTTAATTCCTTATTTTTTTTTCTGCAAATCAGATCCAGATTGTTGCAAATAATGCTGAACACCGCTGCACTGGTTAGTGGCAGTTCGTCTTGTGAAAATATAGCAATGCAATGTGTGTGCAATATTAGGTTTTCTCTGCTTCCAGACTACACTTTAAACAACTGATTCATTGGTAACTTATTCAGTACTGTTCTTTTTCCAAATGAGAGCAAGAGTTCATAATTCCGACCAGTTGTCTAAAATGTCGATGAAGTAGCATCAACTGTCGTAATTATAACATGTTTTCCTGAATAAAACTTATCGTGTCGCTTTCTGTTCTTGTTTTTTCAGAGTGATGCCCTCAGCCAGACGACTCATTCTTTCAACTCATAAACAGAGAAAGGACATGTCTAAAGGAAGAGATTTGTAAAGAGCTGAACAAATGCAACAGTTATAAAGAGTTAGCGAGGTTTGCACGCGTGGATTCGGAAATGGAAAAATACGAAACCAGTTCAAATCCTGCTGAGCGAGTTCTAGATAGAATTAAAGCTTCAGAATGAACCAAGTCTGAAGCTGACAGAATTTGAGGAGATGCTTTGTCAGCTTTACAGTAAGCGACTCGACATTGTTAAACTTATTCAGGATCATCACATATTTTGTACGTTTTGTCACAAAAACAGATTTGACTCAAAGGCTTAGTTTACTTTCATTGGTTATGTGGCTCAGAGAAATCGGCCGTTTTCTGATAGCACTTTTACACAATACACATCCGACTTTTTCTACGAAAAACACTAGCTGGGAATGTTCACGAATCGAAGCCGTAAGCGATTTACTTCTCAGTCATACTAGAAACATATGACACATTAAAAGCTGGTCGCTTACAAACAGTTCTTTCCAGGTAAGCTGTGGCGCATTTCTCGAAAGTCCGGATAACTTTTAGGGCCCGGAAAACTGTTCACATTAAAGATTCAACTTCTCTTGGTTTTGAAAACTAAGCAATAAAATTGTAAGTTCTTGAAACAAGTCGGGCCGGTTTGCGGGATAAAAACTACATCACTATTCTATAGATTTTGATTTTAAAATATAGCTCATGCCGATTGAAAAGTTATCGTTACCCGACTTTGGAGAAACGGTCCATGGTCGCTTACGAGCGGGTTCGCAATAAGAGCTTCAAATGATTAATAAATAAATTTGTCTTTTTTTTGTCTGGAAAAGGTTGCCTCCTTTGAACGGTACGTTGAAACATTTGCCGGCACAAATTTTATACCATATTTCTCTCGGTTTAGGGATTGAATCGAGTTAACTAATTCGGTAGCAAATTTATTTTACGTCAAAAGCCGAATTCACATTAAAGACGAGAAACACGTTTTGTAAAAGGAACTTTTTTCAAGACGAGAAACTCGTTAAGTGTGAATGAGGTGAAGACAGACTTTTTACCTTTCAATGTTTTGTTTAGTAGTCATTAAATTACTAGTAGAATTTGCATTACACACCATTTACAACTGACTAAAGATTGGTACATAACAACTCAGCGAGAAAGCAGGTTTTCCGCCGGTTTTCAATTTTAACTAGTCCACAGGCATACCATCCTCTGCACGAGCGATGTTTTGTGTTTTACGATGTTTTGTGTTTTACAATGCCTGTATTGTTTATCAAACTCCAGCTTTTCCCCTGATGGGACCTTGAGCGATTTTTACTCGTATATAGATAAATAAAATGCTCGAAGAAATACCACGTTGTTTTATTTTGTTGTTCCATGTGTGTTTTCATTGATGATCAAGGCTTGTGAAAGACTTCTGACTTCTAAAAGAGTTAAACTGCCCTTTTCATACTCTGTTCTAATACCCCGTTCACACCAACGATTAAACATGTTTAAATGTTGTTTGGTTTAACTACGTCTTTAGCCTCTATCTTCAACGTTGTTAAATGAATCTGAAATGGCAATAAAAGTCAATAAAGTTTCTTTTAGTAAAGATTTCACTCCAAATATTACGGGAGGTTAGGAGGTATTTTTCTAAACCTGTTTTAAAATAAACAACATTTAAACATGTTTAATCGTTGGTGTGAACGGGGTAATATATATAGATAGGCTTAGCCTAACAGCGGAGCTCTCTGAACAGCCAGTGAACGATGATGATAAGCTTAACTAGGTGAAAGGTCGGAAGCACAAGAATAATTAGAATTAAGATTGACGACCAGGCTATTTTTCAATTTTAGCAATTCTCAAAACCAGCAAGCTTATTACGCGACCGTCTGCACAGTGCATTTAGACTGCACAAATTCCACAAAAGCTCACTGTTTCTGAAATGTGAAACCTCTCTTGAGAAACAAACCGCGAAAAAAAGCAGGGGAAAACGATTTTGCAAACCGTTTTCTCCGCTAAACACAAAAGTGTTTTTTTTTTCCTTTTAAAATGTTTTATTCATCAATAACAAATCCCTAAAGTTTACAATATTATCCTGAGAGGCTAGTCATTTCCGGTTACAAGGCATCCTGCGTTATAAAGCTAGTCATTTCCGGTTACAATAATACAAGGTCAGTTCCGGTTTACATGAGTCACTTGAAAGTCAAGTCCATAAGGGATTACTTATAAAGTTCATTTCCGGTCGTTTGGTCCACTTGAAAGTCCTTTCTGGTTTGCACATGATTACTTCAGTCATTTCTGGTATTGAATGATGAGTTGCCAGTAGCTAAATTATTTATAGAGTCACAAGCTTTGACTGTTGTATTTCACAAATATTCGGATGACACCACAAAGCAGAAAATTTCTATTTGGTCATTCGGGAGAAATCAATTTGCCCGGGGGGGGGGGGGGGGGGTTCTCCCATATATGAGCTATATAGGTATGTGCTGCTATCAAGGGTATGGTTTTCAAGCAGTTTAGTCTGGGATAGGGTATAGTAATCAGAAAGTTTTGGTCTAGAATAGGGTATCATTTTCCACAAAACTGATCAGTTGCATGAAGAATTTAGTCTAGACGAGGTTTACTGGCAAATGGAAAAATCGGTAAGGTGTGCTGTACGACATTTTTACTGACCCCTGGTATCTTAGACTGTGATGTGAACAAGTTTCTGCAAAATAGTGAGTCTAGAAAAGGTCTAGGATAGGGTAGGATTTTTCGGTGTTTATTCTAGAATAGGGTTGCAAAATGCAGCTAAAATGGTCTAGTATAGGTTAAGGGTCTCAGAGTCCCAGCCTCCCCCCCCCCCCCCCCCCCCACGGGGGCAATTTGCAACTGTGTTGTGAAAAGTGCCATTGTGAAAAGTTGCTTTATTTCGAAAAAGCCATATACCATAAAGTATGGTCTTAATGAAAAAGAAAATAGTCTTAACATTAACTAAAAACCTAGTAATGAGTAGTGCCGATGGGGTGGGAGTGAAAACACCCCACAACCTTTCACAGGTTCAAATTTTAATGTAGCTTGGAAATGCGTGGTAAGGAGGCCATAAGGAGTGTCCGGACGTGAGCACCAAGCTCCTAACCTCATGGTTTCTGTACTCTTTGCCACGTTTAATTTAGTCATTGTACTTGTCTCGTATTTGTGAAGTATAAAGGTAAACAATTTGTCTAAAGAAAAAAAATGTCGTTTACAAAACATGTGGAGTCATCCGCTTATTGGCGAATTTTAAAACGCTGGCAAATGGAAATAAATAACACTAAAGAACACTACCTTAACATCAAATGAGGTGTGTTATCTGGACACGAGAATCAAGAATGGTGACAGCAACACACCTTTCCATCTCAGTGTCTACGACAAGAGGGATGACTTCTCATTTCGGATTGTCAATTTCCCTCATATGGACAGCAACATTCCAGCCAATCCGGCTTATGGTGTTTATATATCTCAATTGGTAAGATATGCTAGAATTTGCACATCGAAGTTGGATTTTATGCATAGACTTCGCCGACTTTCATCACGTCTCCTTCACCAAGGGTTCAAATCTTCACTCCTTCGTAAATCATTTACTAAATTTTTCAAACGCCACAGTGCTATCATTGAGAAATATGGCACTACACTACGAGAAATTAAGCTAGCAATCCAAAATTGAGAAACACCGCCGTATCCTTTGTTATTTCAGATCCTTTATATTATTCTAGCGCCCCTATTTAATTTCTATATTGCTTCTATTCAGGTCAATGCTAGTGCGCGCGCGCGCAATTTTCCTTGAGTCGCGCGCATGCTTAGCTTGTTTAGTTGACGTGTGTGCTTAGTTCGTTATTTAACGTACTACATTTATTTTGCGTTGTTTTCCTAACTGATATGTCTTGTCAGTAACTGTGCTCACACTGTGGGTGGCTCCTCCTAAAATGTTCTGCAATTGGTATAGGATTTAATGGAGCCGAAACCAATTGTGGAATTGCACGCATTTTGGGCATCCTACTGATGAACAGTTACGAAATTCAGATATATTTAGTAGCCACATTTATTTGCGGTCTGTCCCCTTTGAATTCCTCAGGTTTCTGGAATGAGAAAACCTTCAATAGTATCATCCTTTCTTATACTGGTCGCCAAAACTTCTGCGCATAAAATGTACAAAAGTGGAGACCGGGGATCTCCCTGCCTCACCCCCCACTCGAGTGGAATTTCTTTGGTCAAAAAAACATTAACTATAATTTTCATATTTGCTTGACAGTATAATGTAGAAATCCACCGCTGGAAATTAGGGCCAAATCCAAAACGCCTTAAAACATTGGTAAAAAGTTCTCCAATGTTTTTCTACCATGTCAATTGTCAAAGGCTTTCTCTTGATCAATATTCAGCAAGATACCAGTTTCATTGGTAATATTTATATAATTTAGAGTGTCACGCAAGAGAAATAAATTCTCAAAAATCGTCCTACCTGGGACGGAACAAGTTTGATCTTCTTGAAATAATCGAGGGTAACAATTTTGAAAGTCTGTTTGTAAAAGCTTTTGAACAAATTTTGTAATCAACATTGAGTAGCGAAATGGCCGGGCTACTAATTTTTGAGGTTTTTCTTATCATCTTTCTTGTAAAGTAATCTAGTCACGCTTCCTTGCATTGAATCACTGAGAGAATTATTTTCCAAACTAAATTTATAATTACGAACAGAATAGGGCCTAAAAGATCCCAGAATTTAGCGAAAAATTGTTGAGGTAATCCGTCTGAACCGGGGGTTTTCCCTGAAGAAAGTCCACGCATTGCGTGGGTAATTTCAGCCAAAGATAAAAATCCTTCGCAGGATAAAATTTCGCTCTCACTTAATCTGTTTACAAGATTGTTCAAAAATTCGGTTGGACTGTTAAATTAACAGGTTCTTGCAAGTACAAATTACGGTAAAAATCGAAATGGGCCGGAATCTTGTGAAAAGACTTCAACACCGGCGGAGTTATAAATAGATTGAACAGTATTTTTCTGAGCACGTGAATTTGGTAGGTTTTTCACCTTCTTCAAGCCATTTGACTCTGCTACGAATTTGGCTTCCTCTTATTTGGGATAAATTAATGGCCCGAATTTCTCTTTCAAGCGTTTCTATGGTGGTTTTCGCTGAGCTATCTCCTTCAATAAGAGCCCGTTTAGCTTCGATCAAAGAATTTATAGTTGCGTGGCCTTTTAATATCGCGATTTAACTTAATATGCGTTGTTTACTTCGATCAAAATCTATAGCAACTAATTTTATAGATTCTTTAAGAAAATCCCACAAAGCTTGAATGGAAGTAAATGCTTTCCAGTACAATGCATGTTTCTTAATAATTTCTGAGATCATATCGCAAGTCAAATTCTAAATTTAGCCTCCAAAGTCCTAGTTCACGGGAAAATGCATTATGCAAATTGCGGCTTAAATCAACAGAATCATGATCGGAAAAAACACAAGGCAAAATTTCACATTTTAAAAAGGAATCATACAAGTCCTGAGCAATAAAAAAATTATCCAAACGTGTACTGATAGTTTTATCCGCATTATTACCATGTGCATTGTATTTTTCAGTCGGCCGTGTTTTTTTGCGCCAGAGAACACTGTGCAGATCTTTCAAATCCATGGAAATTGTAGGATTTCCTCCAAACTTATCAGAAACGTTTTCAATGCAGTTAAAATCGCCAGCAATAATTTCAAAAGAGTTCGGAAAAAATATTCATGAATTGTGTCATTAAAGTAAGCTTAAGTTCACTTGGATTCGTGGGTGCATAAGGATAAAACCAAATTAATTTTCGTGTCGTCGAGTTCAGTTAAAACACTAACAATTCTACCAGAAGAATCTTTTTTCCATTGTAAACATTTGAAATCAGTATTTTCAGCGACAAGAATGGCAACGCCGCCTTGTTTACCAAGAGCGGGCGACCAGAAACTTTTACCGCGCCATTTCATTTAGCTGTCAGAGAAATATTTATCGCATTTTGTCTTGTCGCTAAAGGTTGTTGTAAACAAATAAAATCAGAACGGGAATTTTTCGCAAAATCAAAAACAGAGCGTTGTTTCGCTTCATTGCCAAAACCACGGATATTCAAAGTTGTAACTTTAGCTCTGAATGCAAAAACTTGGAGAAAATTCTTCTGGTAAAATTAACATATTTAACTGAAGCTTAAGCTTAAGTCTTATTATTAAACTAAACAATTTTTGCAAATCACATTTAGACGTTACTTGCTTTTCTGCTTATGTTTGTTTGTCCGATGTCCAGTGTTTCTCCTCTTCGGCAAAGGTTACAAGGTTGTTCGCCGTCATATTCATAACGTTCGAGAGTTTTAGTGTCCGTTTTCTCCGCTCCTGTGGTACTGGATTCCGTAATAGAGGGGGGGTGAATAGGGGTATGCAAATCCGCCGATCCGTGCTATTTTTTGGCCCGATCCGTCGATCCGACATTATTTTCGCTCAAATCCGGATTTGTTTTTCTTGTACAGTATTTAGATTTTAGTCGAAATTTTCTGCCTTTGCTGGTGAAACTGCAAACCATAGTCGACAAAACACCAACATACCGTCCAAGGCTGACCAAAAAATTAATGATCAGGTCCACAATCCGAACTTCTAGATAGACAAAGTCCGGAATCCGGGCCAAAATTTTCGACTAATCCGCGATCCACGGTAATTTTCAAATCCGCGAATCCGCTTAATTTATCGCTAAAATCCGCAATCTGTGCGCTTTTCAAGGCCAAATCCGCCGATCCGCAAAACTATTCACCCCCCTGTAATAAAATCAAACATCTCCCCGCATTGAAAAATGTATGACGTTCCCCGAAGCAAGATTTTATCCCAGGAAGCTCTTCTTTTTCCACTAAAGCGGCTTCTGAGTATCCCTGTCTTGAGTAGCAAACCGCGAAAAAATGCAGGAAAATAACGACTTTAATTTCAACCGTTTTCTCCGCTCAGTAAACACAGCAAAACATCAAAGTGTTTTCCCAGCTGACGTGACATTCGGCCGTGTAACCGCGCAAAAAACAAAGCCTCGCTTTGGTTTCTACATGACGTCGTACGCGCATGTTTTGCAACGTCATACGCGCCCGCGAGCTAGTTCTGCGCGACGGAGCGCGGTCCTGTGTGACATCGTGTGACGGCGGAGATCGGGCACACGCGCGCCCGCGAAACATTCCGCTATCCATGACCATGAAAAATGACGGCACAGGTTCTATGAGTATGGGGCTGCGCAGCCAGGCCTTCGGCCTGGCAAGTGCTCCGCTATAAAGCTCGTTCGATTGTAATATAAACTCCAGAAAACAGTAAAAATCCGCATAAAAGAAACTGCGGCAGCCGAAGAACCTCCAGGCTGACATTTGACCAATTAAACACGTAATATATAAAGAACCACTTCAGCCTGACAAATGAAGTAGGTTCATGAGAAATAGAACACAAACCGCGGTGATAAACGTATTGAACTTATTAATTTTTGATAAAACTTGACGTTTCTTATGCTAATACATACATTTTCAAAAGTGACCGTTACAGTGTTAAAAACTATACTTGTATAGTAGTAAAAAGGGACTGGGACCGAGATTAAGTACAAAACTTAACAGTTGATCTACTTAATCTCGTTCCCAGTCCCTTTTTACTACTATATAGTATAGTTTTTAACACTGCAACGGTCACTTTTGAAAATGTATGTAGTAGCATACGAAACTTCAAGTTTTATCAAAAATGAATAAGTTCAATATGTTTATCACCGCGGTTTGAGTATGAAAACTAAATCCATGCAACATAAACAATACTATTTAGTACTAAATAGTTCCATGCTTTGCATTCTATTTCGTGCACGTGCAAGAATAGAAAGCCCTTTTGCTGTCAACAGCTCAAACCTGAGCCAATACAAGGCTAAAATATTATTAGCATTCTTCCCAATTGGCTCCAACTGGAAAGGTGTCGATTGACATGGACCAAATGCAAGAGAGAGTCTGGGAGTCTTCGTTGAAAATGGTTAGCGTCGTTCTTTGTTACGTGGTGTATGGAGACATATAGTGTACCGCCTTGCAAAGTTACGTTTTTACCGAACGAGCTGGCTCTCCACTGCCGAAACAAATGAACCATATCCGGTTCCCGTCGCAGTGGAAAGTTATATTTTGCTCTGGATCATTCGATATCGATCCGGCTACGGATAAATGAGTGTAGGATTCCACAAACAGCAGTTGTTTATGTATATAACATACTTTATCACTTGTAATTTTGATTTTAGAATTCGGAGAGTAAATGAAAAGTACGTTTGTATGCCGGTGAAAGTGAAATATTCCCATTGTTAGCAAAACTAGGCCGTAAAGCTAAAGCAAATGTGACATGACGCGTAACTTATGACAGCGGTGAAAAAGGACATATTTGCTCCTTATCAAATGTGAGCAAAATTAAAGTAATCGTTTTTGTTTGACATCAATGCAAATTAATAGCAAATAAACAGCTTCGCTTATTTTGCAAATAAGAGTAAATTAAACGCAAATGTACTGATTTGTCCCGTAAGTAAATGTTCGGAAACAGATCAGTGTAAACAAATTGTTTTGCACCGCATTTGCCTGGATTTCCAACACCAGTAAACGTGATATTTTTGCGCAGGAAGCAAATGTTTGGCAATTGTATGTGAAAGTTAGAAATTTGCCTCGGTAGCAAAAGTGAGGCAAATTTGATGCAAATATCAACATTTACGTCACATTTGCACGTGAATTCAACCGGAACAAATATTTATGTTTACGTTAAGTTTACACCAAGCGCAATTTCGGTTCAAATTTGGAGCCCCAAATTTGCTACATATTTGCTCAACTTGCAAACCTGAGTAAATCCATTTTTTCGTCCAGTGATAGCTGAGTATGAAAACTAAATCCATGCAACATAAACAATACTATTTAGTACTAAATAGTTCCATGCTTTGCATTCTATTTCGTGCACGTGCTTAAATTTTCCTTTCTAACTGAAAGCATGGTTCACACTAACGACATAACGGTGAGGTCACGCGAGTACAAAACACAACTTGTGATATGTGATGTGTTGTTCACACTCGTGACATAAAAATAGATATAAGTTCAGTGTCTTGCATTTGCGTGACCCCGCCATTATGTCATTATGTCGTTATGTCGCTAGTGTGAATCAAGCTGATCTTTTCTTTATGTCTTTACGTTCATGTTCTTATGTTGTGATGTCTCTAATGTGAACCAAATATCAAAATTCAAGAAAAATCCCAAATTTCATTTTGTAAAATACTGAAAAACAAATGGTACCATGCAGAAGTACTGCTGAAGAGGTTTCATTTAAATGTTAACACCATAGGATTTCGTCCACAGACTCAAAAGTTAGAATTAATATATGGTACCATGCAAAAGTACTGCTGAAGAGGTTTCCTATGGTCACGCCATATAATTATATGATTTCGTCGACAGACTCAAAAGGTAGACTCTGGGAATGGAAGGGTTAATTGAGCCTACGACACTTGTTTCTGTTACATTGATATCAAGAGATTCAAGTTCCTCATCAGT
This sequence comes from Cladopsammia gracilis, assembly GCA_022457155.1. NCBI lineage: Eukaryota > Metazoa > Cnidaria > Anthozoa > Scleractinia > Dendrophylliidae > Cladopsammia > Cladopsammia gracilis. The sequence goes on from JAJGOT010000700.1 coordinate 146,241, forward strand.
AACAAAACTTTCGGCGCCTTCATCTAGGTCATTTTCCTCTAGATAACCGCCACAACAAACTGTCTTACATTGCTCGGGTAAAATTTGGAACTTCCCTTGAAGCACAGGCAAACATTCATTAGTCCTCTCATCGATCTCAAACAAGAAACACTTAATAGCAACAGAGGAAATAACATCTTTGTCGCTTCTATCCACAATGCTAGCAATGAAGAGGGCAATTCGGTTGATCGCATGAGAAGGCATTGTGTTCCAGATCGCTTCTTCATCCGGAGCACTTGGTCGATCTAAGGCCGATTGATGTGAATGCCAAACGGCCACAGGATCTAAACTTTGTTGTTCACTGAGATAAGTTGTAATTCTGCTCGAATATCGAACGTCCTGATGAAATGAAAATGTCGTTCGTCGACACAGTTTGCCAGGACCGACAACATGGTGTATGTTCAGTTTGTTTTCGAACGCATGCTGTCCTTCTTCCCACAATCCAAATAAATCTCCTCCGGTTTCTTCGGCTGGGCACTTCAGTACCCAACTAAAAATCTTTTTTATCTCGCTTGCAGGAATCTCAACAATAAAATCTCTCACATCGCGTGAAGACATCACCGACGACATAATTTTCTATGGAAGTCACGCGATGTTTTATAATTAAATCCAACGATGTCACGTTTTTGTAGATGACCGGAAGTGAAAATAAAGGAAATATTCAAAGTTTTCAAAGGTGATATGCGAATGTTGAGTAACCAACGATGAATGTCGCTTTTGAGAAGGATCCAAAAAGATACACGATGCTTTGACCCAACTGGGTGTGAAATAACTTGAATGAAAAAAGTAGTCGACCGCAACAGTTCTCACATTTCCTCGTTTATTAATAATAATATTTTATATATGAATTGTGTAGCTGAGATTTTCCCATTTTGAGCTTTGGTGTCGTCGGCGTTTTTAAAACATTTAATCAAAAGATATACTTAACAAAGTACTTTTATTAAATGTCAGGAAAAATAATAAATAGATGTTCCTATATAATTGATATAAATCCACAGTCTTGCGTTGACTTCAAGTCAGGTTTATACAGTAAGTTTAAATTTTCAGTTAATTTTAATTCTGTTATCTTCGATAAAACCAGCCAACGAAGAACACCTGACTTCGGAATTAGCATTTCACGATTGTTCAGAATGAAATATTTTTCAGTCGTCATGCATGCCATAATTTCGGTTTGAAGGCCAACAAAATGATGCGAAGTCCTTCTGACACTCTGACAATAAACGTCAACTGAGAGGCAGAGACAACCAATGCTTGGGTTTTTAAATAGCAACTACTCATCAAATATTCTATTATCGCTTGCGAAAACGAAATTTATTGGGGCAAATTCCCGGAAATGTTTTCGTTTTCTCTCCACTGGTTTTGCATATGATTATGAAGCAGCTATTGTCACGTCATATTTCCTAGAAAGTACGGAACAGACTGTCACACTGGAACGCCTTCTTCTTGACAACACATCAGTTCAAATCGATTCTTGGAATCGGGTAAACAATACCAAGACTTCACTTTCGTCGCTAAAAATCCCTTGAGAGACGCTGTTTTTTTTCTGGGAATATTAAACATCTGTCGTTAAGCTTGAATACTCTCTCGGCCAGCAAAGACGAAATAAGTTTTTCTTTCGCACGCGAAGAGAAACGGCATCGATTTCAAGCTCTCTTCTCAAAACAAGATGGCCTTCACGACTTATATTTTCAAGGAAGATTACGAAAGACTTCTGAAGGACGCTCGTGGTGCAGCCGGGGGAAGTTTGTACGGTCAGTGGACAAGCACTGGAAACCCAGTCGTTCATGTTGCCATCAGCAAGAACGGCCCTCAAAAGGATGGGATTGAAGCACTCTTGTTCAAAAATTTCATGCTGTGCCACATCGGGGAATGGCGTACCGCACTTGACGATTCTCGCTCTAGACAGGGTCTGCTATCGAAGTACAAAGGACGCGGACGTGAACGAGGCGGTCCATCAAGATTTATAGTTCTTGAAGTAGACACCGGAAGGAAAGCCATCTACCCCTTTCGTTTTGTCGTCAATCAGGAGCGTCAAGAGCAAGGAAAAGTTGAAATACTTGAGGGAGAAAACCCGTTTAATCGTGAAGATGTGCTCACACAATCAATAGCGGGTCATATCCAGAATTCATACCAGCCCTCTGCCACCGCTGGGTCACAATCGATACTGGGCTATCAGCAGCATTCGCACCAGCCGTCTGCCGCCGCTGTGCACCAAGGTCAGCGGTACCAGATCCAACATCGAGCACCGCAGGGCCAGGAAGCTCAGACGTCGGGATATCAGTGGTATGCAGGCGAAGATGGAAGCGCCAAACTCAAGCATGTATTACAGAAATTTAAAGAAATCGCCCGGTATGGAACTGAGGTGCATATGACACGAGACACCGTTACTCATAACATCTCGATGTCTTTCGATGACCCCCACTATAAGAAATGGGAAGTGAAGTTTCCTCCTAAATTCCCCCAAGAAGGAGCATTGCTGATTGACAAGTATAAACAAACAACCAGCCACGGATCAGCCGCCTATCGGACAAGCTACGGCAGCAGCTATGGGCAGCATAACCACAGACCAGGAGAGATACAAATGCCTAGCGATGATACGGTAGAGAATGCAGTAAAAATAATCGTTCAATGCATTAAAACCAGCCGGTAAAAACATCATCTTGGGTAAACCCTAACAGTGAACTCTTTAAAACAGTTGTTACTCAGGTAGTCAGTAGCTAGTGTTTGAATTAGATATGTTAATCGGTCATTTAGCGGCGAATATTAACCACTCGGCTGGCTAAATTTTAGAATACCCGACCACTTAATTTGTATCTCATCTCCTTTTATAAGACATTCAGTTTCTAAAATCGCGCTCTTGTATTACTGCAGCAAGTATAAAGTCATTGTTAAAAGATTTTCATAGTGCAAATTTTTCACTTAACGGCTGACACCTGCTAGCAACAAAATGTAATTATTTACCTGCTAAATTGGTAACGATTTAAAATGGGTGGTTCGTAGTCATTGTTAACTGAATCTATGTTAATAATAGGAATTGTAAATGTAGGCGTGTCAACTGGACCTGAATGTATCAACTATTAGCAAGAACAACAACCTCTGTAAAACACTGAGAGAGCGTAGTAACACATTGTTCAAGCTTAACCAAAGGTATCAGTGCCGTTGTAAGAAATTGAAGGGTTGTGCATGTGGCCAAACTTAGTATATTCTATAGTCTTCTATCTCACTTTCAGTTTTGCATTTAAGTGTGTATGACAGTGATTTTTTTTATTTGCTTGATCGAATCTACATAATGTCCTGATAAGAAAATGGAAACAAATTTTTCGATATCGATTTTCCTTCTCCGCGTTTCAGCCGTCTAAAGACGTGAAATTTCACTTCCGGTGTGTTACAAAACCGAGCAAGAAGAAAGACTGGAAATAGTCCGCTGCGACGTCAATACGGGAATGCCGGTGTCGAGGTTTCTTGGTTCCTCGCATTGTTTGGTGCTCCCTGGGGAAGAAACATGGTTCTATCAAGGTGTGTTGTCTATGGTTGTAGCAACACGCACCAAAAAACGGAGGAACTGAGAACAGCGACACTGGCATTCCATCTGGCATACGAACGAGGAGATAACGCAACGAAGCGTTAGTTCTTAATCTTGGTACTAACGTTCCAAGATGTAAATAATACACAGTCATTGACCTCTCGATCCATTTTTAGACTACTGAAGGTAATGTAAGATACACAGCAGGAGAGGCAGTAGCTTTGACAACCATTTCACTGTTGTTAGAGTGATTTTCGTAAGACCGTGAAAAAAATAGGCTAGCAATTAATCAAAATTAGCTAAACCTACAATGGAATTAGTGTCTAATAGTGTCTACTAGCGTCTACTAACTTAGTAACTGTTTCACAGTGTTACGAAAATCTCTCAATCTCAACAGCCTCACTGAACAATGTCCCTTCTCAAATACAAATGCTTCTTTCAGTCAACTAAATAATTGTTGGAGTCCGGTTCCTGAGTATCGGGTCTCGAACGGGAGGAGGGAGGGCACTAACCTTTGCATAGGGGTATGGTTCCTAGAGCTTGAAACTCACCCTTCTCAAACCATATAACATACTGTTCGAACCCTTTAAGACTTATCCCCGGGGACGTATCCCCTTTAATATATAGCCAATTTCAAATAGTAGGCAAAACTATTGCCTATTCAGATCCGCTCTGATCAATGATAAAAACAGGCATGATGATCTTAACCCCTAAACAGGGAGCACAAATTAAGCTTGCACTTTTTGTAAGGTTTACAGTGACATTATGTTGCTTAGCTCTGTGCGTCAACCAACGTTTGGATACCGATCATCGCGTGGTTGAAACAACACTACTATATAAAACAAAGTTGTCAAGGCGAACTTCTAATGTAAATAGTAAAACATAAACACACGCACCATTTTGATCTTTGTGACGCAGCTTGGTGACGCATCTTATGACGCAGTCACACCATAGCTAATACGTTAGTTGGGTGTTGGGTGGACAAAGTTGTATACGTTCTAGTATGTATATTTTGGCTTTCAATTTCTATACAAGCCTTTATTAATTTTCCATCCTGTTGTCCCGATTGCCCATGAAGTACTTAATACCATGAAAGGGTGTATTTTAAGACTACAATTAGAGTCACAATTTGATATACATCATGTTTGAGAAACTGAGATAAACTGTTACATGCTACTTGATATAGATTGCTTTTATGGCAATCTCAAAAACAAAGTAAGACAAGATTTAGGCAAAATGTAGTCTAAAACATTTAATATTTTTACACCAGGCAATTTTGACAATAAATTGCCAAGTGGTCTAGTTATAATCAGATAATGTACATTACTGTCAGCGAGGACGAAATTGGTTCGTTTAGTTCACCGGAGTCTTGTTAATCGATTGCATTAATTATATTCCAGTGTTGACAATTGTGGGATACAAGAAGATTTCTTGTTCTCTGTGACGCTTCGCAAATCCATAAAGTCTAAAAAATCCACCAGATTCTGGGTCGTTCATTTTTACCGCGACAATCTTGTCGGGGTCGTCCGAACGTGGTCTGGATGTGTGCAGTTTTCCCGTGCTTGGATCAAAAAACATCTCTGTTTTGCCACCCATGGTCTCCATCTTTAGTTTGTTCTATGCAGTCTTTGTCTTCTTGAGGGAAATGATGACTTGAAGATGTATATATTTCTATCACGAACGGCGAGAGAGGCTCTTGCTCTTAATTAATCGAACTTCAGAAGGAGCCCCGCGGAGAAGGAGCTTCAATCGATTGTCCGTGTATAGTAGGCTTTCCGAGATCCTTTTACGATACTTCTTCCAATTCTTCTTATCTTTGTAAATTGCGGCCAGCGAACTCTGAAGTAGTCAAAATCGCAACAGAGATCGGAAATGAAATAAAAATATATAAATGCAAAATCGCGCAATTTTTTATCTTAATTTCGAGGAAATGTTTTTGTGCCTTTTGTTAGTGTTGATTTTATAACCTCGCTTTCGGGTTCCAAGAAAACTCGAAATAAATTGTCAACTTGACTTGTTCTGCTAATATGTATATATTACACCAAATCACAAGACATGCTGTCAAGTTTCATTTTCATTATTTTCATTTTCATTATTTTCCGAAATAGGAAATAGAAATCATGGCAAGTACTTTTCTCGTCTTTGTTAAATGCGACCAGCGTAGCGGACCAATTCGCAATCGAAACAAAGGCAGCCCTCAGGTAACCTTAGAGGGCAGAATAAGCAATTATATCATTTAAAGTTCCAGGAAATGTTTTTGCGTCTTTGAACATTGGTATTTCTAAGAAAATTCGGAACAGAGTGTCATCTCAACTTGCTCCGCCCATGCAACTATTACACTGAACTACAATGCACAAGATTTTTTTTCTTTTTTCTCGTGTCAGTTATGCGGTTTACAATGTTGACGAGAAAATGTAGCAAAGTCTGTGATCATCCTCTTCTTGTTGTTTTTTAGGCATACATGTAGTACACACTGGAAACATAACAGCAGATTCCACATACTAGATGCTTTATTTCTTTGCGACTAAACAGAATGAATTCTTCTTTTGTTTAAAACATGCAATGAAGAAAGAATGGTCAATAGAGTGAGAAGGTAGATCGAGGGGGAGGGGGTGCGGCGCTTTAACCAATGGGATTCGCTTGACTATTAAAATTTAGCATTTTCCTGAGTTTCTTTAATAAACTGGGAGAAAGCTGCATGTTACACGATATTGGTAGCAAAATGGAGCTCAGATTCAGTCACGCTAAATTTATCAGGTCAATAACTTAAGAGTTTCATTAATTCTTGGAAAAGTGACTTAATTAGCATCAATGGCACAGATGTTTTTTTAAGTTCTAATTCAGTCGTCGCAAAGGTTGACTGGTTCGAAAAATTTGCTCCTCATCGTAAAAACGTTACTAGCTAGGCTTCCCTTGTTGTAAGTTCAGACACTGGCAAACGAAGTAAGGAAAGAGGATCTTTTGTAGGACAGGAGAACCAGCGCAAGTGAGTGGGGAGCAGGAGTGACTGTACGTCGAGTTGTGAGGTAAACTACGACTTCAGAACGAATAATGTTTCCCGGAAAAGGGCAAAGCTTGCAAACATACCTTTTGTGTTAAATTGAATGTATAGAATCAATAGAATACACATATGGCGATGACCAAGAACTGTTTCGAGACTGAAGAAAGGAAGGTATTTTCTTTATTAGTTTGCTAAGGGCCTATTGGGTGTTTTAAAAATTTGTTAGTTTTTGTGGATTTGAAATGGCGTACAATCGAATGGTTGGTCTGTTCCAGTATAGTTCGACTGTGTTCAACAGGGTTTAGAGAGATTTTAAAGAAATCGAAGCGACCTCTGAGAAGCACAAAAATTGCAAACCGGTGACCAATGTCACCTCAGCATTCTCGTAGTATCAAACAGGCGCCTGAAAATCGAACTACGTGATGATTAAATCTACCAGTACTGCAACAGGCGATCCTGGCGATCGACTTCAATTAAAAGCGCCATTTTGTTTTTATCATGTGCGGACTGACTGCACAAATGTTTTGCCCAATTTCGTATCTATATTAGAATTATACCAATGTTAGTTGCAGTATTGTTCGCGTTCCCTTCGTTTGGCTTTGTCGGACGAGTTTTATTACATCAAGCAGCGGTCAGTTTATAGGCCTGCGTGACAAGTTGCGAAAGTATAGGAGAAAGTGAAACTTCACTTTTCTCTCGCGGAACAGCTCATATATCTTGGCAGAAGCGAGGTGGTTTCCATGGCTTCGTCACCTGCTGTATTTTCTCTATATTCAAAGAAATTATGGTGTTTAAAATTGTTCCTTAAAAAAAATGTACACACAAAATGCAATATCGAACTGTACTGTCAAGCTTCGAAGCCGTTTAAATTGTTCTGAAATGTTTACTTATTTTGAGTTTAAGTATAAAGTAAAATTCTTCATGGGGCCGTTAAGGGGAAAAATTTGGAGGGCATGAAATTTGGGAATATCTCTGGGAAAGACTCTGCGTTTGAATGATTAGTTTTCGTCGCTGATTACTGATTCTTGTGGCATTTAATTATTGTATTTAACTACCCGGCCGGGGAATCGATGCATCAATGAAAATGAAGGGACGATTCCCAAATGGAGGATTTAAGCTATTGTTATCATTAGTGAGAGGGGGGAGGATGTAGGGGAGGGGTGTAGGGGGTGCGCACTCACCTCCCCCCCCCCCCCCCCCACTGAGATGACCTGCATCGTTCTAATATAACTAGAATCCTGCGAAGAAAAGAATTTACGTCACCCTTCAGTTACGTCATTCCTTGGAGGTGCACCCCCTCCTAAGAAAAATCCTGCATCCGCCCCTGAGTGAGACTAATATTTCTTGACTGGAGGATTAAGACTAAAAAAGGTATGTGCATGAACATTACCTGACAGCAGAAATACACTTATTATCATATTATTGCACGAACCTTTCTGGGTAACGGGTTACCGCGTAGGTTGTTCAAGGGGAGAAAAGCATGAAATGCGTTACTACATGTTGATGGCAGTAAATAGCAATTCCGGGCGTGGAGCAGAGAGCTTAAAATTGATTTATTTCTTACGCAGACAAATATTACACCATGGCTGAGTCACGTAGGATGATTGATGGAATTAAAATTGTGGATTATAAAGAGCTGAAGATCCAAAGGACCCTTGGACGTGGAACTTTTGGAATGGTTTTCATCGCGCAGTACCGTGATCGCAGGACACCAGACCCAGTTGTTATGAAACAGATTTACGAGCCAGTCGACGAGTCGGCAAGGAAACTGTTCATGAAAGAAGCCAAGTTGCTAAATGAGCTCCATCACGAGAATATCGTCCAAATGCACAGTATCTGCGTTGCTCCGGATCCACTTGTCATCGTCATGGAATACGTGTGTTTTGATTTCAAGCCATTCCTGAACAAAAAACTTGAGATTAATACCATGGACAAATTCCTGTTGGAAGTCTCCAAACAACCCAAATCCGAGAAAAGATTTGATCACCTGATTCCAGCAATCGCAAGTGACGTAACAAAAGGACTTTCATACTTACATAATCTGGACATTGCCCACCGCGATCTAAAACCAATGAACGTACTGATTTCCAATCAGCATTATTGCGACCTCGAGGATAGCCAGAAGATCAAAAGGCTTATGTCAGAGAAACCGGTCGTTTGTAAACTAGCTGATTTTGGTGAAAGTCGTTCACAACGTCTTCAGACAGACAGATGCAATAACCCTAGTACCAACCTCGTAGGAAGGGGGACAGTTCCATTTATGGCACCAGAGATCTTATTGCCTGAAGGAATGGCATATCTTGGGACGAAACTTACCCTGGAAGATCTTAAAAGAGTCGATATTTGGGCGCTTGGGCAGGTCTTTTACTGTCTCATAAACCCAGGTGTTTCGTACCCTTTCGAGCGAGATGGAGTTGATGTTCAACAGGTAATGTTAATGCATCGACGGAGAAAGCGCCCATCTGCTGATCCACTATACCAACCCAAGCAAACCACAGTCTGGTCCCGTGTAAATGATGCTTTCGAAGCTTGTTCAAAACATAAACCATCTGAAAGACCAACCGCCACTGAAGTCATGGTTGTGTTACATGCTCATCCACCCGCCAAAAAACATGGCTTGAGTAAGTGCGTAAACAAACCATAACATTTTCTCATAATACACCGGTGTTTTACCAACAACAACTACAAATTTGGCTTACTAAAATTCAAAACACCACCACACCGATGTTACAGTAGTCTAATTAACGTGTTGTTGAATAATGACTTGTAGCAAGAGTAAATTGCCAACACTTTAATCACATGGAGCCTAAAATGTCCACACCGTATGAGACGAAGTCAATTATAAAGATTTCAGCGAATATCTATCATTGGAGAGGCCCATATATTTTGGGTCTGTTCTCTTATATTATTTTCTCTTGCTTGAAGGCAATTTTCCTGGAATAACGGTGATATATAAAGATTATTCAGCGTGAAGTTGTGTAAAATGCCCCTCCGTATTACACAACTTTTCGCTGAATAAATTGTTTATTATACGACAATTATCTTCGCCTAAAACTACGTTTTTGAAGCCGTTTTTCCCAGCGCGCGGTCAAAAGAGAGTAATAATGTCATATTTGCACTCGTTTTGATGCGTATTTGCACTCTAGAATTCTATGTCGAATAATGAAAACATGTATTTACCCACAGGTAGCCCAAGCTTAGTATGTGATGGCCCTTTGATATTACGCAACAAGCGATTTATAGACTTTGTATTTCATGAAATTTGGCAAAATAATAGTTCCGAATATGCTGAACTCACCTACCATCAGAAATTTAAAATCTAACAAAGGAAATTTTTACAAAACGCAAACATATTAAACCACAAATTACGGAAGATCCCTCTGTTAAATTGCATGAGACCAGTGTTAACATACGAATATTTTTTACGAGTTTACCGGAGACAAATGATGGACAAAATCTAACGACTAGATTTTCTGAAAATAAACGAAACCAAATATTGCAGGCTGATTTACAATCTACCGTGTTGCCATGGCAACACCCAAAAAGCTCAACAAAAATATCAAAACATATAGCCTGTTGTTTAATCATATGCCTCACCAATTTTAGGCACCCAGACGTTAGTAGTTTTAAAATGACAATGAATGACGCAAAGGTACTGTGAAACTGTGTTCAGACACCTTAATGTAGAAATAAACTTCACTTACCTCAACACTGTGTTTTCGTTGTGTCTTTATGTAATTTGGGCGCTTCGCTTTATGAGTGGAAACGACAACCAACAACATCGCAAAAACTCGTAAGCCACAAAACTAGGCGTCTAAAATAGACATCATTTGCACCCAAATTGCATAGAAGACACAACGAAAACACAATGTTGAGGTACGTGAAGTTTATTTCTGCATTAAAGCTTTATTTTAGCATATACAAGACTAAAATAACTATAAATCGTTCGTTGCGTAATAACAAGGACCATCACATACTAAGCTTCGGCTGCCTGTGATTTACCTACGTAGTTTACATGACTAATTGTATAACAATAGCGCTTTTGTACTGAAACGTGTTTTTTGTTGCCCAACAGTGGTGATCTTAATGAAATTCCAATGTGAATATATGATATCTCCCAAGATTGGAGTGGTATTTAATGAAGAAAGTTTCATTCAACAACAATTATGGTTTCGTGTTAAAAAGCAATATCGGGATTCTCAATCAAATAATTGTATTGTTATTGAACAATTGGATAACACGAAAAGAAAGCCTTTCGAGTATCTCTAATAATAATAATCAAAGGCTCCTTAGAGCCAACCCGTGAATTTGTAAGCTTATGTTTTCACCAGGTTTTCACTCTGTCACGGTTCAATATTTTTTTTTAAAATTAAACGTAAGGATTTTTGACAAACGCAAAAAATAAAAATACAGTACATCACTTTCATAATGTTCAGTCCGAAGAAGAAAGAACAAAAAACGAAAAAAAAAAAAAAAATGAACGGCCCGAGCGAGATTCGAACCGACGCCTTTCGGTTTTGAGTCCATGCTTTACACCACTCGACCACCGTGACCACTGCATGAAATAGGATGAATTTTAAATATTTATGATAAAAAATCACGACGCGGATTGAGTCGCACTGTTTGTTCGCGCTAAGTTATTTGTTTAGAAAGTCCTTTAACGCTTGGTTTTATTTATTAGTTAAATTGTTTTTTATATAATTTTTTATCACCTATATTTACATATTTTACCACATTTTAGCGTTCTCTACATTCTTATGTTTTTATACTGTAATATATTTATGCTAATTCTGTATTTTTACATCCACTTGAAAATGACCTCGGAGAGGTCGAAACGTGATTTTTTTTATCGTTAATCTTTATAGCAAAATCTTTTACTAAAAAAACTACTCATTTGGATGAATTTTATTACTTAAAAGTAGATAACCATGAAAACGCGTGTCTCAGTTGAAAATTCCTTTTAGATCGAGTTTAACGTTGCATTAAAGACTCCAAATGCGAAACATCTTTAAGCTTATTGTTATTTATATTCGTTTACACCAATTCAGTTAAGCCTGGTTCACACTAGCGACATAACGACATATGAACATGGACATAATGACATAAAGAAAAGATCAGTTTTTTCCTTATGTCGTTATGTCCATGTTATTATGTTCCTATTATGTCGTTATGTTGTGTTGTTCACACTGGTGACATAAAACATCGATATACGTCGTGTTTTGAATTTGCGTGACCTCCCCGTTATGTCGTTATGTCGCTAGTGTGAACCAGGCTTTATTGTTATCGCTGGATTCACGCTTTTCTTGTTAAGCCTGTTTCACACTAGCGACATAACAACATAAGAACATGGATATAATGACATAAAGAAAATATCAGTTTTTTCCTTATTTCATTATGTCCATGTTATTATTTTCCTATCATGTCGTTATGTTGTGTTGTTCACACTGGTGACATAAAACATCGATATACGTCGTGTTTTGAATTTGCGTGACCTCGCCGTTATGTCGTTATGTCGCTAGTGTGAACCAGGCTTTACAAAACGCATTCGTAACAAAGCATTACGTCACTAAGTTTACAGCTGATAGAAGGAGTGAGCGAGTGACTCATCTGCATATCAGTCGCCGTTACCGATAACCCGTTCATTACTCATGCGCGTATATTCACGGGTTAAAAACAGTCCAACAAACAACAACAGACACTGCACAGTTAGGGTTTACGGTGTGTCGTCTTGTCTTTGCAGGCGTTGCAACCCCAAAACAGAAACTTCCGGAAAGAAGCCATCTGCTTGGGAATCCAGCTCAAACGCGAATCGTTCAGTGGTATGTTGGTGAGCAAGGTGAATCAGATCTAAAACACGTTTTCAATGAGTTATCACAAATCGCTGACAGTGATGTAAACATGAGTCGCAACACAGTCACGCAAGATGTTTCGATGAGCTTCACGCATCATGGGCAAGGATGGGAAGTTACGTTTCCTTTCAACTTTCCAATATCTAAGGCAACTTTAAGCAGCGATGGAATAAAGCGTCGTACAATAGGCGGTGACACAGTGGAAAGTGCCGTGAGAGGGATAATAAGTGTGTTAGTGTCCTCAATGAATCGGGCATTGCCTCGCGGACAAGGACCCCCTGCTCCCAAGGCTGGCGATCAATGGTACTTTGGCGTTCAAGGGGAAGCAGATCTGAAATTAGTTTTCGATGAGTTGACAACGATTGCTGATGGAGAGGTGAAAATGACTCGCAAAACAGACACACAAGATATTGCCTTGAACTTTGAGTGTAAAGGACAAGCCTGGCAAGTAAAATTTCCTGCCGAATTCCCAAGATCCAAAGCAAGCTTGATGAAGGATAGAGAGGGGTATGGACAAATTGGCGGTGACAATGTGAACATTGCCGTAATTGCTATCCGAAGTCGCATCTTGTCCGCGAAGGACCCAGCAGCTGAAATGTTTGCAAAGTCTCCGCACAATGCTGCAATTCAGTGGTATGCTGGCGACGAAGGAGAAGCAGCCCTCAAGTACGTGTACAACGAATTGAAGAAAATCGCTGATGGAGAGGTGAAAATGAGTCGCAATATAGCCTCTCAAGATGTTAAACTAAGTCTTCAAAATCAAGGACAAAAATGGCAAGTGACGTTCCCCTCCAATTTTCCAAGATCTCATGCAACCTTGGGCAAAAACGGAGAACAATGTGAAAAGGTTGGCGGTGAAAGCGTGGAAACTGCTGCCAGTGCGATCATTAATCACATAGCAGATCTTCAGTGTGCTGATAGTGAAGACGAAGTTGATATATTTGGACCGCCGGCTGGTGCTCAGTGGTACACTGGTGATCATGGAGAGGAGTCTTTGAAGTATGTTTGCCAACAACTGACGCAAATCGCTGACGGTGATGTAAGAATGAGTCGCAATACAAACACACAAGATATCTCTTTAAGCTTTGAGCGTCATGGACAACAGTGGCAAGTGACATTACCTTTCAATTTCCCAAGCTCCAACGCACGTTTGATTTTCAACGGAGACGTCTATGCAGAGGTTGGTGGTAACACTATAGAAACTGCTGTCAGTGCGATTAAGAATCGCATCTCATCTGTGGATCAAGCAGCTAAGACTGTGTATTGGAAAGCTGTATCATGTGCTACCCAATGACATATATAAATTACGAATCCCTTCACAGAGTGCTAACTTCCTAGGGACGACACCCATCCAAGTTCGAAACTAGATATAAATTGCAAAAACGTTAAGGTAAACCCTGGAATACACTTAGGAGCTTTCATTTGCATAGTCACAGCTTAGGATTTCATACACAGACTCAATAGTTGCAACTGCCTTGAACAGGACAATGTTCAGTATGGCAGGAAAGTACTTCTCGGGAACAGGCATTTGAATTTTCACACTTTAGGTTGTATACATAAAGTTAGATATTAGAATCAACTACAGAGTACAATGTAAACTGTACCACTAAAAACTCACTGCTGACGTACATGCAAACCTATATCCCCACCACCGTGGTACAAGGGAGGGTGGGTGGGAGGGGGGGGGGGAAGGCGGTTGCAGCACTATCCTGAGTTCTTGCGGTGTTACAATATATCGGAAATATTTTACCTCTAACAGATAGCCTGTGATATGGGCTTTGACGCTGCTGGGTGTCCGTGACGTCATCCAAATGGCCGCCATCTTGGATTTTACAAAGAAATCAATTTCATCGGAAATATGCGAAAATTACAAGAAAGTGTTGCTACAGTTGCAAAATGTGATACAGTTAAACATTTTCCTACTTTTGGCAGCATTTTATACGTTTTATTCACCGAAAAAGGTTAAAAACACGTACTTTTATTACAAAACGGCTTGACCTTATGCTTCTTATCTCATAATACCGCGTTAACGGTTCATAAAGTAGTGGAACTTAGGTAACCGTTTGTCGCCAAATTTTACCAAAATGTGTCTCAAGGGAAAACGAACAGCTGCTATGGACGGCATTTTCTAACAATAAATGCTCTTGGAAAAATCGGAGAAAAAAGGGTGAGGGGTGGTATCCTCTCCCACAATCCCAAATTTTACTGCTCAAGAGCTGATTAAATGCACGGTTACACTTTAAGATTTCATCCACAGACTTACGTTATTCTTGGTTTTCACGTGACGTCATAAAAATTAAAAAAATCTAAACTATACATCCTACAAAGCTGTTTCTAACATGGTATGTGGATACAAGTATTATTAATCTTTCACAGAAAGTTTCAGGTTTTCACGATGTTTTGCTTCCAATTTACAAAGGTTTTAAATGTGTCACGCAATTCGTCACGCTATTACAGATAAGCCGTCAAAATAAACAAAATTGAATCAGCTGAAAGTTATTGTTTGCATTATAAGTGCTTATAAGCCGAGTTAATGGAGCTTATAACAAATACAATATGCTTTGATTTGATTTTTGGTGTAATTAAGACTTTGAATGTTTGGTCGCCATCCTAGTGCCCCTTACTAAAAATGTCTAATACTCGTTCGCCTATAACTCTTGAACGAAATGATTTGGCGCTTCAAAATTTGGCCAAGATGTGTAGTTTTAAACTCGCTACAATTTCATAAACATTTTGGATTCGAAATCTATTGTTTTATGCTTCTGAAGTTTGATATGACAGGATATGACGTAAGTGAAAGCCAAGAATAACCATGTTAAATATAAAGGAACCAAATTTGTACTGAACAAGTGAAGAAGTAGTGTTCTTTGTAAATTATTTCTAAAATCTACTACTTAGGACAACTGTTGCACCAAACTATGAATAGTTCATTTCCTATTAACCTATTTTCTTGTTTGGTACTATATGTTTACATGAATTTACATGTACATAATAGGCCATTTGCACGATGACGTCATTTGACTACTACTACCAGAATCCTTCAGTTTTTTGTTTTGTAGTGCAAATTAGGGCTATTGCTATTTAAACCGCACTGGGATTACAAAATTTAAATAAGAAAGGAAAAACTAAATCAATTCTGGTAGTAGTAGTCAAATGACGTCATCGTGCAAATGGCCTATTTTTACGCATTTAGTCATTACAATGGCCTGTTCAATGTCAAGATAAGCTAGAGAGTCATCCATGCCGAGCTGTTTGTATGTAAATTTAACGGTTCATAAAGTAGTGTAACTTAGGCAAGTTTGGTTGTGGTAAAGGGGGAGGGTCGTATAAACAAATTTACCTGTTTTTCATTTGCCAGCCTTATTTTACAGGCCAAGGTAATTTATTCAGTTTGCCATCGCTTTGATGATTAGCGGAGGCTTAATTATCAAGTATATATATATATATATATATATATATATATATATATATATATATATATATATTAATCTATATCAGTTCCTTAGTAAACCGGTTTACATGTTATGCTTTAGGGAATTCAAAGGAATTATCGGCAAGGGTAAAACATATATGGCGAAAAGTAGCAAGACTTATGCGTATTGTATTTTGTCAAGTCACACGTATCCGGATGGTTTTTAATCCACAACTTTTTTGTTGTGGATTGGCCTTTTTATGTCACACGTATCCGACGAATTCGGCTTACGAATCCGCAACTTTTTGAATCCGCTCTTCAGAGTAGAAAATTTTGAATACGCTACGAGTACGGCATCGTGTGGACAGTCGAATTCGGATATGTTTAATACGCTGACGTAACATTATCGGATCCAATCTTTAACCGCGCGAATATTCAACATGGTCGACGGAAATGTTATCGCTTCTGACTTCTACTTCGACTTAATTCAAATCTAACAACATGTTAACAGTTGAACTTGGAGAAAGCATTTGCCGCCAAACTCGCACAAAGCAGCGCACAAAATGTTGCTCTGTTGACAACATTCAAAGAGGAGCCCTGGGTACTAGAGCGAATCCGGATACGTGTGGACGGGCAAATACGATTCGAATACGCTGCGTGTGGACGCGAATATTTTCTATTTCGCAACAAAAAAGTTGCGGATTCAAAACTATCCGGATACGCGTACTTGCGAATGCGGCCTAAGATTCGCGAGTTGAGGTTGCCAGCTACCGGTTGCTGGCTACCGGTTGCTGGCTGTGCAACGTTGTCACATTTATAAGAGTGCGTTCAGCTGACCTTATTCCGGAATAGAAAATAACGAAATACGTCTTTAATTCTTAAATCAGACTACAGCCGGAGCAGTGATGATAGCGCAGTGGTGAGAGCAATTAATGGCTCCCGCTTGCCTCGATGTTTTTCTCTTGCAAGGTGCTCCAATTTTCCTCCCTCTCTCTCTCTATATATATATTCTACTTCGATCCCGAAGCCAGTAGGACTTTTTTAAAGCTATTTTGTGGATTTCCATAAAATTTCCATTTCCTTTATTTTCGGTTATTTATACAGCCAATCGAACGCACTCTAAATATTGTACCATCTCTATGATCATTGGCCAGGAGAAATCGTTTAGGTATTTCTTGGAATCAGCGCGCCAAATAGCAATGAATAATAAGAAATAGCAATTTCTCCAGGTTCTTACTTTTGGTTGTCTAATTTAATTGTAACTGAGATCGTACAAATGAGAAAAATGTAAATCGCTTTCCTCATGCGGATTGGTTGAATATATGTGCGCCATATTTCAGTTCATTGTAACGATGTATTACGCAATGTTAGCTAGATTTTGTTTCTGTCAATATCCAGAATAAAATATAAGTTCTTGGTGATGGAATATCTCCATTGATTTTACTGAATATCTAACAAAATATATTATCCAATAATTATTAACCTCTTTATTTTGTTGGTAGAAATAAATGTGGTTGTTTTTACTAAACCAGACACGGTGGTTGTTTAGTTCGTGGAACTCACGACCCAAAGATAGAGGCTCAAAAGGTCTGCATTGCCTACGATGGCATTCATGTTATCCACGTCGTGGTTTTCTGTCTAGCGGTAATCTAAGGCCTGGTTGTTCTATGTCGATTGACACTTACCTGGCGTTAAGTGTTTACTTGGCAAAGCCCATTCTTATAAAGTGTGCAAAAAATGAATGCATGTGAAAGTTCTAAAGAGACATAACAATGTAATAATAACAAATGTTCAGTATCACGTCCATCGCGCAAATTAGCGTCAGAAGTCCAAAAAAACCTAATGATGTATACGTAAAAACATAGCTAAGAACTACAATAGTAATAAAATCTTAAAAGCCAACATATATAACAAGTATGATTTACATAATAAAAGCTAAAACTGCTAGTTAAAAATATACCAATAGAACTACGAATGTATGGAAAATTAGAGAGAAACGATATCTGGAGAGAAATGGTTCAGAAAGAAGGAATATTCGACCCTTCGGGTGTTAGAGCAGTTTTTAATCGAGTGTCGAAAGTAATTACACAATTACGTTGGTTTTGCATTGCTGCGCTTAGTGACTGGCTAAAAAATCTCGCGCCACTTTCTCTAGCAATCAGAAGAAAAACCGCTTGACATGTAATTGCTTCGAGCTCTGATTGGTTCATTGGATTGTTTACGACTGCTGTGATTGGTCAGAGTAATTACTTTGGTTTTGGTTTTACGACACTCAATTGAAAACTGCTCTATTAGTTTCTTTGCGAATTACAAAGGGGAGCCGAGTCCCCTGGGCCTCTCCCGTATTATCAGTGGCCCATTATTATCAGTCAAGCAGTTGCCGAATCTTTCTTGTCCTTTGAAAATGTCGCAGCCAAGTTTGGAATGCAGTTGACATACCTTCAAACCCATCTCTAACAAAATACACACATTACAGACGTTTCCGAGCTTATCAAGGTTTCTTTGCTGCGCGTTGGTTTTCTGGAGTCACTACCTCCGTTAACAATTTCGATTCATCAGCTTACTGGACAATATAAATTGTAAATGTCGCCAGACCTTAGAGAGTGTCCATTCCTGTTGAACAGATTTTGGTAAACACAGTAATTCTGATTTTACCGTCTTGTAGTTACTGGTATAATTTTAGTATCGTTTTCACTTAAATAGAAGAATTGAAGGTGACCTGCATAACTAAGCTGGTTGACCGGTTGATAGCGATATTTGTTACTTTTTGAACAATCATGGCCTTAAACTAAGTAAAAAATTTCTAACACAAGGCCGTTCAAATAAAATTTTCAATTTAAAGTTTCAATCATGGAAGCACTAACTTGAAGGTTGACCTAAATGAAGTCAGTCAACCTTAGCGACGGAGGAGTAAATTAGTTTTGCTACTTATCCAAACAAAGTCACTTTTTTTTCCAAGAATAACTCTTATGAACCTTGTTAATGTGCGTGACTGAATCCAAGTTACTAGTATACTAGTAGCTCTAACTTTATATTTGGAATAAATCCACGACCGTTCGAATGACTGTCGCCCTTTTCCCCTTTTACACTGTTAAGACAACTGTATTTCATCCGGTTTGATTGCAAACAAATCAATTATTCCTACGCGGAATCTGTTATTCTTGTTTTCATTTGCAGTGTGATCGACAACAAACCAGGCCTCGTATTTCTGGGAACTGAATGAAAACAACATTGCATTATAATTTGGTGTAATATATACATGGGCGGAGCAAGTCAAGCTGCATGACAATTTGTTCCGAGTTTTCTTGGAACACCAAAGCAAACTTATGTAAATCAACACTGACCAAAAGCAAAAAACAATTCCTCGAACTTTTAATTGTGTATTCGTCTCTCAGAGTTTACCTTTCTGCATAACATATTTATACCTGCTGACTCCTGGATTTGGGCTTTACCGGTCGCAATTTACAAAGACAAGAAGAGGTATCGTCAGATTGTAACCCTTGCTGAAATTATTTCGATTTGGACTAGCTTCTCGCCGTTTGTAATATATTTTCAGCACATCATTTTATCCTTTTCCTCCGTTAGGCTATATTATTTCGCAAAGACTGAACCGAACAAACTTAAGATGGAGAACATGCGTGGCAAAGAGGTGATGTACTTTGATCCTGGCGAAGGAAAACTGTCCACATCCAGACCAACTGGTGCAGTCGACCCTGACAAGGTTGTTGCAGTAAAAATGAACGACCCTGATTCTGGTGGATTTTTTGGACTTTCTGGATTTGTGAAGCGTCAGAGAGAACAGGAAATATTCTTGTATCCCACTGTTGTCAGCACTGGAAAATAATGTAATCGATTCAAAAGACTCCAGTGAACTAAACTAACAAATTTCGTCCTCGCTAAATGTACCGTATGATAATCATACCACTTGACAATTAATTGTAAAAATATTGTTAAAATATTGTTAAAATATGTTTAAAATGTAAAAATGTTAAAATATGTTGAAATAATGTTAAAAAAGGTCGATAGTTTGACGAATCTTGTTTTAACTTGTTTTTAAACTTAATTATAAAAGTAGTCTGCATGAAGTTGCACAAGTCATCCCAGACACTCGTAGTGAGAAACAGGAAACGACGAAAGGAGAGGGTGCAATAGAACTGTACCTGAAAGTTGTAAGGAAGCCGCATACAATCTACACAGTATTTTCGTATCTGTTCTATGAATTTTGAAAAAAAAAAAACAGGAAACGTTATAGTGGTAGCATGAAAAAGCAAGAGTGTAATACCCAGGTGAAAATGAAAGTGGTTATTCGGGCATTATTTTCCTTGTAAAATAAAAAGGGAAACCGGGGCATTCTGGGCCCCTCTCCCTGAGATCCGCAACTGCCGATTATCAACAGTTAAGCAATTACCGAATATTGCTTTATATGTCATTTTAGAATTATCGGAGGGGCATTTTGTCCCTCCCAGTAACGAACGCTTCTGTGCAAGGGTTCTGACCCAGTTAACTTCATAAGGTATGGTTTGAATCTTACCTTCTAACGTCCATTTTAGTGCACGTATGGTTCCTTTTTTTCACCAGCGAGTACTGAACGTTTGATTTTTCAGTTGGAGATTGTAGCCCAATCCCAAACCGACATAAAGTTTTATTTGTTTGTTTACGTAGTGTTAACATCCAAATTGTTGCTTTGTCAGGAGAATGATAACCGAAGTTTTGTTAAAGAAGAGGTCTTCTTTCAGAGTGCTGGATGCAACGTCTGTCTGGCCAGGCACGGCTTATTTAAGTTTTCAAGAAAGTGTGTAGATTATAGACTGAGTGGCTGTGAAGAAGTGGTCTTCCAAAAAAAATTAATTTAGAATCAATAAAACAACAACAAGAATACAAACTGACTCTTGAAACTGATTTAAAGGGACCGTGTACAGGCTGATATATGTCGTGTTTTGCGTGCTTGCTATAAAACTTACTTAATTATCTTGAAATAGGAAGAAATATGGCGAAAGTAAAGAAATATTAGCTAAAGAAACCAATTAAATGGTATAAAACTCAAAGAGTCACCAGAAAAGTAAGATGGATTTCTGGACCGCCTTTGTCACGAAATCAAATTCGATTAACTGTGTAATTTCATTTCCTTCCTTATAATCCTGCACCTTATCGCCAAACTACTTGACGTTCTCTTTTGTTACTCTGTACATTGTTATCCAATTTCGTTGCATATTTGGTGACATTTGGCAATATAAATATGGGAATTAGGTAACCGAAATTTGGATTTTTTAGCAGGAAACTGTCTATTTAACTGAGCTTTCATTTGAATTTGTCACACCGTACGATTTGGTCCACAAATTTAAAAGTTAGAACTAAATTGCATGACACAAAGTTTGACGAAGTAGAAAAAGAGTTGACATATATGATGACCATTCTGCGTGATCAGAATTAGTTTATGCATTTTAATTGTCAAATATGATATTAAGCAATTTAATAAACAATTCGAGCTGCAAGTTCACTGGCTTTAAACAGGACCAAACAAATGAGTCGAGACTATAAGGCAAGCTAAAGGCTTAAGGACTGCCACGTTTGTTACCTCAAATGCCTTATTCGACAAGTGAATGATGATTACCTTTTATCGTAACATACATACATACATAAACTTTATTAAAGTGTCAAGGTATTTAGCTAAAAGCTAATTGTGGACACTATGAATAATTAATATGTATACAATTCTAGTATATGTAAAAAAGATATTAAAAAATATAGTCTTAGAATATAATTAATATATAGCTAATTAAGGATACTATAAATAGATAATATGATAATATTATCTATTTAGTTTTTTTTATTTATTTAGTTTCATCTAGTTACAGCTTCATTTTACTTTGCTTCGAAATTCCTATATCGCTACTACAAAAGGAATGTTAAGTTGGACTACTTTGATGTTTTCAGTGGCTGCCGCAGTTCTAACCACCTCACCAGCCGCCATGTTTGTGTCTCCTTTGATGGATCTCGTCCTTCAAAACATCGGCATCAGGTTGCAGTTTGTGATATAAAGTCATATTATCAAACCCTATAAAGTTAATTTGTTAAGTTGATGGAACAACTAAATCGACATTAAAACAGTCCGGCCGTGATGTTGTTTGTTGAACAACAAGTTTTAATGCAGCAGAAATCGTCGGATTCAATTGAAAACAACAATCGCCCACGGTCGACGTCCGTTCTAAGCTACTGTCTAGAGTGCCATAACACCTCTATCGTGCACACACCATGGACTAGTTTTACCATAACTATTAAACAAATTGATTATATATCTTGGTGTTGCTTCTGTGAGTTCCATATCACATAAGAAACTAGTTCAGCCGGTTAATTGCAATGGAGACATAACGGTGAAGACAGCATTATACGCCCTTTCTCTTATTCTTGTTCTCTCAGTAAGGAAGCCAAAAAATCCTCCTGACCCTTTCTTGTTCATATCCACTGCTATAGCTTTGTCGTTAGATGGCCGCGAAGTGCAGAGTTTTCCCGTGCTAGGATCAAAAAACAAGCTTTCTGAGTTACTCATGTGCTCCATATTGATTTCAGTTCAGTTCAGTCGAAATTAGAGAATGATGCTGTCTTTTATAGCCAAAGGCCTCGATGTTCAACGGTAATTTACCCAGGCGTATTGTCGAAAGATTGAGCTTCGATCGTTGATCAGAACGCTGATTAAAATTGCTGTGTTGATATATATAGCCTACCAAGCTTTTCGGAGAAGACAGTTTCTTTACATGCAAGCCGCCGAGAATTATAATATACAATTCGTGCAATGATCAAACCGAACAAGTGCCTACGTAATCATTTGTTTAGTTCGTAGAATTGTTTTCGAGTTCGTGCCTGATTCGCTGTAGATATAGTTCCAAGAAAACTCGGAACAGATTGTCGACTTGGCTCCGCCCCTGAGCCGCATTAATTTCACCGCGGTATTCTTGTCTTGTTTGCCTGCAAGGCCTTTCCTAGAAATGTCGATTATTTTGCAATTGTTTTGATACGCAAGAGAAAACCCCAGGGTCTAAAGTTGTTCAAGATATAGGATTTTTCAGATAGTTAATAAATCAAAACAAAAATAGGAGCCAAGATTGAGGGCAATAAAAATAGTTCACACACGTTACACGGTGTCTGCCTTTTTCAGTTTCCATCTGAGTTACAACCACTAGTTTAATCTATACAGATGCGTAACAATTAGCAATCACGAATGCTTTATACCGTGTATTAATAGTACAATGAAGTTTTTAGCTGCAGTTGTTTTCCAATAATCACGCTTACACTGAAAAATGGTTCAACTTTGTTGCGTGACATTTTTGATAACTTTCTCGGAAAACAAACACTTCCGTGATGGGCATTTTCGCTTTGTAACCAGTATTCGCCAGTAAATCAATCACACATACAGAGAGCAAGCGAGAAGTGTGTGTAAGCTGATTTTAAGATTTTAATTTTTGAGATGTCGTGGTCGAAGTGGTTTGGATACGGTTCTGGCGAAAACACGGACAACAGGAATTTTGAAGTTGTAATCTACGAAGAAGATTACAAAGAACTGTGTGCTTGGGTGCTGAGAAAACCACATATTGAAACTGGCGGAGATCTTTTCGGTTTGTGGGCCGACAAATACAACGCTGTTATTCAGTTCGCTCTTGGCCCAGGGAAAAGATGCAGAAGAACTACAGCTTCTTTCTACCAAGATGTGGATTACTTGGCGGAAGTCGGTTCCTACCTGACACAGAACGAAGGAGTTTGCCACATCGGGGAATGGCATTCGCATCATCAGCTGGGCTTGGCTCGGCCCAGCGGGGGAGATGAAAACACTGTGTGGAACAACATGCCAACCTACAACTTGACGAGGTTTGTGATATTTATTGCAAACATCGACGCCACCCAGCAGTATTACAACGTGAATATTGGTTGCTTTCTGTTTGAGATCGACAGCGATGGGTATCAGCGTCCAGTGATTCCAGGAAAGTTTAAGATTCTACACGCCGAAAATCCATTTTCCCGGAAAAAAGAATTGCATTGGAAGAGAATGAACGGAGAAGAAGAGAAGAGCGGTGACGAGTTCGATATCGACATCAAGAATCTTTTGCTGAAGGAACAGAAAGAGAAGAACTCGCCATCTGTGACCATCAAACGCCCGCACAGGATGCCGGACAGGAAGTTTGAGGTCGTGATCTACGAAGAAGACTACAAAGAACTGTGTGCTTGGGTCCTAAGAAAACCCCACATTGAAACTGGAGGAGACCTTTTTGGTTTGTGGGCCGACAAATACAACGCGGTTATTCAACTTGCTCTCGGCCCCGGCGAGCGATGCACAAGAACTTCAGTTTCTTTCTACCAAGATGTAAATTACTTGGCGGAAGTCGGTTCCTACCTGACACAGAACGAAGGAGTTTGCCACATCGGGGAATGGCATTCGCATCATCAGCTTGGCTTGGCTCGGCCCAGCGGGGGAGATGAAAACACCGTGTGGAAAAACATGCCAACCTACAACTTGACGAGGTTTGTGATATTTATTGCAAACATAGACGCCTCCCAGCAGTACTACAACGTGAATATTGGATGCTTTCTGTTTGAGATCGACAGCGATGGGGAACGGCTTCCAGTGATCCCGGGAAAGTTTAAAATTCTACGCGGCGAAAATCCGTTTTCCTGGAAAAAGGAAGTGAGTGGGAAGAGAAGCAACGGAGAAGAAAAGAAGAGAGGTGACGAGTTTGATATCGACGTCAAGGATCTGTTGCTGAAAGAGGTAAAAGGGAAGCCTTCTGTGACTATGAAACGCCCCGAGACTAAGAAAAGAAATCAAAGAGAGGACGAAAAGCGTAACCAACCACAACCTAAGAGGAATCGAGGACAAACGTCCCCACAAAGTACAAAAAAGAAATGCAACGAGGGGTCGGACGCCAAACCAGGAAGACCTACAACAGATGAGGCGGGAGGGGCAGGAGAAAAGAAAGAAAAAGGAGAAGACAGAGAAGAAAACGAAAGCACGGAGGCAAAAGAAAACGAGGAAGTAAGAAAAGACAAAAAAGAAGAAATGAAACAACCTCAAGAGAAAAGAAAAGAAGAAGGAATGGAAATTGATGATCCCGAAAATCGGAGAAATGATAAAGAAACGGAAAAAGAAGAAGGTTATTCCAAACGAGATGATGACCTGAAAAAACTGGAAGCACCGGCATCGGCACGTGAAACGACGTTTACAGTGAGAGGCGATGATAAACCAGGCTCGGATGAAATGGCTGGATCGGCGGCTGTGGAGATGGAGATGAAAGTTCAATCTGAGACCACAGGGATTCAGAATGTAGGCGATGAGCAAGGCCTAGCTGGATCGGCTGAATTTGATTCTAAGAAAACAACGAAAGAAGATCAAACGAAGATCACAGAGACAGGCGATACGCAAAGACCAGCTAGATCGGCTGAATCAGTTGCTGAGAATACGAAGAAAGATGGCGATAAGCAAGGACCAGCTAAGTTGGCTCCTGGGGAGATGAACACAGTAGCTCAATCGGAAAACAAAGGTAAAGGCGATAAGCCAGGATCAGCTGGATCGGTTGCTGAGAAGACGGAGAAAGACAATCAAACGAAGACCAAAGAGAAAGGCGACAAGCAAGGATCATCTGGATCGGCTAAGTTGGTTGCTGGGGAGAATACAAAGGATCAATCGAAGACCAAAGAGATAGGCCATAGGCAAAGTTCAGATGGATCGGATGCTGAGAAGACGAAGAAAGAAGATCAAACGAAGACCAAAGAGATAGGAACTAAGCAGAAGCAAGCTAAATCGGCTGAGTCGGCTGCTGAGAAGACGAAGAAAGAAGACCAAACGAAGACCACAGAAAAAGGAGTTAAACAAGGATCAACTGCACCGGCTGCTCGGAAGTTGGAGATAAAAGTTCAATCGAAGATCACAGGGAAAGGATCAGCTGTATCGGCGGGGTCGACTGGGTCGGCTTCTGGGAAGACAAAAAGAGAAGTTCAAGCTAAGACGACAGACAAAAAGTCCGAACCACAAAACGGCAAAGGTGGCTCCAAAAGACCCGGGAGAGCAAGAAAAACAAAATAAGCTGCCAAGCAGATAGAGCAAGCAATCAAAAGCCCATTTGACACTTGCACGAATTTGGTACAAAATATAACAACAAGTATATTATATCTCATTTGCTTTATTATTTTTAGTTCATATCGGAGACTTTAAACTTAACAATAGCATTTACAATTGTTTAGCATAATATGACGACAATTTTAAAAGAACTGGAACAAGAACTTTTGGATGTGTAAAGAACAATGGTAAAAGAACAAATTTTGTGTTGATTAAATAATGAAATTTCAGGACGTTGATTACTGTCGTTTTCAACGTTTTCAGTTTAGGAGAAACAGGAGGATACTAATTCTCAGCGGGGTGCGAAGTTGAGGTGCGCAGAGTTTGATCCGGACAGATCCAAATATTCCCATCAAAACCTGCATGCTGCAGTTTATTAGTATTCACTCTCTCATCCACTGAAAACAGATTACCATAAAAAATCGATACCGCCCGCTTTCTATGGCGTACATTTTAGTCAAATTTATTGATACTTCTGACAAAACAGATTCTAATTACTATCCGACATAAAATACAGCCGATAGTATCGTCTATCTAAATGGGTGGGGTGTTCGCCGAGGAGAACTATGTTTCAAACTATGACTGGCTGTTGACCATCATATCAACCCAAGAAGGCGCCAGTGTGTTCAGGGGACTATATTTAACCCCATTCAGCCTGGGAGGGCACAAAGTGCCCGCGCTAACTTTCAACATTCATAACTTCTTTAATATGTATTCAAACGCCATCAAACTTTGTGACTTTTCCTAAAATTTATGTGGCAAAAATTTCATATGACAATTTATTGATCACGTTACTTGATGTTTCCATGGCAACAAGATTTTGACAGCCATGTTTTTTTAAATTTGCATATTTGTACCTTTGCATGAAGAAAAACAATGTTTATTGGTATAACTTTTATATTTTTACTTCATTTAGCGTTTATTTATTGGTTTTGATTAATTTTGAGTCAATTTGGACGGTTTTTAAGAGGTTTTAAAGAATTTCAGAAATCCAAGATGGCGGATCCAAGATGGCGGATCCAAGATGGCGGCCGTATAACTAATTACCTAATAACTAAGTCATATGACATCATCGTTCCATTGTGCGGACCGCAAAGGAGATAGTTTTAGACGTACTATGTACCCTCAGGAACTCAGATAAAGCCCAGGCTGAATAGGGTTAAAATGAGAACCTTTTTTGAGAACTCACTGTAATGGCTGAAACAAATGAGCTTTTCTGGGGGCAGCGGAGCTTGTACCCTACCATAGTCGCCTGGAAGGTCACAGTTATCTTTGTATCGAAGTGAAATGGGTCCCCTTAAAGAAAACAAAATTGCAACACAGCAGTCGAATGTAGTTATGTATACATTGCAGCTTTAATGCTAACACGCTTGCGCAAATCCTATTAGGGTATTACCAAACCATTTAATTAACGGGCGTTTAATGCAGGTTTCTCGAACCGGACGAAACAAATCAAGACGAATTGTCCGCAAATTAAGCGTTTTATATCCCTCTTTGAAATATATGGATATGTCTTGAGTTGTAGAATGTGATTACCAGCTGGCCATATACAAATTAATCAAAACTATGTTCAAAATACCCGTACGATGGCCGTACACATTAGCACGAGCGGGATCGGAAAACGCCGTACGGCCCTGTTACAAAAGCGTACGGCCTCTCGTATTAAAAGTTGAAGCAATTTTGAACCCAGAATTGATCATGTGATAAAATACTCATTGATTAAGTTAGGTCGGGGCAGATGGGAAAATGGAGCACGGACCTCCTAACGCTCGGTCGGTATCCCATGACTCCGAGCGAAATATTTTCCCATCTGGCCTTCTTGCTCAATGAGTACTTTAAGTATAGTTTCTCCTAATAAAGTGTATGACCGTCTCGTTTTTTTTTCGTTTCATGAGATTTAACTTTTGAAGCATATTTTGCTGCTTACTGGATCGATTGATCATCTTCATTTTGCTTCTTTGTTTGGGACAGAATGCAAAGATATAAGACCCCAAGACCATAGCCCCAGTCATACCAAGGGTAAGACACACAAAACCAAAGTCCACTAGACCGCGCTCTATTTTGCAAACAGAAACACGGCACCAGCGAACGACGGAGATGAGGAAACAGAGCTCGGATAGACAAAAAGACCACGGAAACGGAGAGATATATAATGCATGGAAGAAAAAAGGGGAAAAGAATGGGATGTAAGCGCAACTATAAGCCCCCAAGTCAAGGAGAAATGTAGAGACGCAAGAAGATGGATTGAAGAAGGAGTAAAAAACGTCATAAGCATTTTGATTAAAAACAAACAAAACAAAAAACAAAACAAACCAAACTTAAAAAAAAAAAAATTGATCACTGATAATTTTCAGTTCATATACATGTATTTTATTTATGTAAAAAGTACAAGATACGAATAGCTCAACTCAAAATCGCAAACCGAGAATGAACGAACGGAATGGCAGCCAAGATGAAGCACAGAAAATCATAGCACAACTGAACCCATGAACGACTGAACAACAAGGTGACCGACAACGGAACGTAAAAACCAGCAAACGAAAGAGAGAAGGACTGAACGAATCCTTTATGCTAGAAGAAAAAGAATTGCAGCAGAGAAATAAACCTTAATATGTGGCTAATATTTTCATTTGTATTAAAACATTAGAGCTTCATACCGAATGTTATAATACCCGCTGCAAACCTTCAATTTAGAATGTTCGGACCAATGGGCGAAATAATTCGTTTGTGTCACTCGTTAAAAACACCTAAAAGTCAAACTTAAAAATTGAAGAATTAAGACTTAAAAGGACGAACAGTAGACAGCAAAAAAATCGAACGAAAACGGAACAGTTTGTTGACAAATTTGAATTTTGAACTAATCAGTTGTACCTAAACATTAAAATTCATAAACATGCATTTTAGTGAGCTCACTAAAAACTTATTAATAGACAACATAGATTGATAATATGGAATTTTTTATCTGCTCAGAAGGTCTGCCATTCTCGTCAGGGGCACAGTGAACAGACCCGGTGGAGAGATTAATTTATAGCAAAATACTCCCGAAGTAATAAATGAGCGCACGAGAGACAGGTAAAATCACGATAAAATTGATGATTATTTTATTTGCCAAATAAATTCGGTAACCTCTCTACCACACGTTTCAAACCGTGGTACCACAGCTGGCCCATTAACAATGATAATCAATTTCTCGTGCAAATTTGGGTTGCTGTGTAAGTTGCAAGATCAGTTGCTGTGTGCCGCCCACTTTTCTTTTGATAAAAAAGATGGATGCCAAGGACAGTTGAAAAAGGGTGTAACGTTAGGATCAAGGGAGTTATGATAAAACAATTAAAAAGCAGCTTTTTAATGAGTCGTGTATGTTTACTTCGCCTATGAATGTTCGCATTAATTTACATGATAGTAAACAAGCGAGCTGCCTCGATTTGGTTCCCTCATGCCATTTACATGATATTTATAGGCTCCCTTGTTCGATTTACATGATATTTACAGGCTCCCATATTTGATTTACACGATATTTACAGGCGGTATGAATTACACGATCAGCTAAATACTCCTGACGAATATCTTTCATACCTGATACGGTAGGGAAAAGCAAACACTGATTACAGGAAAGGCTCAGAGAAGAAGAGCGATTAAGAAATTTTCAGCTGAAGAAATGTAGCTCAAATCACCGGCTAAACTACTGAGAGGATAATCAAACACTGAAAAATAATTCTCTTACTACACATTGTAATTTGATGTTTATTGATATTCTCACTAACGTCACTAAGGCCCAGTTCAAACGTCGAACTTCACATGTGCCGAACCTAATGCAAATGAGCAAAATCTATTGTTCTTGCTAATTTGCATTAGGTTCGGCACATGTGAAGTTCGACGTTTGAACTGGGCCTAAGGAACTTTTTAAATGATCAAAACTACAGATAAATGATCAAAACTACAGATCACACAGGTGGATATTATTTCCCAAATATACAACATTTACATGATGTAGCATTGTTTGTGAATGAAACAGTGATCGAGTTGTATACGTATAAAGTATCTTGAGTTTACAGCATTCTTCATAAAATAGTTCAATAAGAAATAACGTTCGAATGGTTTGATAAGGAGAATTTCTGTTTACAATTTGGATAAAAACATTTTAGACCCCATTTACATAAGAACCTATTTAGCCTAAAATTTGAAACAGGTTCTTATAGAAAGGTTCTTATAGAAATTAACCTAAAAAAATCTTCATGCAAAAAAAACATGACCTCAAAAGTAGTGAACTTGAACATGTATACACTTCTAAATTTGGTATAAATAATGTTTGAAAACCTTGTAAATTTTCATTACATAAGGGATAAGCCCTGTCTTCAGTGATGAATTGAAACTACAATTGATGTGTCTCTTTGATGAGTTCAAAGTTCTGTACCACAATGTTATCTCTTCAGTTATAATGTAGCAATCTGTCTCAGTTGTCACATATAGATATGATCTGCATTTCCAAATTCAAGCAGCACAATGTCATGCAGATTGTACATAAAGGACATAGAAAGTAGTTAAAAAAAATGTTTCAGTTATAACTTATAGTGTTTAGAAGAAAAAACATTATATCCACATATATGTATATATTTCATTAGACATTAAATCAACTTTTAGCCTGATACTGAGAATTAAAATATCTACTAAAATGGGTCATGGTCACATACTGTCTAAAGGCCAGGCCTGTTTTGGCATAAAATTAATATACATGCCACCTTTCTACCATTCACAGGTGTATAATATATTTCCCATTAAACAAGAACTTGTTTAAGAACCTGCGTAGCCTAAAATTCCACTAAGTACCATTTACATAAGAACCCGGTTAGGCTAAATTTGAAAAAATGGGTTCTTATAAGCGGGTAAGTACTGTATCAGTGTACGAGCAAGTACATAGATTATACAAATTGAGAACCTGATCACCTTCAACATAAGTTGTCTGTGGAAATTGAATACAAATTCACTGTAGTTATATGGCTATGTGAACTGCATTGACACCAGTAAGGAGAATGTACATCAACAAATTAATTTTCATTTCAAGATTTTTAAAGGCGCTAACTGGTCATGAAGGCCTAAGTCCTGGTCTTAACCTACAAATTCTCCATCCAGGTCTCTATACATTGCTTATGGTATTTGCAGAGAATCTGTTGCTTCATCTTGAATATTCATGTTTTGTAATCAATTTTGTAATTCCCATGACCTGTATCCATACTGCTGGGAGAATCTCATGCCACTTTCACCACTGAGTTGTTATTTTTTGGACAACATCACTTTTCAGCAGCAGTAACCTCCTGTGATCTCAACCATTCAAACGAATAGAGAAGTGCATTACCAATTGTTTGATTCCCGGTATATAGAACAAAAACTATATCAGTATGTAAAGGGAACAGGAGATAGCACTAGTTCACAAGTTTCAAAAATGAAATTAAATTGAGACAATCAAAATAAACGGAACACCACTGCATATTGTACTGGGCCCATGTCCCACAACAGTACTTCATACATCCACTTTCAGACCAATTTTCCTTCTGCCAAATATATAATGAAGTTGGGGGTGGGGGGGGGGGGGGGGGGGTGCAGTCCCATGGCAGTTACAGCGACCCACAGCTCAAAACCCATAACACTGACCAACACCAGCTCTCCAGGAAGACAGGGCACAAAGCACAAGTTAAATTGAAGAGACTGAGAACGAAAATGTCTCAACTTTAAATGAGGTCATTGCCAGCAAGCAACCCAACCTCTCCATTTAAATCAGAAATTCCATCTCTCCCTCCCATATCGCTAACATTTAACATCGTTACGATCGACGATCGCTGCGATTGTTGCGATCGCAATGATCGCAACGTTTTGGTTTCCATATGATCGCAAGGGTCGCAAGAATCGCAGCGATCGTCGACCTTAAGCCTGGTTTCCATACAATCGCAACGATCGTAACGAATGCAGCGATCGTTACGATCGACGATCGCTGCGATTCTTGCGATCCTTGCGATCGCTGAGACCTCAGGTTTCCATATGATCGCAGCGATCGCAAGGAGACGTCGAGTAGGCCTGGATCCGATAAACTTTAAGTGCATTATGGGATACAAGGCTTTGGGGTGCAATGCTTTTTGGGACATTTTGGATCGCAAGGATCGCAAGAGTGGTTTCCATATAAAAACCTCTCGATCGCAATGATCGCAAGGATCGCAGAGATAGAAATTTTTCTGTCTCTGCGATCGCAATCGCAAGGATCGTAACGATCGCAAGGATCGCAAGGTTTTGGTTTCCAAATGATCGCAAGGGTCGCACAACACTCTTTTCTGCGATCGCTGCGATCGTTGCGATCGTTGCGATCGTTGCGATTATATGGAAACCAGTCTTAAGCAGAAACCCATAAGTGGGTTGAAACGTGCAACTGTCTATTGTACGCTTCAAAACAAGCTAACGATTATTCAATTTGCTGAGAGGTTGTTACAGCCATATTTGTAAAATCAAGATAAAAATATTAACCAATCAATTTGCTAGAACACCTTGCTTCCAATCTCGAGGGACCGAGGGGTTTCCAAATATGGTACTAAGCAGAAAAAAGAATATTCGGAAGCTGTGAATGCGCGTTACACGTTTCAACCCACTTATGGGTTTCTGGTGTAAGATAACCAAGATCTTTAAGACCGTTATCCTTTAAACTACATTTTATTTTAAACTGACCCTTAACCTTTTTAAAAATCAAGATGTATTTGTCTTCACAACAAAGAATAGATGGTTTTCACTCACGTGACATTCAGTCCTGTGGGACTCAAATGAATGTTAGAAGAAGTGCTTGATCGAAATCAAAACATTCTTCTAACAAAAAATGTTAGACAAACGTCATTTAACATGCCGGCTACACGTTCTAAAATTGTTGAACCAAAAACTGTTATATAACAATGTTAGAACGTGTAGCCGGGGCTTTATATCTCTTATCACTTGGGTGTTCAAACGGTGGATAGCGCTATCCGCTGGATAGTGGAGGGGTCTGGTATCCTGAGGGGAAAGAGTGTTGCCATACTTCGCAGTTTTACAATAGGTGGTTTTCACGTTACGTCACGGCAGCCATGTTGGTGCACATCTACGAAAGAATTTTAATGAACTTCTTTTGTTAAATGTTTGTTAAATGTTTGATTTAATGATTTTTGCCGGTTACTAATGTATTTGGGCGGTTAAATTTGTCTTTTGTCAAGGTAAAGCTTAATAAAAAAGTAATCTGGGAGTTTTTCCTTCATCGCCAAAGTTATTATTTTTTAAATTCATACCTTGTTTATAATACTCCTAAAAAAGCCTTAACCCTCGGACGCAGAAGTACAGTGGTACAAGAGGTGGGGGGGGGGGGGGGGGGGGGGGGGAATTGTTGGGGCACCGGTGCCCTTGGGGTTTTCTGTGTTACGAACGATGATTTAATCTCCTTTTATCTTTCATAGGTAGCGCATAATCTACTCTACAAGATAAATAGCAAATAGTCGACTGGAAAAGTACAGATACCAGTGGAAACTTACAAAAAGAAGTCAGTTTACTAGCAATAAAGACAACTCAACATTTCAGTCGACATGCCTTTTAAAACTTGGTTTTCATGGCCACATCACTTACAAAAAACAACAATTGCATCAACAAATATCCGAAGAAAAAAAGAAATTTCCAAAACGTAGAGAAGAGGTGGCATCCAACGCCTTCCACTTACGAGTGACCAGGGCTTTTGACACCCCCGGCGAAATCTAGGGTTAGGGATAGTTCAAACCTGGGGTTAGGGTTAGATTCTAGGGTTAGAACAATTGCTACGGTGGGGGCCAGGCCTAACTTAGGATTTGGTCCTATAGACTTATTGTATAGCTAGGTCACCTGATAGGCAATGGTATCAAACTTGATCACCCTAGATCAACTGACCCTCAACTTCTAACTGTCACTAGCTGTTATAACTCCATCTCTCTTGTCTAGTTTTAAAAATCACCACCCCTTCAAGTCGGCCTTCATGCAACTTTCACCTTCGCACTAAATATTGGCCAGCAACTAGCACCCTCCCCCCAGATCTTGATGCATATGCTTGTTTTCAAATAAAGTAGTGATGATATGTTGCTAGTCTTAAGGGTTTTTTGTTTGAGTGGTTTAAGAATCAAAACTATCAACAGTAAGAAAAATATTTTTTTGCTTAATACGACAAAAGTCGCACAGCGTCCAAAATGTAAAAAAAAAAAAAAACGAAAAAAAAATGCTTTTGATGTTCTTCTCTTTTGGTACTGTATTGAAGCAAGACAACATGATCTACATTGAAGCATTTGTTATGTCTGCTTTCCTGTTGCTTGGCATCTCCTTCTGAAAAATATTTTCGATCTTGAAAAAGGTATTTTTTCTTAAGTTATGAATACAAACTTTGATAATAGCACCTGTGGTTTTCTTTTCTTTCTTTATTTGCGCTTCGGAATTGGCTCACTGAAAAGCATGCAAATGTTGTTTGCCCAAAAGCTTTGACGTATTTGTCAGCGATTGGTTCAAGTTTTTAATCAATATTCATGAAAGCATCGTTGTCTTCGCCGCAAATCAAGCAGGTCGTGTTCATGTGAAGATGTTTAGCAAGTTTGCAAACGTTTTGGCGTTCTAGAGACAAGTTGAAAGACTCCAGGATGACGTACCGACAAGGAAAAAGTCGCCCAACAACTCCATCCGAAGGTAAGAGTCGTTCCGCAAACAAACTACATTTGTTCAGTAAAAGAGTATAAAATTTTGCTCGGTGAAGTGAAAATGTACGTGGAGCTTCTCTTCGTGTTACGACGGCTTCTAAGCATTTTGGTATTTCGTTTGTCTTACAATAAGTTGATCGAGTTGGCCTTCAAAAAACCGAATCACGAAGGACTGTAGGGCCTCGTCAGAGTGAATAACGAAACCGCTAGCGCTATAATCGCCAGCTTTTGAATCTCCTTCAGGGTCGTATCCAGGATTTTTCTTAGGAGGGGTGCACCTCTAAGGAATGACGTAACCATGTTTCTTTTTTTCTTTTCTTTGCAGAATACCAGTTATATTAGAAAGATGCAAAGACAAGGAAAATAAATTCTGTCTGCCAAGCCCCATACAGATTTTTTAAAACGCAGTTTTTGCTATAGTGGGGCACTGTTGTGGAATAATCTTCCACAGAATGTAAGAGCCAATAGATCTTATAAAAAGTTTAATATCGAAATCAATCGTCTTATGTCCACCTCGTACTCCCACACGGCAAACATGTAAACCAGTTTTAATCTTGCTTTGTGACTGATGTTTTTACCGTGTTTAAATAAAGGTATGTATGTATGTATGTATGTATCTCAGGGGGGGTGGGGGGTGCGCACCCCCTGCACCCCCCCCCCCTAATCCCCCTAGATCCGCCCCTGTCCTTCCGGTGGCTCAGCTTCTTTAGAAACTAACCCCTTTATTAAAAAGATGGGGTGGGCAAATTTTGAATTATTATTTCGATATATACCCCTTCAATCCCACTTAACGGTAAACAAGTTACAGCTGATACGAAACTCTTCTATTGCGTAAGATATGTGCATTTCGTAAAGCCCATGTGTGAAAATTAAAATTGGTTAAAAATCAATACGCTTGTGTAGCATTACAGGACATCATCATATACATTCCCCAAAAGTAATGATAGCAAGAATTTTGGCTTTAAACACAACATTTTAACTTGGTATTTTGTGCTAGGTCTTATTGGGCTACTCTTCACATAAAAACATTTTCAAATTTGTAGCAAATAGGAACTCGTGTTCCTATTTACTCAGGTGAAAAGGAACAAATGGTTCCTATTTGTAGCAAATAGGAACTCGTGTTCCTATTTACTCTCAGGTGAAAAGGAACAAATGGTTCCTATTTGTAGCAAATAGGAACTCGTGTTCCTATTTACTCTCAAGTGAAAAGGAACAAATGGTTCCTATTTGTAACAAACAGGAACTCGTGTTCCTATTTACTCTCAGGTGAAAAGGAACAAATGGTTCCTATTTGTAGCAAATAGGAACTCGTGTTCCTATTTACTCTCAAGTGAAAAGGAACAAATGGTTCCTATTTGTAGCAAATAGGAACTCGTGTTCCTATTTACTCTCAAGTGAAAAGGAACAAATGGTTCCTATTTGTAGCACTTAGGAACACGAAGTTCCTATTTATTGAGGTGAAAAGGAACAGCTGGTTCCGTTATCATCTGTTTAGGAACAAAAGGTCCTTTTTGGGTTGTTCCGATTTTTCTATCTGTTCCCTTTTGAGAGAAAGGAGAACAAATGTTCCTAATTTGACTGCCCACTTAACCCAATAAGGAACACTTTGTTCCTGTTAACTAGCATATTATGCCGTTGACCTCGACAATGAGGACCAGTTGTTCCGATTAAGCCTTCTCTATTAGCGTCACAAAGGAACAAGTTTGTTCCTAATCAAACTGTTCCTATTTCAACTGAATGGGAACTATTGTTCCGTTTTTAAACCGCAATAAGCTTCGCTTTTAATCGAACAGGAACTGGCGTTCCATTTTGTTTTAACGGCTTTAAGTAATGGGAACGATGGATCCTATTTAGCGTTAGCAATCAGGAACTCGCGCTCACGATGTTAGTCTGTCACTCTGGCTTGCCTACAGCATGTTTAATCACGTTATTAGGGCATGCAGGTCCGTGTAAGTTCGGAATTGTCCTTTTGTTCCGTTTGGTTATGTGTCAGGCCTAAAACAAATTTGTTTAATTGTGTCGTGCGAACAATGGGACATGCAAGAGATAATGCGACAAGGAACAAGCTTTTTTTAGCCAAACATCGAATAATGTCTCTCGGGAGGGATAAACAAGTCGGCTAATATATGTAGTAACCGCGCGAGAGAAACTTTAAAATCTTCCAGCTACGTTTGGTGCTAGAGATGAACAAACGAGAGGACGAGATCGACTGGTCAAAGTTAGCAAACGCATCGCCCAAACCAAAGAGGCTTCACTTAGAAGAAGACGATTCTGATGGCCTTTTTCACTGTCCACTTCAAACCTGCAATCACGATGGATTTACCTCGCAAAGAGGCTGTAGAAAACACGTAAAGAACAAACACCGTTGGTATTTTCATTTCGACGAAAAGCCAAACAGCACTGAGATTGAAGCGGCGTGTTTAGGCAACGCGGAAAATGAAGCCGACGCCGATCAGAAGGCTCGACGTAAAATCAGAACAATCGCGTCTTTTGACATGTCGAGCGATATTGCTCGAGATTTTTCATCCTGGCTAACCGGCAGTGGCGGCGGCTGTAAAAGCGATCGCCAAGCACAACAAATCGTCAGCAAGTGTTTGAAATTTCTCAAATTCTGTTGCGAAGACGAAGAGGAGCTCACTTTTGACATCGTCGACTTTAGTTTATGTTCTCCCAATCTCCTATTTAAATTTGTCGACACGATGCAAGACGACTGGAAGCTCGGGCACGCAGGACGTCTAGGCTACTTGGACGCCATTGCAGAACTGGGAGACTTTCGAAAAGTGAACGGCGCATCGGACTCCATTTTGAGAGGGCTGTCTTCGACAGAAATGTACCTGAAAAGGGTGCGCAAAACCGTTTCCAAAATGATGCGATTGCAGTGGACCAGCGAACTCGATATCGACGCCTTGGAAGCCAAGGGACATTGGGCAACGCTAGAGGAGCTATTGGAAGTCGTGGCGCGTTTCTTGCCGCGCTACGAGGGCGTGCTGAACGCGTGCAAGGAGAAACAGGGTACGGTATCCCCGTTGGACTTGTCGTTTGCCACCAAATTCCTCGCCGTGTATTTGTTTATCAAGGTCAAAGGATCGCGCCCAATGACATATCAGTATTTGACCGTCGAGATGGTGAACAAAGCTAAGACGAACGGCGGGTTTATCGATCAGAAAATGTTCAAAACGGCGGGCAAATACGGCTTCGATTCTCTATTCCTGACTGACACTAGCATGCAAGTGCTGGATGGATACATCAATCACATTCGCCCTCTGCTCAAGCCGACCTGCGATTACGTTTTAGTAACGAGAAACGGAGGACAGCAAAACAAGCTGGGAGAACTGATGAGCAAGTTAGTTTTCGACGCAACTGGCAAGTACGTTCACCCGACTCGCTATCGACAAATTGTTGAAACCGAGAGCTCCAAACATCTCAGCAGTAGCGCGCAAAGCGCGATCTCCGAGGACCAGAAACACAGCTCTGTCGTGGCAAGGGTTCACTATCAAAAACAACGATCGCGCGAGGTCGCTACAAAAGCGCACGATTTTCTGGAAAGATTGCACGGCGACAAGGGATCGGAGTTAGAAATGGACGTGCGCTCGAGGCTTTCGGACAAATCGACGTCTTCCCAAGAGCAGGACGATGACGTTAAGGGCGACATGTCTTCTGCGGACGAAGTCGAAACGAGCCCCAAAACACCACCGCGGCCCAAGCCTTTACGAAGGGCTGCAAGTCTAAAGACAGAACGCGCGTCCAAAGCCACTGAAATTGGCGCGAGAAGAAAACAAATGTTGTTCACCCCCGAGGAGGACCGATATCTAAAAACGGGACTTGAACGACACGGCTACGGGCAATGGCAAGCGATTCTAAGAGACCCCGAATTTCATTTTCAAACCGGAAGGACAGCAAACTCTCTGCTGAGCCGTGCTGCGAGGAGATTTGGATCACATTCGAAATCATGCCACAAATAAGTGGATCGACCATCGGCGCAGACATTTGATTAGTCGCGAGTTAAAAATGTTATGAATTGGACAGAATTCAAGCCCTTTAGCAAGCCAAATCAATGCGCGAAATGCAATGATATGGCGCAGACTGACTTGAACTCTTCTTGATAATATAACTAGTAAATATTGAAAGTTCTTTGCATGCCACAAACAAGTGGATCGACCATCGGCGCGAACATTTGCTTAGTCGCGAGTTAAAAATGTTATGAATTGGACAGAATTCAAGCCCTTTAGCAAGCCAAATCAATGCGCGAAATGCAATGATATGGCGCAGACTGACTTGAACTCTTCTTCATAATATAACTAGTAAACATTGAAAGTTCTTTGCATGCCACAATAAGTGAATCGACCATCGGCGCAGACATTTGCTTAGTCGCGAGATAACAATGTTATGAATTGAACAGAATTCAAGCTCTCTAGCAAGCCAAATCAATGCGCGAAACGCAATGATATGGCGCAGACTAACTTGAACTCTTCTTGAGAATATAAGTAGTAAAAAGTTCTTTGCATGCCACAAATAAGTGAATCGACCATCGGCGCGGACATTTGCTTAGTCGCGAGATAAAAATGTTATGAATTGAACAGAATTCAAGCTCTCTAGCAAGCCAATACAATGCGCGAAACGCAATGATATGGCGCAGACGGACTTGAACTCTTCTTGATAATATAAGCAGTAAACGTATCCAGTTGACATTTAAAGTTCTTTGCATGTATGGAATTGTCAAACAGTGGTTTCGATAAACGATGTGTATTCTTTATATAAAGATTCACCCAGCTTAAAGGAGCTATACCAGGATGATTTTGAGTTTTTTTGGGGTCAAAACTGCTCCAAATTGAAACTAAGTACCTTTATCGTGCATGAAATGCTTGTAGAAAACTAAGTGGAAGATATCAAGTGAATTCTCAAAGAGAGAATAAACCATAATCAGATTTTTAGCGAGTTTTCCAAGAGAGAAGCGATAAACTTGAAAAAATTGGCCAATTTTTTTCGAGATATTGGCCAATATTTTCAAGATACAATCCATTTCCATCCTGGTCATGTGCAGCGCGCAAGACTGTTAGTTTTACTCAAAAAACAAAACAAAACTGAACCCTTATTGTTGGGTTTTTACTGAACTATTCTTGATAATATAAGTAGTAAACTTGTCCAGTTGACATTGAAAGTCCCTTGCATGTACTGATGTAATTGTTAAACAATAGTTACAATTAAACAATTAAATTAAACAATAGGCGACGTGTAGTAGTATATAATTGAACGATACATCCCGCTTAACTTTTAAGCTCGAAAAAATAACACAGAGAATAAACTACAGAATCAACAGCGCCATTTAATTTTGAAGCATTCAACGCTTTCTGCCACTGGACTTGATTTACACAACTCTCAGAATAATGAAAACGACCGCCTTATGGTCTATCTTAGAGATAAACTGCGCTGATTGTGACATTGGAAAATTTTTTATACGAAACGAAACCTTATCAATCAACTAACTCAATCGCTATTTGACTACGTTTGGCTTTTTCGAACTACTCTGAAATTTAACACGCTGCATGTATGAAATCGTCAACTCGCAAATGATGATGAATTAAATCTCAACGCACTGGTTGAAATTTATTGCTGACTAGGGCTAAAGAAGCGTTTAAGCTGTCCGTTATTTTCTTTCCTTCTATCTTCTTTACTTCTTCGCTCCAGGGCAGTCAGAGGAAAAAAAGAACGCCACTCCTTTCATCTGCGTTTTAATCGCCTCGTCACACTCCGCCATCGCGCTTTTGCAAGCAAATGTTTCTCCACAGGTCGTCGACGTTTCTGTCTTGCTCTTTTCTGGCGTACGCTACTTTAGTAGATAGCAATGAACAAGTTCCTTGCACGGCTGGTAATACCTTGCTAACCATGCCAGGGCACTTCGGATTCTCTGAGGTTAACACAAGCAAGATATGAAAAAAAAAAACATCAATAACGAACATGATCTTAAACGATGCATTCACATGTTTTAAAATTACAAAAGCTTGGCGATTCGTGCATCACATACGACTGCCTGCCAGAGGTAAACAGTTTAAACTTGAGTGTTTTTGCATGTTTTCATTCTTGATATGTTTCGTTCTATGCGGCGAGGCTTAGTTTACCCTGAGTTTGACGAAATTTCTTGCTTAACAAATATAAGAAATCCGTCTACAGGAGAGAATTGAAAACTACGTACCTTACTGTTTACTTGCCGCGCCGGTGTCTGTAGCTGTGTAAAGTGCCAAGAGCGTCGTTTTTCAGCCTACCTTTTATTCTTTCTTGGTAGCTTGTTTGTTTCTATTCTGACAAGATCCTTTGTTTGCCATCTCACGTAATACAAAATTACAGCAGAACGCTATTGTCATAAAAAGGAACTGTTGCAGGAATGCCGATTCGATGTGTAGATAATGATGTAATTTACAGTCTACCAGTAAAAAGGAGTGACCGTTTTGAATCTCAATTTTGTAAAGTCGTTCTTTCAATCAAGTTTGGCCATGGCCAAGGCCAAGCATTTTTTTGTTTAGTTAGCTCAATTAGCAGTTTTCGATGCCGGGTATTGTTTAAAAATAACATCACAGAAAAAAGGAATGTTATTACATTACAGCTATGCCCTTCGTGATTATTTTTCTGGTTGATTAAAAAAAATATCACACTCTTTTTTGAGTTTGTCGTTAAAAAAAAGCCGATTCGACGTGCAAATAATTAAAAAATTTTTATTCCACTTTCTTCTCTTAAAATTGGTAAAGTCCAGAAATGTTTTTAGTCAACTTAGTCAGTTAACAATTCCTGGATTTTCAAAACGTATCGTGGATGTCTATTAAAGCTATTCCTCTTGTACTATGTTTCTAGTTGATTTAAAAAAAGGTATAAAATTCTCCTGTCTTAAAAAGAAAAGTCACAGAATGGCGATCTCAGATACAAAATACCATGTACAGGTTTCATTCCACTACTAGAAAAATAAGGCCGTTTCGAATTTCAAACAAATTCTACAGTAAATGAAAACCGCACCAAAAGAATATCTAATTGTCCAGAGAAATATCAAGTGCCGTCCCCGTTGTATCCGTCACATCCGTTACACTCAGGAAATTTGTACAATTTATTTCTGTTCTCCGTTGTAAAATGATCAAAACCACAACGGAACTTAAGAGTAAATGAACTTAAACAGAACTTAGAGTAAATGAGAAGTGCATTAAGGAATATCAAACTTGACAGCGTGCTGTTCCCGTTGTATCCGTCATATCCGCCTAACACTCAGATAATTTGTGGAAAAATGGAAATGGAAATGGAAAATGGAAATGGAATTTCTCCGCATTAAAGAAATCTTAAATAGAACGGAGATCACGGAGACACGGAGACAGTACTTACAGTTCTCAGTAAACTAAGTCTCTCTCTTCTGTTCTCCGTAGTAAAGAAATCTAAAACACAACGGAGACGGCGGAGAAACGGAGACAGTACTTACAGTTCCAAAGAAAAGAAAAACAAAACAAGTATCTCTCTCTCTCTCTCTCTCTCTCTCTCTCTCTCTCTCTCTCTCTCTCTCTCTCTCTCTCTCTCTCTCTCTCTCTCTCTCTCTCTCTCTCTCTCTCTCTCTCTCTCTCTATCTCTCTCTCTTATATATATATATATATATATATATATATATATATATATATATATATATATATATATAAGAGAGAGAGAGAGAGAGAGAGAGAGAGAGAGAGAGAGAGAGAGAGAGAGAGAGAGAGAGAGAGAGAGAGAGAGAGAGAGAGAGAGAGAGAGAGAGAGAGAGAGAGAGAGAGAGAGAGTCGTTTCCCAAACTTCCTGTTCCCTTTCACGTTTTGGGCTTAATGTCTCCAACTAGCCATTCGATTGTGCGTTTATTCGTCGATTGGTAAACGATAGATGGCAAGCATGGAATTTTCACTGTGTTTAATCTAACTGGACTGTATACTTCAATTTCATGAGCATTACTTTGTAGGATGTTCTCAGAGAAAAGGGAACACAAAGAAAGGCCCAAGCCATTCCTATTTCAAGTTAAAGTGCAGTTTGAAAGGAACACGTTCACTTTGATTTCCGTCAAATCCGTGAAATGCGCCGTATTTCGAAAACAATGTCACTAGTGAACTTCCAGTTTGATGCGGCAGTTCACCAGTGGACACTTTTTTCAAAACACGGCGGATTTCACGGATTTGACGGAAAACTAAGATCTCTTCAAAAACTTATATACATAATATATTAAACTTATTGATATACTTACAGTTTTAATGAGAAGTATTATAAAATATAGAATATCTTAGAGTTCCGTCAAATCCGTGAAATCCGCCGTTTTTTGAAAAAAAATAATAATCAAGGACTGAACTTACAGTTTGATGCAGCAGTTCACCAGTGGACACTTTTTTCAAAATACGGCGGATTTCACGGATTTGACGGAAACCTAAGATCTCTTCAAAAAATTATATACATAATATATTAAACTTATTGATATACTTACAGTTTAAATGAGAAGTATTAAATAATATAGAATATCTTAAATTTCCGTGAAATCCGCCGTATTTTGAAAAAAGTGTCCACTGGTGAACTGCCACATCAAACTGCAAGTTCAACCCCTGTTTAACATTTTTTTCAAAATACGGCGGATTTCACGGATTTGACGGAAATCTAAGATATTCTATATTATTTAATACTTCTCATTTAAACTGTAAGT
This sequence comes from Cladopsammia gracilis, assembly GCA_022457155.1. Taxonomy (NCBI): domain Eukaryota; kingdom Metazoa; phylum Cnidaria; class Anthozoa; order Scleractinia; family Dendrophylliidae; genus Cladopsammia; species Cladopsammia gracilis. Next base: position 189,555 of record JAJGOT010000700.1, read on the forward strand.
ATATCAATAAGTTTAATATATTATGTACATAAATTTTTGAAGAGATCTTAGATTTCCGTCAAATCCGTGAAATCCGCCATATTTTGAAAAAAGTGTCCATTGGTGAACTGCCGCATCAAACTGTAAGTTCAGTCCTTGATTATTATTTTTTTCAAAATACGGCGGATTTTACGGATTTGACGGAAAAGTAGAATGTCCCAACTTTCAGTTTCATATTGCAGTAGATATATTTTTTTTAAAATCAGGCCAGATTTCTTGGATTTTACGGACATATGCACTTCAGATATTTAAAAGAAGTCAATGGGATTTCATGGAAAGATATACCAACATCTTTTGACCCAATTTAATTTGTTGACAGTAGTTTACAACTGTTAGTTTAACCGGTTCATTTTTATCTTTATTAGCTATTTTCTGAAGAACGAAAACACCATCAACAAGTAACTGTTGATGTGCTGACTACCATCACTTTTCCCGGAGTAATTTTATCTTACTAAAGAGTGTAATTAGCAACCTCAGCACCTGGTACTCAATTCGTTTGTTCTTCGTTGTGTGATGCACGGTAATGTTGGTAAGCAATGCGAAATAAACTTGAACTTGAACTTGGTGTATTTCAATAGGTTTTAACTGCTAATCGCTACTCTTTATCAAAAATATAATGGGGCCGGTGAGTCATGAAGTGCAATCAACAGCCTTGGCACCCAACATTAAAGTCGTTTGTGCGAGTTTATTGATTCTCGAAAGCAGCACGAACTTGAACTTGGGTAGTTCAACAGGTTTTGACTGCTAATTGGTCTTTTTTGTCAAGCAAAAGAATGAATTCAATGCAATTGAAATGACAAGAACAGACCAGTTTGAATGCAAATAATTTCACAGCTCGTTAGGAAATTACCGGGTCTATATGGAAACATAGAAACGTGTTATAGTTCCTAATCTCGAATTAAACACTCTTTTCAGTTCTTTGTCGCAATTTTGTTTGGTGTTCAAATTTATTTCCCCAAATATCACAAGTTCATTTCGTATAAAAACGGAACACTCCTTGCAAACAAATTAGTAGCAAGATGATCAGAACAAGATATCCGTGTCGACAACTGAACAGCAAAGCCATAAAAAGTGCAGCGTTGTGCTACATAAGCCTTATTATCGTCGGAAAGTGCAGTGTTGTCAAGGCGCAATGCGTTTGCAAGGTCGATGAAGAAGGTTTACAAAAAGCATGGAACGCTGTATGTACAACAAGAGATACCTGTGACAAGACAATTTGTGGTAAGTCTGATCGTTGCATTGTCGATTGATAAAGAAGGTTGAGTTGCTTACGGGTGTTTGTATTATTTTCCTTTTCACAGGAATAAAAACCGTGGCATTTTTCTTCAGTGCAGTTAGTGCACAAAGCCGAAAGAAAAGCCGAGGAAAACAAAATGCAAACGGAGAGGATGCCGAGAGTGACGGACGAGAGCACTAACGAAGTTTTAACCTCCGGTCAAGTTGCTAGTACAACTAGTCAAGTTTGGCTTTCTAACTACCCGACAGTCGTCAATGAGAAATTGTATCCGACACTAAACTATTGGATCGCATTAACAACTCCAAATGGTGCCCCAGCAAACCCTATCAACATTCACCGTGCACTATTGAAATGTGGCGTGGAGACTATGGTAAACCAGGTACACAATTGTTTAATGCAACACCCTCGATGTTTTCGTTTCTTCGTACTATTGAATCATTAAAAACCTTAAACACTTTATAACTATTTTGCCTGCCGTTTTCTACATCTTTTGTTCTTTTTTTTTTGGCTGGATGCGATTTCTCGATGTAGTAAACCGATACTCTGTGGGACGTAGTCGAGTTAATAGAAATACGAAATCAGCCAGAAAAAAAAGCAAAATTAAACAAAAACATTAAATTGTGTACCTAAGGAAATCATTATAAATCAAGCCGAGGTAAATACAATTTCTAATGAGAAAAAAAAAAACCAGCCATGTGCCCCTTTTGTCGATGGACGGTTTATCTTTGGACGAAATTAATTAAATGTCCATTTATCTGTAAACGTATCAAGTACAGCACAAAAATGACTGAAGCACAGTAGCTACAATGTTCACAAGATAGCGTTAATCACAAAATATTTTGTTATATTCTTAGGTACCCTGCCACGAAGGAAAAGAATTCTTTGCAATGAAATGGTTGTTCAAGGTTCTTAAAGATAACAAAAATGCTATGATACAAGAACTTGTGAATTCGTCGTACGAACATTGCTTTCGAAAATGGAAAGTTTGCTTGGCAACGACGATTTCTTGGACCCCAATAGTTGTGGTAAAGAGAACGTTGCCAGAGTTTGGCTCATCACTAAACTTCAAGACGCAAAGTTGGAAGTGGATCAGTTTGGCATTAATGACAACAGAAACATTACCATGGTGATGAAGAATTGTTGTTAACGTTACTGTTATTGTAGTTATCATTATTTTATTATCGGCTTATTGGTTAAGTTGGCCAAAAATGTGTGAACTAGTTGCGATTTGAATTAGGCACTGTGCATGCAATCCAACCCTTTATTGCATAGCGTATATACATGTACACGTGTACCCATCGTGGCACGTTTTGACTCGTAATAAAGGAGTGACAGTAACTTATGGAATAAGTCTGGTCAGTCTTGTGGTGTAAGGTACATTAAAAAAAAACGATAAACGTTTTAAGTTGCAAAGTGCCAAAAAGAAAACGCATCTTGGCGTTTACGACACAGTTCAATTTAGGTATACTGTCCCGAAGCAAATTTGAGCGCAGCTCTTTTCTTCAGAGAGTCCGTCGTTCTTCCCTCTTGAAACTTGGAATCAGGGTCTCTCAGAATTGCCGTCCACTGCCCAAATCCGTGCCTATCTATTCCTTTCTTGAGAAAATCGTCTTCGTCTGCCGTGAACTTCAACACCCGACGATAACTTTTTTTGAATGCGCAAGGGATTTGTGGGCGGGACATCTTTCTTAGGGACCGCGCTTGTTGATTCCAGAGTTTCAACTGATGGTGTCGAACTTGAAGTTGAAGCGCCAAACCTTGCTTGCACGTCCTCGTCCACCTCTGAACCCTTGTTGCCTTGTAGTTTTTGTAGACACTCGTGAGCCCTCACAGCAACTTCGCGCGATCTCTGCTTTTGATAGTGAACTTTGACAACAGCAGAGCTGTGCTTTTGGTCCTCTGACAAAATGCTTTGCTCTTTGCTAGTCAGTAGATTGAGGCTTTGCGTTTCCACAATTTGACGATAACGCGTCGGATGTATGTATTTACCAATTGCGTCAAAAACCAATTTGCTCATGACGTCGCCCAATTTGCTGTGTTGGCCTCCATTTTTATTGACCAGAACAAAGTCGCACTGAGGTTTTAGCAACGGCCTAACGAAAGTGATGTAGCCATCGAGCACTTGCATGCTTGTATCTGTCAGAATCAGGGAATCGAAACCGTACTTGCTAGCAGTCTTGAACGTTTTCTGATCGATGAATCCCCCATTTTCCTTCGCTGCGCTGACCATGTCGACCGTCAAATACTGATAAGTCATAGGACGCGATCCCTTCACTTTGATGAATAAGTACATCGCAACAAATTTCGTGGCAAATGTTATTTCTGATGGGTTAACTTCACCTGCACTGGTTTTGCACATCTTAACGGTGTTTTCGTAGCGGGGTAAATGAAAAGTCACGACTTCCAACAATTCCTCCATGGATGCCCAGTGTCCCTTAGCTTCCAGAGTTTTAATGTCTAGATCCTGTGTCCACTGCAATCGCATCATCTTTGCTACTGTCTTGCGCGCCCTTTTCAGGTACACCTCTGTCTCGGATAATTTTCGAAGAACTGCATCTGATGCGCCGTTAATTTTTCTGAAGTCGATTAATTCAGAAATAGCATCTATGTATCCCAAGCGTCCACCATGTCCAAGCTTGCATTCTTCTTGCAAGTGATCGATAAACTTGAATAACAGATTTGGAGAACACAGACTGAAGTCCATTACTTCAAATGTCAATTGCTCCTCGTCGTCGCAGCAAAATTTCAGAAATTTAAAGCATCTCTTCGCTACTTGTTGAGCTGTGCGATCTTTCTTGCAACCGCCGCCACTCCCAGTTAACCATTTTGTGAATACTTTGCCAATTTGGCCAGAAATTGAAAATGAAGGCAATACTCCCACGGCATGTTTTGCGCTTACATTCGATGGGTCACCTTCTGATGTTGTTACTGGCGAGTTATTTGGTAATTTCAGCTCGGGCTTTTCGTCAAAATAAGAGAACCAACCGTGCTTGGTATTCACGTGTTTCCTGCAGCCGCGTTGACTTTGAAATCCGTCATGTGTGCACTCTTGTATTGGACAGTAATACAAGCTATCTGTTTCGTCTTTTTCCAAGTGAAGCCGTTTTGGTTTCGGCGAAGCGCCATCGATATTCAACCAGTCAACCTTGCTCTTCTTGCTCATTTTTCAAGTAGAACAACATTTGAATAACACTTCACACACTTAACATAGCCAGTAGGTCAAAATAAGAACCAATAGGAAACAATGAAGGCAAATCATGCATGCTCGAATTTGTCACAACTCGCCCTTGCTTGTCAAAGCTTGCCCCTGCTTGCCACAACTTGCCCTGCCTGCCGTTTTGCACATTTATAACATCTTGTAAGATACGACAAGATAGGTGCCACGACATACCTTACATAGATCAGAAAACGGCTGTCAATCTCTGTTTTGTACGATTTTAGTGATAGTATTCGACTGAAATCTCTGCCACTTGACAAGAGAACAACAGCAACAAATAATCGTCGTGAGTGCAATCATTATTTTATTGAAAAGCATCCACGTTATATACAACAAGGGCGAACGTTATAAAAAATATGGAAAAATAATACTGAATACGAACCATTTTACACTCAAGCTAAGTGTATATCCACGTTAAATAAAGTATGTTATGCTATGTTACGTTGCATAAATACGAACACGTAATAGGAACAAACGTTACACATGCCAGCAAAAAGGAACATGTCCTATGAAAGGGAACTCATTGATTGGAACAATCGTTCCTCAATACAGTGAAAAGTAACAAGCTGTCAAAACAGAAACTATCGAATAAAGGAACACAACATGATAAATAAAAACCATTTCACATGAATGGGAACAGGTGATCAGGAACAATCGTTCCACATGCCAGCAAAAAGGAACTCCTTGATAGGAACAATTGTTCCTCAAAACGTCGAAACGGAACAGGCTGTCAAAATAGGAACTATCAACTAAAGGAACACAAAATGATGAATAAGAACCATTTCACATGAATAGGAACAAGTGATTAGGAACAATCGTTCCGCATGCCAGCAAAACGGAACACGTTTATAGGAACAATCGTTCCTCAAAACATTTCAACGGAACAGGCTGTCAAAACAGGAACTATCAACTAAAGGAACATAAAATGAAAAATAAGAACCATTTCACATGAATAGGAACAAGTGATTAGGAACAATCGTTCCACATGCCAGCAAAAAGGAACATATCCTATGAAAAGGAACTCATTAATAGGAACAATCGTTCCTCAAAACAGTAAAACGGAACAGGTTGTCAAACAGGAACTATCAACTAAAGGAACGTAAAATGATAAATAAGAACCATTTCGTTGAATAGGAACAAGTGATAAGGAACAATCGTTCCGCTTGCCAGCAAAAAGGAACATATTCTATAAAAGGGAACTCATTGATAGGAACAATTGTTCCTCAAAAGAGTGAAAAGGAACAAGCTGTGAAAACAGGAACTATCACAGCAAGGAACAAATGTTGAATAGGAACAACTTATTGGGAACATGAGTTCCACGCGTCAACAATAAGGAACGGCTTCTCTGAATGGGAACACATCAAAAGGAACTATTGTTCCTTAAATGAATGAAAACGGAACAAAAACTCAAAACAGGAACAAAAACTGCTAGGAACGCTCGTTCCTTAACTACCCATTCAGGAACAATACGTTCCATTCACGATTATAAATCCGGAACAAAAGGTGCTATTTAGCTATGAATGAACATTTTGTTCCTAGTTAATATCGACAATTGTTCCTACTTAGCCTGAACGGACCACGCAAATCAGGAACAATTCATCCAATGGGAACGTTCTCAAATAAAATATCGGAACACCAAGCAAAAATAAAAACACGTTTAAACCCACCTAGATAGTATAGAAAAACACAGTAAAGCGTTGGTAGAATCGATGTGTGCTATACATTGAACAGCCGAAATTTGATGAACGTAATCACTCTAAAACTTCAACAAATTAACAAGTAACAAATATTGGGAAACGTATAGAGAGAGAGAGAGATACTTGTTTTCTTTTTGTTTTCTTTGGAACTGTAAGTACTGTCTCCGTTTCTCCGCCGTCTCCGTTGTGTTTTAGATTTCTTTACTACGGAGAACAGAAGAGAGAGACTTAGTTTACTGAGAACTGTAAGTACTGTCTCCGTGTCTCCGTGATCTCCGTTCTCTTTAAGATTTCTTTAATGCGGAGAAATTGCACAAATGTTCTGAGCATAAGGCGGATATGACGGATACAAAGGGAACAGCACTTGCAGCTCTGTTGTGCTGTCAAATTTGATATTCCTTAATGCACTTCTTATTTACTGCATGTTCTGTCCCCGTTGTTTGTTGTTGTTGTTTTTTTAATTTAAACGGATATGACGGATACAACGGAAACAACAGTTACAGATGTATCATATGAAATGACATTGAACTGAAATAAGTCTTGCTGTTGAGATATAGGAACAAGTGGACCTATCAATGTCTGTTCCTATTTTAAAGGAACGCATTTAGAGTTAAGCCAATTCTCGAAATCGTATCGCGCTGCGACAACAAAAAAAATCAATTTCTAGCATCGTACCACCTTGAACTTATAAGAAATCATCAGACATGCAGAGATTATTGTTGGAGTCCAACCGATTTTAACGTTTTTAAAAAGGGAACAGAAATTTTGGGAAACGATCATCATCATCATCATCATCATCATCATCATCATCATCATCATCATCATCATCATGTCCTTTTCCCATTACAGAACATAATTCTGATGAAAAGGCAAAATCTCTATCAATCTACGTCATTACAACAGCACATCTTGTACTGAGTTTTACTTTCATCCTGAGAATTGTTTTGGTTCCTTAACAAAACAGAAAACCAGGTGATTACAGTTGCTGCAGTTTAATTTTTGCTCCTTGCACACTTACTAATCGCATATAAAACTCCAGAATCCTCACCCCCCCCCCCCAAACAAACAAAAAACTGAAGTAACTGAAGATATCTATTAAAGCTTATTAATCAACTCACCTCTTTAAACATTCTGATATCATGTCGAAGTTGACAGAAGCTCTGCTATGATTTCTCATTTCTGTATTAAACCTAACAAAAGAAAGCTATCATGTAAGTATACGTATTCGCTGGGTAATGTGTCTACCTAATAAAGCATCGCAGGCCAGAAGTTAAACGGGACCGAAGCCTTCACCCACACCCTGGCTGATCCAAATCTCTTTCGAGAGAGATTTGTTTGTCTTCATCTCATAACACTGTTATTTACTGGTACAAAATATATGGTTTTATTTCCTGTTTATTTTTTCCAGACTACGATTCGTCTCTTATTCTTTACAGGGATAATCGCCGAAACACTTGAGTGAGTCGCGCCTCCTCCTTGTAGGCGATTTTAAGCGGAGAGTTGTCAACCGTTTTTTTTACCCTGGGAGAAAGTATCACGTGTGAAACGCGCGCGCGAGACGCGTCTCCTCCCGACAGGCAATTTATTTCGCACTTTCGCGTGTTTTGCTCGCTCGACTTTCCCTGAGAGTTATACAAAACTATTTGTTGTATTTTTCAGATCGACACGAACCCGTAAGAACTACATTTACATGTAATCATGAAATGCTTTTCCACACCTCACCTCCTGAAAGAAGTCATGGTGAGATTAATGGTGTCTGCCACGTTCTACGATTCGGCGTCTATCTGACATTTACCTGGAGAGGAGGGAGAGAGATGAATTATTATTGATTATTATGATTGTCGATAAAAAGCGCCCTTACGATTATGGTGTTAGATCATTTTCTCTTGCACTGAGACATAAGCCCTTATAAGCGACATAACGGTAAGATCGTTCTGTCGCTGACGGGTAATAAGCTCTTAACTGCTGCCGATTTCCGCTCCTTCCTTGTCCGTGTCATAGGCGCACAAGGACATTTTTGATCTTTGGCTGTTCCAAAATATAAAGCAATATCGCGACAGGGAACGAAAAGGGAACAGCGGTTATTCTTATAATAAACACTTACCTTTTGAAACGTGTGCATGAAGAATCACCAGGTGAAGGACCGTAGACTCTTCTCTTGTTGTTCAGAACTCACTATTCCTGAATGACTTGTGGGGCATGACACCTAAAGGAACGATGCAAAAGGAAACAATTGTAGGCATTAAACTATTTGAAACAGCAACAACAACAAAAACAACAACAACAACTCTCGTGCTGACCAAGTAGGCAAAGTGGGCTAAAGCCACACAACAATTTATTGACCGAAACGTTTAAAGCCGTCTGTTAGAAAATTATAACCAACAAACTGCGATTTATTTTACCTTTTTTTTTTACATTAGCAACACATCAGATCATCCGGCTGTGAAAAAAAAAATTCTGCATATCGCGTCAACCCCCGGACTGTGTGTATCCCAAACCATATACAATGGTTTTTGGTTTTATCGACTGAGTCGATAAGGTAAATTAGCCACCGTAAAAAGATTCGAGAAAGCTGACGTTTCGAGCGCTAGCCCTTCGTCGATTCGCTCCGACGAAGGGCTGGCGCTCGAAACGTCAGCTTTCTCGAATCTTTTTACGGTGGCTAATTTACCTTATCGACTCAGTCGATAAAACCAAATTCTTGTGCTTCACCCCCACCGACGCAGCACCACAGTTTCTCTAGAAACTAACCCCATTGATATACAATGGTTATTTACTACGCAGTCGATTAAGAGGTATTGATAAAAATGGCGGCTGAAATTTTATTTGCAGACTAAGTAGCATATTTAATTAGCGTCCAGTGCATGTAAATTGACCAGAATAAAATTGCTGTACATGTATATCGCGTCAGTCTGTGTGTATCTCAAACCATATACAAAGGTCATATAACGTACAGTCGATTTAGAGGCAATTTTTACTGATATTGCGGCTGAAATAAACTAGAGTCTTATAAGCGTCGAGTGTAATTGAACCATTTGACCGTTTAAACCATTGCTTGATGACAACCCTCGATAAATGCTGCAAGAAAACTATATAACTGTACAATATTTTTCTTACCTAAAGTACGTAGTTGAAAATACACCTAATTCAATAAAGGTTGCTTTGGCAGTTGGTCATTGGTAATTGGGAATTGGCATTTGGCATACGGAACACGATGCAATGCTTCGCTTGAATGACCGCCAAACAATAGCTTCCCAATGCCCAATTACCAATGACCAAAGCAACCTTTATTGAATTAGGTGTATATATCGTCATTCATCCACGTGTTATCAAATGCTCGCTTCAGAAGCAATGTTCTGGGCTGTATTCTAGGACAGGATAACTTTGTTCCTTATATCCAACAACATTAACTAACGTTATTAAAGTTTCTTGTGCAATCTAGAATTATTTTTCAAGATGAAAATAACTCCTTCAGTCGCCTTCGGTTTCCTCCGAGTGAAGGTGCAATGAAAAAAAAATAATAGTGAATGTTAATTAATGTAGCTATTCGCAATTCAAATACGAAAAAAAAAAATATTCCACAGTTCTAAGGCCCCGTCCACACGTATCCGGATATTTTCGAAAACGGAGATTTTTTCTTCGTTTGCACCTCCCGTCCACACGTAAACGGCGTTTTCGGCAACAAATACGGAGGTTTTTGAATACGCTCTCCAGACTGTAGATTTTTAAAAACGGAGATTTATCGTATTCGTGTAGACGGTCGAAAACGAAGGTTTTCGAATACGATGACGTCAAAACAAAGATGGCGGCAAACTCTTTGATTTTCGCGGGCTTATGCTTCTCACAGCGCGCATGTGCCAGTAGCCTGCGCATGCTCATCATGTGAAGTCTAGCGTATTCGAAAAATTTTCGCGTATACGTGTGGACGGGCAAATACGATTGTAATACGGTCCGTGTGGACGCGGATGTTTTCGAATACGGAGAAAAAAATCTCCGTTTTTAAAAATATCCGGATACGTGTGGACGGGGCCTAATATTTAGGGAAAAACGTAAACAGTTTTAGCAGGATATATTATTCATTTGTGGTTTTGTATTCGTATTCTGTATTTGTTTTCCGCATTTTTAACAGTGGAAATGCTCTGAAAAGCTTAAGACCACAGGCGTAATAAAACTAACAGCCAGGTGAGCCTGTGGTAGCTTTCATCCGCGCAGTATATTTAACAACTATTCACAGAAGTGAAGGTAGCTAGTGGCCTCCGACACTGTGGCGAATAGTTGTTTTGGTATATATGAAAACAGATAGATAGATAGTTTATTTAAAATCACATTGCAGCCCGTGGGCTGAATTACGTAATTATTTACATGCTAAAAAATTATACATAACAATAAAAATTCTTGGTAATAAACAGTGAGATAATATAGCACGAAAATGATAATTTTTGGCTCATTTATTCCTGTCGACGATTACAATTTTCGCGCGCAAATTGCTTGGAGGTGAATAGCACTTGCTATTCGGAAACGATTTATGCTCTAGGAATCCACTTCTCTTACAATCAAAACCTATGTAACTACCGGAATTTTGAATCTAAACTTAAAGAATTGCAAAAGCTTTTAAACAGCTGGAAACGAAGAAAAGTAACGCTTCTTGGAAAAATCAACATTATGAAAACTTTGGGCCTGCCCAAACTCATTTTTAACGCGTCAGTTCTCCCAATACCTGAAGGCTTTGCGAAAAGGGTAAACGCAGTCACTTTCGATTTCATCTGGGATGGAAAGCCACACAAGATTAAGAAAACCACCTTAATTGGCGATCGAGAAAAAAGGTGGCCTAAATATGATTCAATTTACGTCCATGAATAAATCTTTAAAATCATCTTGGGTTAAAAGGTTTCAAAACGACAGGGACGCCCCTTGGAAAGTCATTCCGAATTATCTTGTGTCACACTGAAGGGGCGTTAACTTTTTGCTTGGCTGCAACTTCAAATTTAAAGATCTTGTTTTAGATGATCTACCACCCTTCTACTGCAACTTGCTCTCATACTGGGAAGAGATAAAACGCATCGCTGCAACCAAGGAAAATATAAACTTGAAGGATGAAGTAATTTGGAATAACACTGACGTTAAAGTCAATGGTAAAACAGTGTTTTCCAAAAGTGGTACGACAAAGGTGTCGTAAAAGTATCCCACTTACTAGACGAAAGTAACAATTTTCTCTCTTTGGATAAATTCACCGAAAAATTTAACTTAAAAGTTTATTTCACAACCTACTTCGGTCTAATCCACGCTATAAAAGAAAAGAAAGGAATCAGCCAGCTCAGCGATCCCACAAATTCGCACTCACAATCTCAAACACAGAACTGGTACGAAGATGATAAAAATCTGTGTAATGCCTCTCTCACTGCTCAATTTAATTGTAGAACGCCAATTCTCACCTCCAAAAACACAGAGTCAGATCTTACGCCAAGGGATAAGTGACATTGATCTTCCGAATCTTTACAAATGTCCTTTTAACTCAACACACGAGGTTAAGCTCGCCATGTTTCAATTTAAGATAATTCACAATATTATCTACACCAAAGACAAGCTGAAGAAAGCTAATCTCTCCTTGTGTCGGATATTTGCTACATTTGCAAGCTTGAAACTCATACCTTGCAGCATATGTTAGCCAAATGTTCCCATGTTCAACATTTCTGGGACGAAGTTTGCTCATGGTGGCAAATATGCACAAATGAACATCTAAGTCTTTCCTCGTCGACTATCACTTACGGCTTTATTAACAACTGCACGTGCTTAACTACTGTATGCTCATAGCAAAATATTTTATTTACAAGTGTTTCTTGTCAGAAGAAACACAGAATTTTTCTCTCTTCAAACCTGAGTTAAGAAAACGCCTTGAAATCGAAAAATATATTGCTTTCAAGGAAAGCAAAGGTGACGGTTTCAATAAAAAGTGGCAGCCCCTCCAACCCTTAATTTCCTAAGCCCTCAGAGCATTTCACTGGCTTGCGCAACAACACCAAACAAAAATCTAATAGTTATGTTTAGCACAAAATTTCTAAACTACTTCATCTGTCCATTTTTAAATTGACTTAATAAGATTAATGCTTACTAGTTCCTTTTCTTTTCTTTGAACTGTTGCTACATAACTGTTACTATGATTATTAGTGTTTGCTTGATATTACTACTATTATTAAAACAATATATAGGATGATAATTTTATAGTACGATAAATAGCAGTAATCACTTTGTATCAGCTTGTATGTAGATTTTATGTACGTATTTGTTTGTAAACGTAATTTTATGTGTAAACTGTGTGTCTTTAAAATGAACAATAAAAAAATGTATTTTATCTGTCTACCGCACAGTGACAAAAATATTACAAACTTTCAGACGGCTTAGCGGTTTCCAGAATATTTTGCTACAGTCGAATAATCGAACCACCCGTAGGCGACCGGTGGTGACTAGAATGGATACTCCAAAATCAGGTTGGACCACCTCGGACGCCTTATTGAGACTTATATAACGGAGTAACTGGTTAGCTTGCAGTTGAGGTTGGGGTTAGCAGTTTATATAGTTAAATTTAAGCATAAACAACCCGAAATATTATGGAATTTAATGACAGTTTTTAAATACAATTAGATTACAGAATAATTAGGCTGGTATCGACACAGTTAGGTTAGTATAGGATATTTAAATAACATTGTTAATAAGGGCCCATAAGCTGCATAAGCTTTAATTTTCACCGTGACTGAATAAAAGATATTTTTGTTGTTGAGACTAGGTGGTACAGTGGTATGGTAGGCTATGTAAGCCTAAGCCTAGCTGAGGTCACAAAAAAAAAAAAAAAAAAAAAAAAAAAAAACTTATATAATTCTCAATAAATGTCCGAGGTGGTGCAACCTGATTTTGGAGTATCCATTCTAGTCACGAAAATTTTGGCAGGTTGTGTATGCGAGCAATTTCGTCCCAGGGCCTGCTCCGCTTTCAAAACGTCAAAATGGCGGATCAGGCGGAGAAACCCCCAGACAATTGGTAGAGTCTACTTGCTATAGCTCAGAAGGACATCGGACACCTTATTGGGACTTATATAACGTAATGTCGACATTAAGAATTTTATTTTCAATAAATTTTTAAGTGTAAAAAAGAAAATCTAAAATCCCTACTCAGGACTGAACCTGTGACCTCAGCTAGGCTTAGGCTTACATAGCTTACCGTACCACTGTACCACCTAGCTTCTCGGGTTGCTTAGGTTTGTTAAATTAACTATATAAACTGCTAACCCCAACCTCAACTGAAAGCTAACCAGTTACTCCGTTATATAAGTCTCAGTAAGGTGTCCGACCTCCTTCTGAGCTATGAAATCTAGACTCTTCCTATTAATGTCCGCCCTGCCATTTAGAAAACGGATAAGGCCCTGGAACGAGTTTGGTATGTGAGTTCCTCACTGCCGCTCCATATTTTTACTTTTAGGACTTCTCAGATGCCAGTAGACGAAAACCCAAGTGCAGCATTTCATTTCATTAAAAAAAAAAAACGTCCTCCGATTCGGTAAAAACAGCAAAGGAAATCCATTCGGAGCACAAACTAAAATTGTAGCTGAAAACGAGCCGGTTTTTCCCGGTATAGTATTTTGTACAATTTGTACAAACAAAATTACTTATTATCGTAGAAATTCAGATTGTAAGATATTGCATTCTCTGGAGAGTTTTATTTGTTATAATGCATATAAGAGTTTATTAGTGGTACAACCATACGTATCGAAATTTTTACGCTAAAACAAATCGTTAAGGCGTCTCGACACCAAGCAATTCTTTTTTATCATTCAGTGTTTAGTGTGTTCTTGCTGGGCGCCAAATTTGCATGTCACAATTCGACATACATTTGTCTTTAATTGACATAAATGTACATGTGCTTTACTTAAATCTACATTAATTTGCATCTCGTTTTAGCCTTGCTGCCTCGTTCGCCGGCGCTGTAGCATTGCGTTGCAAAAGCGCGCGAATATAGCGGGCAGGCGCGGGCTCTCCACAGCCCTGCACGAACGGCACTCGTGCAAGGAGGAGTGCCAGCAACCTTGTCCACAATAGAGAGACCCTGGGGACGAGATTGGGGTGCTTGAACATTAAGTATTAAATGCTTTCGGGGTTATAAGTAAAACCCTTCTCATATGCAATGGAACTATGTTTACTTCATTTGTCAAAAAAGCTTGCTTTACTCATACAATCGTAGAGTCTAGATTCCATAGCTCGAAAGGAGGTCGTTTCAAAATCTATCATAATTTTTTTATGTGTTAAAAGAAAAATCTAGAAGTCCCACGTAGAATCGAATCTGTCACTTCAGCTAGTGTCAGCCAGTACTACCAGAGGACCACCAAGCCGTGACCTGCTGATCCAGCTAATCCGCTTTTTACGTCATATAATTCTCAATAAGGTGTCCAACCTCCTTTTGAGCTATGAATCAAGACTCTTCCCATACAGTCGACCTCAATACAAGCGTCTTTACAGGATCAAGCAACAGATCTACCGAAAAACTAATGCTGCCAGTTTTTATCACAAAGCTGGAGAAGTATTTCTTGTGATTACGAAAGAGTAGGGAAATTGGCTAGTAATTTAATTCAACATACCATACGGAAAATAGCTGCAAAAAAAGACTGATAATTGTGATATTTGCAGTGAATTTGACCTGTGTGTAAACTATTTATTATTCACAGCAGACATTCTTTAGAAGTTAGTAAAAATTTTAACACGAAAGTGAGTTTAGAGTTTTTAAGGAAATTAGTTACTTTGTTTACAGAGGAATAAAATTACCATTGAATCAGAAAATTGCTGGTTTTTTTCTGGTGAACCCCGAGCGATTATTTTGGTACATTTACTGGTAATGTTTCCCCCGAAGCCCGCAAGTGCTGGAGGTGAATTCATACCCAGACTGGTACGATAAAAATGTTCCATAATACAGTCTGTTGCTTTGGTTGTGGAGGAAAAGGGGGGCTTATTTTTTATTTTATTTTATTTATTTATTTTTTTCTTGGGGGGGGGGGGGGGGGGGTTACCGTAATTACGATTATTTTGGTACATGTACTGGTAATGTTTTTGAGGGAGGAGCTGATAGAGGATTCACGGTAATTAATAGGGAAATAATCCCCATTTTAGTCAAATAAGGCCCGGTTCAAACGTCGAACTTTACATGTGCCGAACCTAATAATTAGGTTCGGCACATGTAAAGTTCGACGTATGAATCAATTAGGAACGGCACTTTTGTATTTGGGTCGACTCTGCCGTTCTATTCGACTGAGCTTGTCGAATAGAACGGCAAAAGATCGACTTCGATTCATACGTCGAACTTCACATGTGCCGAACCCAATGCATAATTTATGTTAACGTATTTTTCAATATAACCGCGCTTCTGATTGGCTACTTAGTGAGTTTTCGCGCCTTTGCAGACAGAACTCACAGAAGCGTAACGACGGTTACCAGCATTCACATTGTAGATTTTTAGACTGAAACTGGACAGCTTAAATCGGTCTTCTGAAAAGTTGCTTTTCTTTATATCCATAAATAAATCGTAATGTATTTTAAAATTTATGGCGTTACTTTATTTTGTCCAAATATCACGATCACGATCTCCTCACTGTCTCCTTGCCATAACAGAACACAAAGCACACTAAAATCAAAACAAGAATTTGCAGGCTTGGTGAATTTTACTTTTTTCGGTTTATTTCCCTATTTTAAGCAGTAAGAATATTTTTTCTTTCGCCACGAATTAGGTTCGGCACATGTAAAGTTCGACCGTCTGAATCAACAGTCGAACTTAATAGTTTGGGTCGACCTAAATAGGTATTAGGTTCGGCACATGTAAAGTTCGACGTTTGAACCGGGCCTAAAAGAAGTGAAAAACATCCACAGGGAACATAATAAATCAAGCTGTTGCACAGGCCAACCAAGATTGCTGTTACTGTAAAACCTGTTATATAGAAGTCAATAGGGGCTTCAGTGTATTTTGCCAAATTCGACTCTTCTTTTAGTTGTTTGAAGAAACGAAACAGTTTAGAAAAATGGCTGTATTCGCAGATTAAATGCTTGCTGACAAGCGTACGCTTTATGGCTAAAAAAAAAATTTCGCGACTCTTTCTGATTTTTTTTTTCTTTCTAGCTGCCGCGTTGCTGTGTATAGGTGGATACGTGATTGTGTGATTTTCAATTTCGTTAAGGCTGGTTTTCACTAACGACGGAGTTCGGAGTCTTAATCAGAAGCGCAGAGCGTTACGATCTAGTGAAAATCCAATCGACGGAATCGGAAGAAGATTACGGAGTCATAATCAGAAGAAAATGAAACCGAACGTTCTGATTCTTCCGACTCCGATTCCGTCGAACTTATGACTCCGCTTACGACTCCGATTTTCGATTATGAAGAAATAAAGAACACTATTTTTAGTAAATTGCAAATGGATCTCACATACAAAGGAGTCTGGTTTTATTCGAATGACCGACTGGGTGTAAAAAGGGGTCTAAAATTGGACCAATTTTCAAGTTTCAACTTTTTTGGAAGAAAAATCCAAGAAAACATTTTAAATTGAGACCCAGGCGTACGTTTCTCGAAAGTCCCGTAAACTTTTCGGGCCCGAAAATCTGTGTTATGTGCAGTAAGTTTACAAACAAGGATTCAATATTCTTTGATTTAAAAGCTTAGAAAAAAAATCCAAGTTTACTCAAAACGCTGCGCTGGTTTGAGGGATAAAAACTCTATCACCATTCGAATGAAATTGAATTTTAGAAAAAGCTTTCGGGCCCGGTAAGCTTTCGGGAGTTTTAAAGTGCCCCTATGATCAAATTTTCGATTTTCATGTTTTTATATTTTCGTGTACAATTAGACTTTCTTACTCAACTTGCCAAATTTCAATCAATTAAGAACATCAGAAGTCATTTTATTTTAACATTTATTTCCGAGAATTTACGGCCGCCATTTACCAACCTTGTTCCAAGGCTTGTTTGCGAATGGGAGAAAGTGACGTCAAAGACTCAAACATACCTCACGGGTTGAAATTATAATAACAATCAGCATAGAAAATTGCACGAAGAACAAGTCCAAAGTTTTTGTTGCTTTTCTCTTTGAATTTCAATACCATCACTCTTGGTGAAAGCGATTACCATGCATAGATATGGTATCCGCGAGCCAATCAGAGAAGAGCACGTACAATGATGTGATCTGGCGCGCACTTTTTATTTCATAGGGTAGTGTGATATGGCTTTGTTTTTCCTGAGACAATGTGAATAATCTTGGGTTTGGTTTTGAATTCTATTTTGGGGGTTAGTGTCCCTTCATGCGCGTTTGAAGATGGCATCGTCTGTTGAGGAGCACATCGAAGGCCGTTTTCGAAAAGCCAAAAGTGGAGAAGAGGAATTGAAGTTGTTAGAAGAGAGTATTCCTAAGTCAACAGCTTGCAAAACTGAATGGGCGGTCAAAATGTTTCGTGAATGGCAGATTAAACGGAAAGTTAAAGTTCCTGTACTTGATCCGGATGGAGAATTCAAATGTTATCAAGAACTGCACAAAGCCCAGCGATTGAGTTCAGATTTAGAAAGAATGGTGGCCTGCTCGTTAAACTACTGGCTCAGCAATGTCCAAGGCGTTGCGAATAATAAAGGGGAGATGTATCCAGCGAAGACCGTTTATGACATTAACTGTGGAATTCGAAGGTATCTTGTTGAAGCTGTGGAAAGCGAAGCGCTAAATCCACTACAAGCCGAGGTAAATGGTAGATATAATAGAAATAATTTTAAATACTGTTTGTGAAATCTGGCTATTTGTACGGCACCCGTACGCGGACTTCGATTTGCTATTCGTACGGGAGTCCAAAACTTTCGTCAATTTTCGATGTTATTCTTCTCTTTTATTGATCAACAATATTAAATGTTCGTTTAGTGTTACGAAGCGCTTCTGGTAAACGATGTTGATTTGGCTCAGACTAATTTGCCGAGTCTCTGTATACTATGCGAGCGACTCATTTCGTGACACTTAGAAATTTTTCGTACGGGAGTCTAAAACTTTCGTCAATTTTCGATGTTATTCTTCACTTTTGCCGATCCATAATATTGTACGTTTGTTTAGATTCACGAAGCGCTTCTTGTGAGCGATGTTTATTCAGCTACGCGAAGGAATCTCGTGACACCCCCATGTGCTCCCGTACTCCCGCTAACTTGTTATTGTTATTCATATGGGAGTCTTGTAATGAAACATATACTGTAATTATAATAAAAAGAACCGAAAAGAATCACTCACGTACGGCAAAAGGTGATCTTCATTGTGGATCAACAAAAGTGAAGAATAACATCGAAAATTGTCGAAAGTTTTTTAAGTTTTTGGACTCCCGTACGAATAGCAAATCGAAGTTGGCCGTACCGGAGTTTTCTTTGACGCGAGAAATTTCTAGTGTCACAAAATGAGTCGCTCGCGTAGTATACAGAGACTCGGCAAATTATTCTGAGCCAAATCAATGCAATCAATATCACTTACCAGAAGCGCTTCGGAAAACTAAAAGTGAAGAATAACAACGAAAATTGACGAAAGTTTTGGACT
Organism: Cladopsammia gracilis; assembly: GCA_022457155.1. NCBI lineage: Eukaryota > Metazoa > Cnidaria > Anthozoa > Scleractinia > Dendrophylliidae > Cladopsammia > Cladopsammia gracilis. The sequence continues at coordinate 208,318 of JAJGOT010000700.1, forward strand.
CCCGTACGAATAGAAAATCGAAGTCCGCGTACGGGTGCCGTACGAATAGCCACTGCGTATTTCAGGCCTTTAAAATGACGTTTTACTTCTGCAGATTTGTCATTTTCCGTCGCTATCTCGACGCCGAGATGAAAGATACTACGAGGAAAGGTGTTGTTTATTTTTTTAATTCAGCTTCGCTGTCAAATTGGAAATTAATATTGTTGTTAACGGTGCAAAAATAAACTGTTGTTTTGTATAATTTCTTTTGTTTTGATGCGAGAATCAAGATATCCAATGAGCAATCTACAAACTACGTGCACACGAAGTTTTCATCTGGATTTCCATTGGGTATCAAAATTCATGCACGTGACGAATTTAGTCAAGGCTAGTAAACAACAAAATTTTCTTACTCTTTCGCCAGAGTGTAAACGAAAGTAAGAAGAACACACCAGAAAAGGACAATGAATTCAGCAGGAAATTTGAGGACTGCAGCAGAGTAAACACAGAGAGAAAACGTATGGCAAGGTATTGCACAAGTTTCAAAAAGGCACTTTTCAACATTTGTTTGCTGTCGCGTCTTCGTCACTTCTTTAATTTGATAATTCAATAATGACCATATTTCATATTTGCTTTGCTTAGTTTGTTTGAACAGAACGTAGTGAGAATGTGTTTTTTTTTTCGTTAAATTTAAGACAAATTTTTGCTTGCAGAAATGGATAGTGGAAGAATTCTTACGTTTTCACTGAGCTGAAGTGTGGAAAACCGTTTTCACGTGGTCCGTTGGAAACACGTTGGATGCGCGTTGCATTTCAATACAGAGCCACGGACATTCTAAAAGGTAAGCTTAATTGTTGTTAATCTACACTTCAAATGAACGATTATATTAATTTCTCCAAACTTATGCGACACTGGAATCTAAGAATTGACACGGCAAACACAGATGTTGAACAAGTGCCTTCATATTTGTTGTGGAGCAACACATATTGTTCATATCTTTGACCGCGAAATTTGAATTTTGGTGACGATTGACAAATGTCCTTCGCTGGAATGAAGGTTTCATTACTTTTTCAGCAGGTTTATAGAAACATTTATGAAGGTGAAATAAGTTTTACCGGACATTTATGATTTATTGTATTGAAACATTTCACCTCGCGGGTGACCTTCGCGGAAAAAGATCGTACACGCGGCAGTTTTAAGAGCAATATAACAACTACATTTCCAAAAGTTCGTTCCTCTACTTTACAGGACTGTATTTTACTTTGTTTTGACTTCTGTTACAACCTTTTCATAACAATTTCCACAAGCGGGCCTTTTTTTTCATTTTACTGCTAAAATTTAATCGCGCGCGCGAAAATTTCGCGCCATTTTACGTCATTTGCTCTGAATTAATTGTCAGTGCTTTGCTTAGCGGCTTATAAAATGAATACTCTGAAAGCCAACAAATTTGAATTCGCGTGTTTGAATAAATTAGCGGAAAAATATGCTCTTGTCGTTATGTGGTATCAGGAGATTTGGTAGTGTATCAAAGGAGTTGTCGTATGTTAATTCGGTTTTTGGAATGGCTCAGTGAATGGCTCAAGATGGAGCCAGTGCTGCTGCAGTTACTGCAATTTCGCCAGAGCTAAGCGCGTTTTTGGAAGCTCAGAAGAACGCCATCGTCACTGCTGTTAATTCTCAGATTAAGGGTCTCGAGAGCAATTTATTACAAGCGCACTCCGATCTTGCGTCGCAGATTTCGGTTGAAGTTCAGCCAGATAACGTTTTTCAAGAAAAGAGGGAACGAACAGCAGTTAAACTTTAACCGTAAGATTCTCAAGAGGTCCAACGCAGCCGTGAAAACATTGGAGGGTCGTAACATCGCTAAAGCGAAGGAGGAACTTGCTCAAGGTATTTCTCTACTTGTTTGCAGGATAAGAAGCGTAAAACGAGCACTAATGCATCCAATTGTTTTCTTAAAGGCAAATCTGCAGGACCCAAATCTTTACGCTTTCGATCACTGAATTCGAGCAGGGTGTTAATAGTACTTTACGATTTTTATTCAAGGGAAACTGCGTGCATGTTTGCCTTTTTGGCGTGATACCATCCAGGCGTCAGATTTTGTGCTTGACATTATCGAGCAAGGTTACAAAATTATCTTCTATCAATCATCTCCACCGTATTCCTTTGAAAATAGATCTTCTGCTCTGCACCGGGATAACTTTGTTCGCGAGGCGATTTCCAAGTTGGTTCGTGGTTGCATTCGAACAGTGTCAGATTATCCTCAATTTTGTAATCCGCTGCATGTAGCTGTTCAGTCTTTAGGGAAGCTTAGACTTATTTTAGATCTTTCTCATCTTAACAAAATATGGACATCCAAGAACCGTTCTTCAAATGTTTTCTCCTGGTAGGTTTGTTTTTTTTTCCTTCGACTTAACGTCAGCATATCATCATATCGATTGAGGATCAATCCAAATTCCTGTCGTTTAAATGGCCTTCAATAACCCAATTTCAACCTGAAACAAAAGACATCAATACGAGGCTTAGGACAATGATAGTAGGGATTTATACGGTTTATTCCCCTAAGCCTCGTAGTGATGTATTTTGTTTTAACTTGAATCAGTTAATATATCGAAATTGGGCTATTGACGGAGTGATGAAATTCTACGAGTTTAAAGTACTACCCTTTGGTTTGACGTCCGCCCTTATGTCTTAACTAAAGTCATGCACCAGTAAATACCACTGTACCACCCAGCTTCTCGGGTTCTCAGCTTCTCGCCCTTCTCGCCCTTATGTCTTAACTAAAGTCATGCACCAGTAAATACCACTGTACCACCCAGCTTCTCGGGTTGTTTAGTCCTAAATTTAACTATATAAACTATATAAACTGCTACCCCAACCACAACTGAAAGCTAACCAGTTACTCCGTTATATAAGTCTCAATAAGGCGCTCGAGGTGGTCCACGCCGTTGTCATCTAAGGTCTTCCGGCTGACAGCCGTAGCCGCCATCTTGTTTCATTGAAAACAAATCATTGCGCGTGCCCAAGTGCACTTTCTACCCAGGTGAACTCGCTTTTCAGCCCGTGCTGAAATTTCATTCTGATTACATGAGGTTTTTTAGCCCGTTTGCCCGGGCTGAAATTTCAAAAACCGGGCTGGAAATGTCAGCTGAAACTTCCTTCATGTAATCGCAAACGTCGTTTTAAGGTTCGTTCAAGAAACCGGGCTGAAATCTGAGCCCGCCTAACCGGGCTGAAGGTCAGCATTAGATCCCATCCGCCTAAACCACCTCGGACAATTAATGAGAATTATATGACGTAATGCCGACAATTTTATTTTCAATAAATGTTTAAGTGTAAAAAAGAAAATCTACAATCCCCACTCAGGATCGAGCCTCGGCTTGGCCTCAGCTTGGCTTAGGCTTACATAGCTTACCGTACCAGAGTATCACCTAGCTTCTCGGGGCAGCACGCAGCTCTTACATACAAGGTCTTCTCTGATTTGCTGAGAAAACAATAGAACACACAACACAACAATGGACCCTAGCCCTAAAAACAATAGAGCTGCGCGATATCCAGGTCCAATGAAATTAGAGGTTGTAAAGAGCTGCGTGGTATCTGAGCTTCTCGGGTTGTTTTGGTGTAAATTTAACTATATAAACTGCTAACTCCAACCTCGACTGAGCTCTAACCAGTTACTCCGTTGTATAAGTCTTAATAAGGTGTCTCAGGTGGTTTTGGCGGATGGCAACTTATGCTAACCCGGGCTGAAATTTGCCATGTAATCGGCCCCCAAACCACCATTTTTAACTAGTGAATACGCGAAGCGTTGAATGAGTTTCATCATATGGGGAAATATGCAAATTTTCACTCTGTCGATCGGCTGTAAACATTGAGCCAGTGATATGTCGTAGTCATCCGCCTTAATTACCTCAAATATAAGGACGGCGTTGGACGAAGGAAAGCACTTGAAGGGATAGATGAGAGGGCCCTACAGGTGCCCACACACCTTATTGAGACTTGTATAACGTTAATTTTTAATTGAAAAAGGAAAGTAAAAAATCTTCAGGATTGAACCTGTGACCTCAGCTAGGCTTAGTCTTACAGAGTCGACACTACCGGACTCCTACACTACCAGAGTACCACGTAGCTTCTTGGGTTATTCAGGCCTACATTTTAAAGTGCACATGAAGTGAAATTTCACTACCATTTTTTTTACGGTAATCTGAAAATACCCGTGTTAAGAATTATTTATAGGAAAATAAGTCACTTGAAGTGGCAGGAACACACTTTAACAAGCGACCCAAGTTGGGCATATTTGACAAGGACCTAGGTTCTATTGACATAATTAGTGTGTTTACAACTGAGAGCGTCACTCGTTTTACAGTGGCATTTTGGCAACTTGTGGAAGGATTGTTTCGATTAAACATGTCTGAAAGCGACGCGTATTTTAGCCCCGAATTCCTCACCTTCTCCGCCATGTTTTGTTGTGATCAAACACGCAAATGACGTCAGAAATACCCTTTCAGCCGCGCTCAAAGTGTCGCAAATTTCAGGCCACGGCGGAAGTTTACAAACCGCTGACAACAGTGGACCATCTTCGCGCAAAGAAGGAAAAAACTGAAAATGGAATAAAGGGATATAAACAACATCAAATGCTAAAACAAAACGGAGTGAAATTTCACTTAATGTGCACTTTAACTATATGAACTGCTAACCCTAACCTTGACTGAAAGCTAATAAAGTGATCCATTATTTACGTTATATAATTCTTAATAAGGTGCCCGATTTCCTGTTGGTCCCTCAGTCTAATCTATCCCTTCAAGTGTCCTCCTTTGAGGAAGAGGATTGTGGGGATGTTAACGCAAGTGGTAAGGGGTTGATGGAGCTTAACGCCTGGGAGAGGGGATCGGGAGGGTCTGAATATACGATATGGCTCCCAGAGACTGTTGATTTTAATCTTTAAAATGAAAGAGATACCAACTGGAGTACACTGTGATTCGTGAAGTAATTTTTTTTTCTTGATTTTTAGTTTACTTCTACTTCCTGAGCGTCATTTGTCCTTGGCTCACACTGTCAACCACCAAGTACAGATCAACCAATGACTATCATCCTCAGTATTACAGCACGCCCAATGGTCATCCCAGTATCACAGCATGCCTAATGGTCATCCCAGTATTACAGCATGCCCAGTGTTCATCGCCGGTACCACAGAACACCCAATGGTCATCTCAGTAATTTGGTCAGTCAATTCCTTGTGGGTAGGGAATGGAGGGTAAATAGAGCTCTGGATGAACCTTACAACGCATACCTCACTGATGCACACACGTTCGGTCAGAAGTCAACGGACTTCTTATTCGGCTTAACTTAGTTGTACTTTAATTAACTAGTGGGACCCCTGGGATGGTATCCTTTTTTCCCCTTTTTCCTTTCATTTGGGCCTTGGGTTTCTGTACACTTTATTCGAGTACTGTGTTCGATCGGCTCTTTTTATTCTCTGAATCTGATTCGGCTTCACTTCGGCTTTTTTCGGAAATACTTTTTGTCGTCGTTGTTATTTCGTTCTCCCGCTTAGTTGCGCGAAATTAAGTTGATCAAATACGTTTCACTTGACAGTCCTAGCGCTGTATTAAGTGAAGCTTTCTTTCTCTTTTCTTTCTCTTTCTCTTTCTTCCGTAAGGTTCATCCAGATATGTTAATTATGACAAGGCTTAGAAAACTGGAGGCTGCAGGCCATTCAACTGTTGGAAGGAAACCTTATTTGGCCACTCCTTACAGGTTTAGTGGCCGCTCTGGTGACAGGCAGATAGTTAGGCAGGCTGCCATTTTTGGTTAGCTATTACCTCTTTGAAATTGGCTATACAACAAAATTAATTTACAAAACGATAGATTTTGACAATTGCACGGCATTTAGTTCAAAAACCAAAAAGCAATGAAGGCTCTATACGAGGTTATAAACAGAGGGAGTAGCACTTTGCTAAATTTGCCAGCGTAGATTGGATTACAGGTTAATCGTGACTTTTTAGCTCGCGGGGTATCATGGGACAATGCACACACCATAGCGTAGATCGTTTACAAATTCCTCACTCCAGAAACTGCGGGAAGACTGAGCACCAGCTTTCGGCACTAGGCTTTCTGGGATCGTTTGGGTGACCAGCGTCAGTTATGATAGGTTGATGGTTTCCAAAGTCCAAAGGCAAACGTTAACCAATCATAACTCGTATTAGTCAACCAAACTATCACAGAAATCTTAGTTCCAGAAGCTGATGCTCAGTCTCCCCACGGTTTCTGGAGTGGCGAATTGTAAGCGTACGTAGCCTTCAACGCCATTCTACGACGCAGTAATCATTGGATCAAGTTGGAGCCGAGGGTCGGTCGGTCAGTCAACAAAGCTGATAGCCAAAAAATATAGCAGTCAGATGAGCAGTCAGTGACAACCGCTGGCTTGAGGTACGTAGGGCTAATTAACTACGTGGTAAATAAAGTTGGAAATAAAAGTCTGGCAGTGTGTTCATTTATTGTTTTAAGTGATACAGCCACGAAGTTGTATCACTGCAGGAGATAACACTAGTTCACAATCATTGCTTAAATTGTGTTCCGTGATTGTAAGTCGTGTCGGTGAATATGACGGTAACCTTTGACAAGTAGTGTCTTAAAAGAAAACAATGGTTGTGATCGGTGTTGTCTTCTACATAAGCTCGGTCCGACTTTCGATCCGAAATTTCGATATTTTCGCTTTCGATTTCTTTATTTATCGGCTGTTCTATTTTGTTTACAAATTCGGCCCGAATTCGAAAACAAAATAGCTCACAATTCAACTGAGGACATTTGAAAGTTTGGTATCGAGAAAGTCTCGATAGCAAACTGAAAGATGACCAATGCATACCGTCTAAGGGACCCTGGAGTATTCCTTTACAAAATATTCTTCGGTTTCCTAGACGCTAAATGTTTCACGTAGGAGCGCACCCCCTCATGGATAGTTAATAGGCCTGTGTCATATTTAAAGTGTAAAAGCTCTGTATTGAAAATAAATATAAAATAATAAAAGTTAAAAACCTGGTGTGTCTTGTGTCTTTATTCTAAAACATTATCTACTAAGCTAAGTAAGCAACAATACTAATACGTGATATTTAAAGTGTTAAAGCTCTGTTTTGAAAATAAATATAATAAAAGTAAAAAAACCTGGTGTCTTGTGTCTTTATTCTAAAACCGTGATTATCTACTTAACTAAGTGAGCAACAATACTAACGGATGGCTTTATTTCAGAGACAATACTAACCCAGTGATTTCATTTCAGGAAAGAAACGTCATTTTTTTCTTCAAATGAATCAACTTTTTTTTCGGGGAAACTCTCGGCTACATACGAAACCGTTCCAACATTCGACAAAGTTGAACACGTACTTCAACTTGCGATCGCTAGCGTATAGCGGTGTAACAAAACGACATGAGTGTAAGCCATCTTACGTGGCGCTTTTTTGTTGAGAATAAAATTTGAAATAACAGTTTGTCAGTGTGTTATTTGCGTCATTTGAGACAACTAACTTTCTAATCTTTAAGCAACAATCGACGAATCCGGCTGAACTTATACTTACATGTATTAGGCATTCTCAAAAGACATGAGTACATTAGAGTGTGCAAACCATGTGATAACAAATATGACTGAAAAAATATAGAAAATAAAAGTATGTTTACTGTGCTCCATTCTTGTCCTTTGTGGTTAGTTTTTTTTGTTTTTATTTTAGGAACATTGTATAAGTTATAATGATGATTATAATAAAACGCTATTGAAAATAAAGTTCGCCAACTGGTGTTTTTGTGTCATGTGTGTTTTTTCTGGACAACCAAGATTTTATTTTCAGGAAAATCTCGCAGTATCCAAACAGATATTTTTGGTCCGTCAGACATTGCTACTGAACTACCTTTTTTTATCCTTTTTTGGTGTGCGAAATCAACACGCATAAAGCCTGCTGACGGTAAATACAAGGTCATTAAACGAATCACCATTGGACGATAGCAGAGAGAGAGAAGTGCTTCTTTTTTGAAATGGTTTTATCGCTTTTTGGTGTGCGAAATCAAGACGCATGACGCCTTCTGACAGTAAATACAAGGCCATTAAACGAATAACCATTGAACGATAGCAGAGAGGGAAGTGCTTCTTTTTTTAAATGGTTTTATCCCTTTTTGGTGTGCGAAATCAAGACGCATATGAAGCGGCCTTTTGACGGTAATAACAAGGTCATTAAACGAATCACAACTACAACAGAGAGGGAAGAGCAGTGATGATCGAGTGAAGAGAAAGTCTTTAGAAGAACCATAATTTCAATAACAGTGGTAGCCCACATGTTTTAGGTTAAATATTAATGGGATCTTCTTTTAGTTATTAAATGAGCAGGACCAATACCCGCCAGCTACGGCCGATCAGAGGCAAAATCCAAGCTAACAACGCGAATATGACATTGGAACACAGACTGGAATCATTATGTAAGTTGTATCCTTTTATTGACAAAATCGCCACACTCGCCTTAACCGTAGGTTAACAACTTCTGGCTTCAATGGGATTCAAACTCTATCTTCCCTGGTGCTGATTCAATATACTCAGCAGCCACTGACAGAGGATGAAAAAAGGCCCGACAAATATGTGGCTTCAATGGGATTCAAACCCAACGATCTCTTTGTTGCTGCTGCAATATGTTCTCTACCCTAACTGAGGTGATGTGAACTGTTATATAAGGGGCCACTGGAAGAGAGACGTAAAAGCTCGGACTAAAATCTGTAGCTTCAACGGGATTTAAACCCAAAGACTCCTTTCTTACTGCGCAGTTTTCCATGCTAACTCATGTGATATGTTATATTAGGAGCTGCAATGCTCTGACATGTTATATGAGGGATTGCAATGTTCTCTATACTGACAATTATTTCATCAGGTCCAGATTCACATGACATTACAATACCTATCCTGTTAGTGTCCGACCTTTGTTAGCTGTCACTTCTGCCTGAAGTCAGTGTTTCGATGTGTTTTAAAACCAGGTACCATAATCTCTACCTCTTTTTGGCCATACATATTCTCTCTTTACATCTATGCAGGTAAATAAAGGATGCCAGTTAGAGAAAACTAACGTTTGAATTTGGAATATGACCAACGATAAATGAAGTAGCCAGGGGATATCCTACACACTTTGTTACAGAAATTAAGATGCATTCCACCCTGATTCCCCAAAAAGCTACGAATGGAACCAGTCACGGTGAATGCAGACCCTATCCTAAGGGGTGGGGGTGGGCAGAGTGAATTATGTGCGAGTGGGGGATTAATAAGGCCGGGCCGGTCGGAAGGAAAATGTTAGAGACTGGGGGACCCTATATTTGTACAAGATAAGGGTAACGGGCAGTAGCGGATCTGGGGAAGGGGGCCAAGAGAGGGTAGGGGTGTTGGGGGAACAGTGTTAGGTAAAGATGACATCCTTTTCTTTCTTCTCTTACTGACGGACCATAATTTTTTTGTCGACGGGGGTGGGAAAATTTTCACATGCAAACATTTTTTTATATGCCGCACCTGCTGCAAACAATCTTTTGGTGTCTCCGTCCAACTGCCATACTTTCAGCAAACACAAATCCAAAGATATTCTGGAAAATACATCACATCCTAGTGCTAATCCTGTTGATGACCAAATGTCACTTTCAGTGCTGCTTCAGTTGAGATTTCGTATGTGAAAATCAGTGATTCTGATTCTGTGTCCCTTTTGTTAAAGGGTCTTAAAAGACCATGAATTGACCAATGACTCTCTCTTTAGGATATAGAAAAGTAATGCATTTATAGGAAATCCTGACAAAATACTGGTGGGCATCTGATGGACTCGATACACCACTTCCAGGGGGAGGGGGACAGTAGTTATACTCTAAGTCTTGTCATGCTGATTTACCTCACTTTTCTTCTCTTGCAGGAGAAGCTATGACCACATGACTCTGAATGCAAAGATGGCACTGGAACACAGACTGGACTGTAACTAGTATCCTTTTGGGGATAAAATCATCACACTCGCCTCAACTGTACGTTAACAACTTGCAGCTCCCTGTTGGCTTCAAAGGGATTCAAACCCAATGAACCATGGCGCTGACTCAATACACTCAGCAGCCACTGACAGAGGATGGAAAAAAAGCCCGACAAAATTATGTGGCTTCAATGGGATTCAAACCCAATTAGCCCTTTTATGTTGATGCAATGGTACAGTACTAGCTGTGATAAGAGGCCACCGGAAAACAGGTGAAAAGCCTGGACTAAAATCTGTGGCTTAAAAAGGATTCAAACCCAAAGACCTTTGTTACTTCTGCATTGTTCTCCACACTAACGTGACGTGTTATTTAAAGGGGCTGCAATGTTCTCCATGCTAACTATTATTTCAACAGATCCAGATTTACATAATGACAATACCTATCCTGTTAGCGTCCAACCGTTGTTAGCTGTCACTTCTGCCAGAAGTCAGTGTTTCGATGTGTTTCCAAACTAGCTAGGTACGATAATCTCTGCCTCGGTTTTTGCCCTGCATTTGCTCTCTCCATCTATGCAGGTCAATAAAGGTCGCCAGTTCGAGAAAATTAACGTCTTAAAGTTCGAATATAACCCGCGATAAATCAAGTAGCCAAAGAGATCCTGAACACTTTACGTTACTAAAATCATATACAAATTCCACCCCGATGATGCCCCATCAGGCTACAATTGAAACTACCAGTCACAGTGGATCCAGACCTCGTCGTAAAGAGTTGAGGAGGGGAGGTGAGGCGGGGGGGGGGGGGGGGGGGGGTGAATAAGGCCGGGCTGGTCGGAGTGAAAAATGTTCGAGACCGAGGACCTTATATTTACTCAAGATAAAGGAGGCGGGCAGTGGCAGATTTGGATAAGGGACCCGGGGAGGGCGACAGACAGTCTTAGGGAATTAATTAATAGTCCGCAAAAGAAGGAAAGTGCTGAACGGCAATGTTCGATGGAATTTCAACTTTATTCGTTGTTACAACTAGTGATCTCATTGGTGAAGACTCAAAAATCGCTAAAAAGTTAAGGTTCAAAGTGCAGTTTGTCTAATTTTTTTAATGTTTCGAGTAATTTGAGACCCAATCACACAACATGTAATTTTTAAAAGATATTGTATTTGGGGAACTTCATCAAAGATGCAAAATTATAAGCTATTGTCTTATGCTATTATGATTGGTTAAGCACGAACATTTCCTAAAATTTATTTGACGCAAATCGATTTTCTTAATTTTTATACTGAAATGTAATTATAAACCATCGGCCCCTCCTCTATTCTTGAAATCAAAGATATTCTATGTGAGAAAGAGCCAATGCCGCAGGAGAATGAATTTACTTTAGTTCTTTTGTGGAGCATTACTTAACTGACAGCCTTTAGTTTCTTCTATTATCTTTTCTGCAGTATCCAGGTTCCGAATCCAAACATGTTCTGGACATACTTTACATCATAGTGCTAATCCTTCTGCTACTTCAGTTGAGATTTTGTACATGAAGATAAGGGATTATTATTGTGTTCTTTTGTTTAAAGGTTTTAAAAGACTATTAATTAACCAATACCTCTCTCTACAAGGGTTTAAAAAAGGGATAGCAGTGCATTTATAAGAATGCTGACAAAATACTGGTGGACATCTGATAGACTCGATGCACCACTTCCACGAGGAGGTGGAGGACAGTAGTTATACTCCTAGTCTTGTCATGCATCAGTTATAGCAGCTGTTTATCCTGAGTATAAGTCAGTATTGTGGCTCTTTCAGCACGTGAGCTGATTTACTTCACTTTTGCGCTCTTTCAGAAGAAGCTATTGCCACCTAACTCTGTATTTCAAGATCTACCTCCATAACAGCATCCAACAAGTTCCCAAGTACAGAAACTCGATGGTACAGGTGTCTAGTTCAAGAGGTAAGCAATCAGTTCTCTCTTAATTCCACAAAAGCTCACCAACTTCCATTTTTCCTAACTAACGATTAGTCTAGTGTTGACGTTACCAGCTGTGAGCATTAAAAACAAGCATTAAATGGATCACATGGCGCTAAATTTCATTCTGAAGAAACTACATCGTTTGGACAAGTGCTGGACTACCCGGGAGCTATTGATTTTTATCTTTAAACACCAAGTTCCGGTATAAAAGGAGCCTGGCCTGGCCATTCTCACCTCCAGTCGTCAATCAATCACTGAAACATTAACAACTGACAAAAACATGCGCCATTACTAAGACCATTGCTAACACAATTTGGAAAAACTTTATGAAAGTTATATCAGAAGTCTTTATGAACTTCTATTTCTTTTTTTTTTGCTTAGGTAAAATCTCGGTTTAGTACATCTTTGAAGCAAATTATATTTAACGGGCGCGCAAGTTAACCACGTTTTCTGACTGAAAAACGCCTTAATTTGCATTTCACATACGAAAGGTGTGAAACGGGGGAGCAGCTAAGCCTTTTATACCGAAACTTCGTCTTTAAAATGGAATAGATACCAACTGGAGTACACTGTGATTCGTGAAGTAATTATTTTTTTTTTCTTGATTTTTAGTTTACTTCTACTTCCTAAGCGTCATTTGTACTTGGCTCACACTGTTTCAACCACCAAGTACAGATCAACCAATGACTGTCATCTTCAGCATTACAGCACGCCCAATGGTCATCCTAGTATTACAGCATGCCCAGTGTTCATCGCCGATATCACAAAACACCCAACGGTCATCTCAATAATTTGGTCAGTCAATTCCTTGTGGGTAGGGAATGGTGGGTAAATAGAGCTCTGGATGAACCTTGCAACGCATACCTCACTGATGCACACACGTTCGGTCAGAAGTCAACGGACTTCTTATTCGGCTTAACTTAGTTGTACTTTAATTAACTAGTGGGACCCCTGGGATGGTATCCTTTTTTCCCTTTTTTCCTTTCATTTGGGCCTTGGGTTTCTTTACACGTTATTCGAGTACTGTGTTCGATCGGCTCATTTTATTCTCCGGATCTGATTCGGCTTCACTTCGGCTTTTTTTCGGAAATACTTTTTGTCGTCGTTGTCATTTCGTTCTCCCGCTTAGTTGCGCGAAATTAAGTTGATCAAATACGTTTCACTTGACAGTCCTAGCGCTGTATTAAGTGAAGCTTTCTTTCTCTATCCTTTCTTTCTCTTTCTTCCGTAAGGTTCATCCAGATATGTTAATTATGACAAGGCTTAGAAAACTGGAGGCTGCAGGCCATTCAACTGTTGGAAGGAAACCTTATTTGGTCACTCCTTACAGGTTTAGTGGCCGCTCTGGTGACAGGCAGATAGTTAGGCAGGCTGCCATTTTTGGTTAGCTATTACCTCTTTGAAATTGGGTATACAACAAAATTAATTTACAAAACGATAGAGTTTGACAATTGCACGGCATTTAGTTCAAAAACCAAAAATGAAGGCTCTATACGACGTTATCAACAGAGGGAATAGCACTTTGCTAAATTTGCCAGCGTAGATTGGATTACAGGTTAATCGTGACTTTTTAGCTAGCGGGGTATCATGGGACAATGCACACACTATAGTGGGATCGTTTGGGTGACCAGCGTTAGTTATGATAGGTTGATGGTTTCCAGTCCAAAGGCAAACGTTAACCAATCATAACTCGTATTAGTCACCCAAACTATCACAGAAATCTTACTTCCAGAAGCTGATGCTCAGTCTCCCCACGGTTTCTGGAGTGGCGAATTGTAAGCGTACGTAGCCTTCAACGCCATTCTACGACGCAGTAATCATTGGATCAAGTTGGAGCCGGGGGTCGGTCGGTCAGTCAACAAAGCTGATAGATAGCCAAAAAAGATAGCAGTCAGATGAGCAGTCAGTGACAACCGCTGGCTTGAGATACGTAGGGCTAATTAACTACGTGGTGAATAAAGTTGGAAATAAAAGTCTGGCAGTGTGTTCATTTATTGTTTTACGTGATACAGCCACGAAGTTGTATCACTGCAGGAGATAACACTAGTTCCCAATCATTGCTTAAATCGTGTTCCGTGATTGGAAGTCGTGTCGGTGAATATGACGGTAACCTTTGACAAGTAGTATCTTAAAAGAAAACCATGGTTGTGATCGGTGTTGTCTTCTACATAAGCTCGGTCCGACTTTCGATCCGAAATTTCGATATTTTCGCTTTCGATCTCTTTATTTTATCGGCTGTTCTATTTTGTTTACAAATTCGGCCCGAATTCGAAAACAAAATAGCTCAATTCAACTGAGGACATTTGAAAGTTTGGTATCGAGAAAGTCTCGATAGCAAACTGAAAGATGACCAATGCATACCGTCTAAGGGACCCTGGAGTATTCCTTTACAAAATATTCTTCGGTTTCCTAGACGCTAAATGTTTCACGTAGGAGCGCACCCCCTCATGGATAGTTAATAGGCCTGTGTCATATTTAAAGTGTAAAAGCTCTGTATTGAAAATAAATATAAAATAATAAAACTTAAAAACCTGGTGTGTCTTGTGTCTTTATTCTAAAACATTATCTACTAAGCTAAGTGAGCAACAATACTAATACGTGATATTTAAAGTGTTAAAGCTCTGTATTAAAAATAAATATAATAAAACTAAAAAAAACCTGGTGTCTTGTGTCTTTATTCTAAAACCGTGATTATCTACTTAGCTAAGTGAGCAACAATACTAACGGATGGCTTTATTTCAGAGACAATACTAACCCAGTGATTTCATTTCAGGAAAGAAACGTCATTTTTTTCTTCAAATGAATCAACTTTTTTTTTTCGGAGAAACTCTCAGCTACATACGAAACCGTTCCATTTTTTTCTTCGGCACAGCTTTTACACTACACATTCGACAAAGTTGAACACGTACTTCAACTTGCGATCGCTAGCGTATAGCGGTGTAACAAAACGACATGAGTGTAAGCCATCTTACGTGGCGCTTTTTTGTTGAGAATAAAATTTGAAATAACAGTTTGTCAGTGTGTTATTTGCGTCATTTGAGACAACTAACTCTCTAATCTTTAAGCAACAATCGACGAATCCGGCTGAACTTATACTTACATGTATTAGGCATTCTCAAAAGACATGAGTACATTAGAGTGTGCAAACCATGTGATAACAAATATGACTGAAAAAATATGGAAAATAAAAGTATGTTTACTGTGCTCCATTCTTGTCCTTTGTGATTAGTTGTTTTTTTTTTAGGAACATTAAATAAGTTATAATGATGATTATAATAAAACGCTATTGAAAATAAAGTTCGCCAACTGGTGTTTTTGTGTCATGTGTGTTTTTTCTGGACAACCAAGATTTTATTTTCAGGAAAATCTCGCAGTATCCAAACATATATTTTTGGTCCGTCAGACATCGCTACTGAACTACCTTTTTTTTTTATCCTTTTTTGGTGCGCGAAATCAAGACGCATAAAGCCTGCTGACGGTAAATACAAGGTCATTAAACGAATCACCATTGGACGATAGCAGAGAGAGAGAAGTGCTTCTTTTTTGAAATGGTTTTATCGCTTTTTGGTGTGCGAAATCAAGACGCATGACGCCTTCTGACAGTAAATACAAGGCCATTAAACGAATAACCATTGAACGATAGCAGAGAGGGAAGTGCTTCTTTTTTTAAATGGTGTTATCCGTTTTTGGTGTGCTAAATCAAGACGCATATGAAGCGGCCTTTTGACGGTAATAACAAGGTCATTAAACGAATCACAACAACTACAGCAGAGAGGGAAGAGCAGTGATGATCGAGTGAAGAGAAAGTCTTTAGAAGAACCATAATTTCAATAACAGTGGTAGCCCACATGTTTTAGGTTAAATATTAATGTGATCTTCTTTTAGTTATTAAGTGAGCAGGACCAATACCCGCCAGCTACGGCGGATCAGAGGCAAATTCCAAACTAACAACGCGAATATGACATTGGAACACAGACTGGAATCATTATGTAAGTTGTATCCTTTTATTGACAAAATCGCCACACTCGCCTTAACCGTAGGTTAACAACTTCTGGCTTCAATGGGATTCAAACCCAATCTTCCCTGGTGCTGATTCAATATACTTAGCAGCTACTGACAGAGGATGAGAAAAGCCCGACAAATATGTGGCTTCAATGGGATTCAAACCCAATTAGCCCTTATTTTGATGCAATGGTACAGTACTAGCTGTGATAAGAGGCCACCGGAAAACAGGTGAAAAGCCTGGACTAAAATCTGTGGCTTAAAAAGGATTCGAACCCAAAGACCTCTTTGTTGCTGCTGCAATATGTTCTCTACCCTAACTGAGGTGATGTGATCTGTTATATAAGGGGCCACTGGAAGAGAGACGTAAAAGCTCGGACTAAAATCTGTAGCTTCAACGGGATTTAAACCCAAAGACTCCTTTCTTACTGCGCATTTTTCCATGCTAACTCATGTGATATGTTATATTAGGAGCTGCGATGCTCTGAAATGTTATATAAGGGATTGCAATGTTCTCTATACTGACAATTATTTCATCAGGTCCAGATTCACATGACATTACAATACCTATCCTGTTAGTGTCCGACCTTTGTTAGCTGTCAGTTCTGCCTGAAGTCAGTGTTTCGATGTGTTTTAAAACCAGGTACCATAATCTCTACCTCTTTTTAACCATACATATTCTCTCTTTACATCTATGCAGGTAAATAAAGGATGCCAGTTAGAGAAAACTAACGTTTGAATTTGGAATATGACCAACGATAAACGAAGTAGCCAGGGGATATCCTACACACTTTATGTTACAGAATTTAAGATGCATTCCACCCTGATTCCCCAATAGGCTACGAATGGAACCAGTCACGGTCGATCCAGACCCTATCCTAAGGGGTGGGGGTGGGCAGAGTGAATTATGTGGGAGTGGGGGATGAATAAGGCCGGGCCGGTCGGAATGAAAATGTTAGAGACTGGGGGACCCTATATTTTTGCAAGATAAGGGTAACGGGCAGTAGCGGATCTGGGGAAGGGGGCCAAGAGAGGGTAGGGGTGTTGGGGGAACAGTGTTAGGTATAGATGACATCCTTTTCTTTCTTCTCTTACGGACGGACCCTTATTTTCTGTCGACGGGGGTGGGAAAATTTTCACATGCAAACATTTCTTTATATGCCGCACCTGCTGCAAACAATTTTTTGGTGTCTCCGTCCAACTGCCATACTTTCAGCAAACACAAATCCAAAGATGTTCTGGAAAATACATCACATCATAGTGCTAATCCTGTTGATGACCAAATGTCACTTTTGAGTGCTGCTTCAGTTGAGATTTGATGTGAAGATAAGTGATTCTGATTCTGTGTCCCTTTTGTTAAAGGGTCTTACAAGACCATGAATTGACCAATGACTCTCTGTTTAGGATATAGAAAAGTAATGCATTTACAGAAAATCCTGACAAAATACTGGTGGACATCTGATGGACTCGATGCACCACTTCCAGGGGGAGGGGGAAAGTAGTTAAACTCTTAGTCTTGTCATGCTGATTTACCTCACTTTTCTTCTCTTGCAGGAGAAGCTATGACCACCTGACTCTCAATGCAAAGATGACATTGGAACACAGACTGGACTGTAACTCGTATCCTTTTGGGGACAAAATCATCACACTCGCCTCAACTGTAGGTTAACAACTTGCAGCTCCCTGTTGGCTTCAAATGGATTCAAACCCAATGAACCATGGCGCTGACGCAATACACTCAGCAGCCACTGACAGAGGATGGAAAAAAAGCCCGACAAAATTATGTGGCTTCAATGGGATTCAAACCCAATTACCTCTTTATTGTTGATGCAATGGTAACAGTACTAGCTGTGATAAGAGGCCACCGGAAAACAGGTGAAAAGCCTGGACTAAAATCTGTGGCTTAAACAGGATAGAACCCAAAGACCTCTCTGTTACTTCTGCATTGTTCTCCACACTAACGTGACGTGTTATATGAAGGGGCTGTTTCACACTGTTTCATGTTCTCCATGCTAACTATTATTTCATCAGATCCAGATTCACATGATATGACAATACCTATCCTGTTAGTGTCCGACCTTTGTTAGCTGTCACTTCTGCCAAAGTCAGTGTTTCGATGTGTTTCCAAACTGGCTAGGTACGATAATCTCTGCCTCGTTTTTTGCCCTACATTTGCTGTCTCTCCATCTATGCAGGTCAATAAAGGTCGCCAGTTCGAGAAAATTAACGTCATAAAGTTCGAATATAACCCGCGATAAATCAAGTAGCCAAAGAGATTCTGAACACTTCACGTTACTAAAATCATAGATAAATTCCACCCCGATGATGCCCCATTAAGCTACAATTGAAACTACCAGTCACGGTGGATCCAGAAGATTAGGGATTCTTATTGTGTTCTTTTTGTTCAAAGGTTTTAAAAGACTATTAATTAACCAATACCTCTCTCTACAAGGGTTTAAAAAAGGGATAGCAGTGCATTTATAAGAATGCTGACAAAATACTGGTGGACATCTGATAGACTCGATGCACCACTTCCACGAGGAGGTGGAGGACAGTAGTTATACTCCTAGTCTTGTCATGCATCAGTTATAGCAGCTGTTTATCCTGAGTATAAGTCAGTATTGTGGCTCTATCAGCACGCGAGCTGATTTACTTCACTTTTCCGCTCTTTCAGAAGAAGCTATTGCCACCTAACTCTGTATTTCAAGATCTACCTCCATAACAGCATCCAACAAGTTCCCAAGTACAGAAACTCTATGGTACAGGTGTCTAGTTCAAGAGGTAAGCAATCAGTTCTCTCTTAATTCCACAAAAGCTCACCAACTTCCAATTTTCCTAACTAACGATTAGTCTAGTGTTGACGTTACCAGCTGTGAGCATTAAAAACAAGCATTAAATGGATCACATGGCGCTAAATTTCGTTCTGAAGAAACTACATCGTTTGGACAAGTGCTGGACTACCCGGGGAGCTATTGATTTTTATCTTTAAACACCAAGTTCCGGTATAAAAGGAGCCTGTCCTGGCCATTCTCACCTCCAGTCGTCAATCAATCACTGAAACATTAACAACTGACAAAAACATGCGCCATTACTAAGACCATTGCTAACACAATTTGGAAAAACTTTATGAAATTATATCAGAAGTCTTTATGAACTTCTATTTCTTTTTTTGCTTAGGTAAAATCTCGGTTTAGTACATCTTTGAAGCAAATTATATTTAACGGGCGCGCAAGTTAACCACGTTTTCTGACTGAAAAACGCCTTAATTTACATTTCACATACAGAAGGTGTGAAACGGGGGAGCAGCTAAGCCTTTTATGCCGAAACTTCGTCTTTAAAATGGAATAGATACCAACTGGAGTACACTGTGATTCGTGAAGTAATTATTATTTTTTTTGATTTTTAGTTTGCTTCTACTTCCTAAGCGTCATTTGTACTTGGCTGACACTGTTTCAACCACCAAGTACAGATCAACCAATGACTGTCATCTTCAGCATTACAGAACGCCCAATGGTCATCCCTGTATCACAGCATGCCTAATGGTCATCCCAGTATTACAGCATGCCCAGTGTTCATCGCCGATACCACAGAACACCCAATGGTCATCTCAATAATTTGGTCAGTCAATTCCATGTGGGTAGGGAATGGTGGGTAAATAGAGCTCTGGATGAACCTTGCAACGCATACCTCACTGATGCACACACGTTCGGTCAGAAGTCAACGGACTTCTTATTCGGCTTAACTTAGTTGTACTTTAATTAACTAGTGGGACCCCTGGGATGGTATCCTTTTTTCCCCTTTTTCCTTTCATTTGGGCCTTGGGTTTCTTTACACGTTATTCGAGTACTGTGTTCGATCGGCTCATTTTATTCTCCGAATCTGATTCGGCTTCACCTCGGCTTTTTTTCGGAAATACTTTTCGTCGCCGTTGTCATTTCGTTCTCCCGCTTAGTTGCGCGAAATTAAGTTGATCAAATACGTTTCACTTGACAGTTCTAGCGCTGTATTAAGTGAAGCTTTCTTTCTTTCTCTTTTCTTTCTCTTTCTTCCGTAAGGTTCATCCAGATATGTTAATTATGACAAGGCTTAGAAAACTGGAGGCTGCAGGCTATTCAACTGTTGGAAGGAAACCTTATTTGGTCACTCCTTACAGGTTTAGTGGCCGCTCTGGTGACAGGCAGATTGTTAGGCAGGCTGCCATTTTTGGTTAGCTATTACCTCTTTGAAATGGACTATACAACAAAATTGGCTTACAATACGATAGATTTTGACTATTGCACGGCATTTACTTCAAAAACCCAAAAACAATTAAGGCTCTATTCGACGTTATAAACAGAGGGAGTAGCACTTTGCTAAATTTGTCAGCGTAGATTGGATTACAGTTCAATCGTGACTTTTTAGCTAGCGGGATATCATGGGACAATGCACACTCCATAGTGTAGATCGTTTACAAATTCCTCACTCCAGAAACTGCGGGAAGACTGAGCACCAGCTTTCGGCACTAGGCTTTCTGGGATCGTTTAGGTGATCAGCGTTAGTTACGATAGGTTGATGATGGTTTCTAAAGGCAACATTTAACCAGTCATAACTCGTATTAGTCACCCAAACTATCACAGAAATCTTAGTTCCAGAAGCTGATGCTCAGTCTCCCCACGGTTTCTGGAGTGGCGAATTGTAAGCGTACGTAGCCTTCAACGCCATTCTTCGACGCAGTAATCATTGGATCAAGCTGGAGCCGTTGGTCGGTCGGTCAGTCAACAAAGCTGATAGATAGCTAAGGAAGATAGCATACAGCTGTTAAAACCGGCAGTAATGTTGTTGGACAAGCTTCAAGAGGCGAATGCGAAAAAGCAAAAGCTAGATTCTGTTCAACTTGTTATCGAGACAAATAACCCGCTCCCAACTTTATTGAAGCTTGAAGCTGACGTCCAGCTGGATAATAACAGAAACCCACAGAAGGGTTTTCTCATAAAAGTTTCTCGTGGTAATTGGCAGCGCATTTTCACGATGGCGTTAATTGTCTTGACGAGTAAACTAGTAAATTTATTTTATCTGAACTGGAAACATTCTTGACTGAACTGCGATATTTTAAGAGACTCTGTTTATGTATTTAAATAACGCCATCGAGAGAACGCGCTACTGGCCGGCCGACGCACATTTCCAAGTAAGACCTTGTTGCCTGATCAAGATGACCACAAACGGCGTCCGATTTATCAGCAACGTACGCCCACGACGAACAGGGATGAGCAGTCAGTGACAACCGCTGGCTTGAGGTACGTAGGGCTAATTTACTACGTGGTAAATAAAGTTGGAAATTAAAGTCTGGCAGTGTGTTCATTTATTGTTTTACGTGATACAGCCACGAAGTTGTATCACTGCAGGAGATAACACCAGTTCACAACCATTGCTTAAATCGTTTTCCGTGATTGTAAGTCGTGTCGGTGAGTCTGACGGTAACCTTTGGCAAGTAGTATCTTAAAAGAAAACAATGCTTGTGATCGATGTTGTCTTCTACATGAGCTTGGTCCGGCTTTCGATCCGAAATTTCGATATTTTCGCTTTCGATCTCTTTATTTTATCGGCTGTTCTATTTTGTTTACAAATTCGGTCCGAATTCGAAAACAAAATAGCTTACAATTCAACTGAGGACATTTGAAGGTTTGGTATCGAGAAAGTCTCGATAGCAAACTGAACGATGACCACTGCGTACCGTCTAAGGGACCCTGGAGTATTCCTATACAAAATATTCTTCGGTTTCCTAGACGCTAAATGTTTCACGTAGGAGCGCACCCCCTCATGGATAGTTAATAGGCCTGTGTGATATTTAAAGTGTTAAAGCTCTGTATTAAAAATGAATATAATAAAACTAAAAAAACCTGGTGTGTGTCTTGTGTCTTTATTCTAAAACCGTGATTATCTACTTAGCTAAGTGAGCAACAATACTAACGGATGGCTTTATTTCAGAGACAATAATAACCCAATGATTACATTTCAGGAAAGAAACATCATTTTTTTTCTTCTTCACGTAGGAGCGCACCTCCGCATGGATAGTTAATAGGCCTGTGTCATATTTTCAGTGTAAAAGCGCTGTATTGAAAATAAATATAAAATAATAAAACTTAAAAACCTGGTGTGTCTTGCGTCTTTATTCTAAAACACTATCTACTAAGCTAAGTGAGCAACATTACTAACGAATGGCTTTATTTCAGAGGCAATACTAACCCAATGATTACATTTCAGGAAAGAAACATCATTTTTTCTTCAAATGAATCAACTCTTTTTCGGCGAAACCTTCAGCTACATACGAAACCGTTCCATTTTTTTTCTTCGGCGCAGCTTCTGCGCATTCGACAAAATTGAACAGTCACGTACTTCAACTTGCGATCGCTAGCGCTTAGCGGTGTAATAAAACGACATGAGTGTAAGCCATCTTACGTGGCGCTTTTTTGTTGGGAATAAAATTTGAAATTACAGTTTCTCAGTGTGTTATTTGCGTCATTTGAGACAACTAACTTTCTAATCTTTAAGCAACAATCGACGAATGCGGCTTAACTTATACCTATTAGGCATTCTCAAAAGAGTACATTAGAGTGTGCAAACCATGTGATAACAAATGTGACTGAACAAATATAGAAAATAAAAGTATGTTTACTGTGCTTCATTCTTGTCCTTTGTGGTTAGCAAATTGTGCTATTATATTAGGAACATTATATCAGATATAATGATGGTTATAATAAAACGCAATTGAAAATAAAGTTCGCCAACTGGTGCGTTTTTGTGTCATGTGTGTTTTTTTCTGGACAACCAATCTTTTAATTTCAGGAAAATCTCGCAGTATCCAAATAGATTATTTTGGTCAGTCAGACATCGCTACTGAACTACCTTATCCTTTTTTGGTGTGCGAAATCAAGACGCTTAAAGCCTTCTGATGGTAAATACAAGGTCATTAAACGAATCACCATTGGACGATAGCAGAGAGCGAAGTGCTTTTTTAAAATGGTTTTATCCCTTTTTGGTGTGCGAAATCAAGACGCATATATCCTTCTGACGGTCAATACAAGGTCATTAAACGAATCACCATTGGACGATAGCAGAGAGAGAGGTGCTTCTTTTTTTAAATGGTTTTATCCCTTTTTGGTGTGCGAAATCAAGACGCATATGAAGCGGCCTTTTGACGGTTATAACAAGGTCATTAAACGAATCACAACTACAGCAGAGAGAGAAGTGCAGTGATGATCGAGTGAAGAGAAAGTCTTCAGAAGAACCATAATTTCAGTAACAGTGGTTGCCCACATGTTATAGGTTAAATATTAATGTGATCTTCTTTTAGTTATTAAGTGAGCAGGACCAATACCCGCCAGCTACGGCCGATCAGAGGCAAAATCCAAACTAACAACGCGAATATATATATATATATATATATATATATATGACATTGGAACACAGACTGGAATCATTATGTAAGTTGTATCCTTTTTTTGACAAAATCGCCACACTCGCCTTAACCGTAGGTTAACGACTTCTGGCTTCAATGAGATTCAAACCCAATCTACTATGGTGCTGATTCAATATACTCAGCAGCCACTGACAGAGGATGAAAAAAGCCCGACAAATATGTGGCTTCAATGGGATTCAAACCCAACGACCTCTTTGTTGCTGCTGCAATATGTTCTCTACGCTAACTGAGGTGATGTGAACTGTTATATAAGGGGCCACTGGAAGAGAGAGGCAAAAGCTCGGACTAATTATATATAAAATCTGTAGCTTCAACGGGATTCAAACCCAAAGACTGCTTTCTTACTGCGTAATGTTTTCCATACTAACTCATGTGATGTTATATTAGGAGCTGCAATGCTCTTGGCATGTTATATAAGGGGTTGCAATGTTCTCTATACTAACAATTATTTCATCAGGTCCAGATTCACATGACATTACAATACCTATCCTGTTAGTGTCCGACCTTTGTTAGCTGTCAGTTCTGCCAGAAGTCAGTGTTTCGATGTCTTTTAGAACCAGGTAACATAATCTCTTCCCCTTTTTTTGGCCCTACATATTATGCTCTCTTTACATCTATGCTAGTAAATAAAGGGTGCAGTTGGAGAAAACTAACGTCTGAATTTGGTATATGACCAACGATAATTAAGTATCCAGGGGATATCCTACACACTTAATGTTACAGAAATTAAGATGCATTCCACCCTGATGCCCCAATAGGCTACGAATGGAACCAGTCACTGTGGATCCAGACCAAATCCGAAGGGGTGGGGTGGGCAGAATGAATTATGTGGCAATGGGGGATGAATAAGGCCGGGCCGGTCGGAATTAAAATGTTAGAGACTGGGGGACCTTATATTTTTTGCAAGATAAGGGGAACGGGCAGTGGCGGATGTGGGGAAGGTGGCCAATAGAGGGGAGGGGATTGGGGGGACAGTGTTAGGGTATAGCTGACATCCTTTTCTTTCTTCTCTTAGGGACCGACCATTATGTTTTGACAGGGGGGGGGAGGGGTGTGCGGTAGGAAAATTTTCACATGCAAACATTTTTTTTATATATGCCGCACCTGCTGAAAACAATTTGTCTCCGTCCAACTGCCATACTTTCAGCAAACACAAATCCAAAGATGTTCTGGACATACTTCACATCACTGTGCTAATCCTGTTGACGACCAGATGTAACTTTTGAGTGCTGCTTCAGTTGAGATTTTGTATGTGAAGATCAGTGATTCTGATTCTGTGTCCCTTTTGTTAAAGGGTCTTAAAAGACCATTAATTAACCAATACTTCACTCTTTAGGGTATAGAAAAGGGATAGTAATGCATTCATAGGAAATCCTGCCAAAATACTGCTAGGCATCTGATGGACTCGATGCACCACTTCCAGTGGGAGGAGGACAGTAGCTATAATCTTAGTCTTGTCACGCTAATTTACCTCACTTTTCCACTCTTGCAGGAGAAGCTATGACCACCTGACTCTCAATGCAAAGATGACACTGGAACACAGACTGGACTGTAACTAGTATCCTTTTGGCGACAAAATCATCACACTCGCCTCAACTGTAAGTTAACAACTTACAGCTCCCTTTTGGCTTCAAAGGGATTCGAACCCAATGAACCATGATGCTGACTCAATATACTCAGCAGCCACTGACAGAGGATGGAAGAAAAGCCCGACAAAATTATGTGGCTTCAATGGGATTCAAACCCAATTAGCTCTTTTTTGTTGATGCAATGGTATCAGTACTAGCTGTGATAAGAGGCCACCGGAAAACAGGTGAAAAGCCTGGACTAAAATCTGTGGCTTAAACAGGATTGAAACCCACATATCTCTTTGTTACTTCTGCATTGTTCTCCACACTAACGTGACGTGTTAACGTAACGTGAATAAGGACGGGCTGGTTGGAGTGAAAAATGTTTGAGACCGAGGGCCTTATATTTTCGTAAGATAATGGAGGCGGGCAGTGACAGATCTAGATAAGGGGCCCGGGGAGGGGGACAGTCTTAGGGTATTAACTGACATCCTTTCGTTTCTTTATCTTTTCTGCGGTATCCAGGTTCCGAATCCAAAGATGTTCTGGACATATTTCACATCATAGTGCTAATCCTGTAGCCGACTGTCACTTGCTTGCAGTGCTACTTCAGCTGAGATTTTGTACGTGAAGATTAGTGATTCTTATTGTGTTCTTTTTGTTCAAAGGTTTTAAAAGACTATTAATTAACCAATACCTCGCTCTACAAGGGTTTAAAAAAGGGATAGTGGTACATTTATAGGAAATGCTGACAAAATACTGGTGGGCATCTGATAGACTCTATGCATCACTTCAAGGAGGAGGTGGAGGACATTAGTTATATTCCTAGTCTTGTCATGCATCAGTTATGGCAGCTGTTTATCCTGAGTATAAGTCAGTATTGTGGATCTCTCAGCACTTGAGCTGATTTACTTCACTTTTCCTCTCTGGCAGAAGAAGCTATTGCCACCTGACTATGTATTTTAAGATCTACCTCCATAACTGCATCCAACCAGTCCCCAAGTACAGAAATGCTATGGTTCAGGTGTCTAGTTCAAGAGGTAAGCAATCAGTTCTCTCTTAATAGGCCATTTCCGAGTTGCCTTTAGCTTCTCTATCAAAGCGAGACCAGGTGCGACACCTTTCATATGAAAATGAGTTTTCATTCACATGCAAATAAAACTTATTTGCATGTGAATGAAAACACATTTTCATATGAAAGGTTTCGCACCTACAATGGAGGACAAAAGTAGCTGGGACAACTGTGAACAGTTAACAAATAATAATGTCATACTGCTACAGTTAACTTTGTGGCCGCAATTTGAGCGTATCCCCCCCTTTCCCCCCCCCCCCAAACCAATGTTGACCAAAGTAAGTGAATATTTTTTCGGCGTAAATGTCCGTTCGATCATGAAATCTCAACATTGCAAGGGGGTGGAGGGGGCGGGATTATTTGACTAGTTTTTTGGTAAGTGTCCCGACACTAATGACCTGCATTGTAGCCTCGCTTTGATAGAGAGGCTAAAGGCAACTCGGAAATGGCCCATTCCACAAAAGCTCACCAACATCCAATTTTCCTAACTAACGATTGGTCAAGTGTTGACGAAACCAGCTGTGACCATTAAAAACAATCATTAAATGGATCCCATGGCGCCAAATTTAATTCTGAAGAAACTACTAGAAAGGAAAGTATGCAATCATAAGAAAAAACCCCTGGCTTGCAATAGCTCAGTATTTTCCATCTCCTGTTCTTTGATGGATCAATATTACAATTGTTTAGCAGTTGATGCTACAAAAATGGTATCAACTAAATTGCAGCCATTGGTGAACAGGTTATGGTCTCTTTTATGATGTACTGGTTACCATAGAATCAGTATTATCTGTTAAAGACATCCTTATTTTAAGCTTGAAGTGCTTATAACTAAAAAAACAAGCTTGGTGACCTCCATTTTTTTATTTTCGAATTGTATTTGGCATATTAAGATACAACGTTTTGCAAAGTTTCATAGTTTTTGGGAAGGGGTTCAGAGCCACCGTAAATTTTCAAAACATATAATTCACCGAGCTCGGTTTTTTAGTTATAAGGTCTTCAAGCTAAACAAATGGTCTTTCACAAATTATACTGTTACGATAGTAGCCTGTTACGTCACGACAATGACTATAACTTGACTGGACATTTCTTTGATACCATTATGATAAACTAGATAGCACTAACTGATCAAGGGTGGTAGAATGGATCCATCAAAGTGTTAAGTACTGGACATTACTAGAAACTGTTGTTAGCCACCTTACGAGTAGTCAGAAAATAAAAAAATTCATGAATGCAACAAAAGACTACAGAGATGAAAGACCCACTCTCTGCATGCCTTGACACTAAAAGCAGCACTAGTTTCCATATTAAAAAAAACTGACTTTTCTGCGTCACTTCAAATTACATGAAGTAGAACATTTTTCACACTTTGCATCAAAAGAAAGGAAAAGATTAGAAATAGGTTTGCCTCAAACCCGAGAGTCATATCCATATCCACTACAACAACCAAGGCTAATTGCCTGGAGCTGTAATTCGATTTGTACAAATCAAATCAATCATTGATGGTAATTCCAATGATCGCATGCTAATTTTACATTACTTGTACTCGATTCTTTTCCTTTAGAATCACTCCGCGCCAAAAAATCCTGTCAGATTGCAAAGGACAAACCCTGTCGTTGTTTCCCAGGGATCATTTTCAACTTCACCATCGCAATTTAACTTGCTGTGCATCAACAGTGGTATCGGAGAACCAAGCCTTTGAACTTCAAAATGAAAAGACGTTCACTGAAGCTTCAAGGTGACTTACATTGCGGAGACAAACACATTTTAGCTTAGAGAAACTGTTATAAGGATTTTGACGTTTTTGAGTAAAACTGCCCCAAATTGAAACTACAATTGTAGGTACCTCTCTTACAAACACAAAATGCTTATAGAACACTAAGAAGAAGATATCAAGTGAATTCTTGAAGAGAAAATAAGCCATATAATCATTGGTCTAGCAGGTTTTCAAAGACAAAATGCGATAACCCCTAACCCCAACGGCATTGTATATAGCACATACTGGAAGAAAAAAGTTTTTTGTTGACAACAACCTCTGTGAGTAGCCATGTCTGTCTAGAGCTATCGCAGACCACCTATTTTTTCTGTGTCTCGTACACATCCTCGGAGTCATGTATCATGAGTGCCATTAAAATGTTTGTTTATTACACACAAACCTTATGTATGCACAATTCAGCCTGAATAGAAATTACCGAGGTAATTATTGCCAAAACAAAATGCAAGATTAGAACGAGATTGTATTGACTTCTCTCTCATGGAAGTGTCAGGAAGGTGTTTTCCAGCCCCCACCCTGCTTCTACATGTACCCTTAAAGAACCACCACCCGACCCGACCCTTATCTGCTCCTCCCCACAACTACCCCTCCGATCCTCCCACCCAGTCTCATCTACCACCACTATTACCAAGGCAAACAACAGTACATAAACATGAGTCCATTATTTAATTGCTTTTCTTTGTTGCTCATGAGATCATAATAAGGTAAAGGCCATGGGATGATATAGCTCAAGGCAGATCTACACTCTGTGCAAGTTGTTCCTACTGTACTCTGTTCATGTATTTGTACTCTGTTCATGTATCTGTACTCTGTTCATGTATCTTTAACTTTAATAGGTACGGTAGGAACATTTCGCACTGGTTGCCTTTCGATGACATAATTGACATTTATTTTTTTAAACTCCCGTGGAGTATCCAGGATATTAACATATCAAAATAGAATTGTAATTTTAGCTAGTATCATCCCTTTCTTATTTCCTCACCTTATAAACATTCTGAAATAATCCCCATAATTCCCACACCTCCTGACAACTCCTTGAGGTACCACTCAGCGATATGCGTACATTAGTTTGGCAAATGTCAGTCGCGGTGATTGTGTATCAACAGATATCAAGTTTTCTGATTTCAATTTATTATTTGCATTGGCTGAACTTGCATGCATAAACTATTTATTAGTTTTGCATAAATTAATTGTGCACAAATTTATTGTGCACAAAATAAATTATAAGTAACACAGTTGTGATCCAATTGGATAGTTTTCGTGGTCTATCAGTGATGTAGGGCAGTGGTCACTCACACTGGATTTTAAAATTATTAGTTTTGTATTAAGTCATTTAAGTCTTTTAAAGTGTCAAATTCAGCAGGTTTTTGTAGCAGACAGCTATTTTGATACAACTATCTAACTTTCGAGACGGGTATTGTGTAACTTGTATGGCATCATAAACAAATCATCCAAACTGTAAATCATTGCATCAAAAAATAGGGGCACTGGACAACCATCAATTTTTCCACAGATGGCTGACAGGAACAATCTATGCATGCCTGTGTAAATCCACAACTCTGGATCATTATAATAAAGGACTTTAAAAGAATAAATGAATTAAGTTACATGTAAGTTAACTTAATTTAAGATTTTAATTAGTTTTTTGTTGATTTTATGTTGATTTCCTTAGAAAAGGTTTATTATAACTTATAGTTTCCAAGAGTCACTGCAGTGTTTCTGGGCCATTTTGATGTTGGGAATAACTTGAGAAAAATATTTTTCTTTCTATGAACTGGTTTTCAATGAGATACTATTAAAGGAAACACCATATTAGCTGGAGAAACTGAAAATTATGGTGATACCTTAGAAACCTTAAAAAGAATTGACACAACTTCACCCAGGCTTGCAAACTGTTGCTGACTTGACTTGCATTTTTTAATACACTAAATTTCACTTGTGTTAGTTATTCATCCTCGAGATTCCGATGCAGGTTGACAATTCAACGAGGAAAAGAAAGTCTCTATTTAAGGTTTCGAGGCACCATTAAGGCATCCTGTCAAGTTGCCCCAGACCGTGACGGAAAATGAAATTAAGGTTTCTGGAAGATTGTTATGTGAAAATGCGAGTTTGCCAACTTACGTTTGCCGTGTGAAGGTGGTATTATGATTCACTTGTATTGCTTTATGTATTTGGCATTATTGTTAAGATAATAAAATAAAAATAATGATAAGATAATAACTTCACAAAAAAGTTTGAATGGCAGTATGTCGGTTTATTTTGTATACATGGCCAATTTATTTTGAATGTTGTTTCACTGACTGGCTGGTTGAAGATATACAGAGAAATGAACAAAATAATAAGAAATGTACAGTTGCTTCACCTTAAATTTTATCCGAGCTGCAAATTGTTTTGATTTAAACTTTTTGAAAGAAAAATCGACACAACTTTAAAATTATTATTTTTTATAAATGATGTACTGATTTTGTGCTGATATAAAGACTTGGAACATTGATTTTCTTCCTCATTAAGTTGCTTTTAATCTGAGCTGCTTTAACATAATGTAATCTAACAAAAAATAACCTGCTAATACAGGAAGATTTCCAACTGTTCCAAGTGAACTCAAAATGCTATGAAATTAAGATTTCTTTATTTGGCAATGATCAAATTAACTTGGTTCAAGACAAATGCAGGCTGCTGACCGAGAAGAGTTAGGTTGCAGCTTGGTTCAGGGAAGAGGTTGGAACATGCAGGATTTATACCGAGTGTTAGTGTAAAAAGGAAAGATATTAAGGTTAGGTTTACAATAAAGGTTAGAATTAGGAGTTAGGGTTAGAGAGATTAGGATTCAATAGTTAGGTTTTAGATTAAGGAGAAGTCTGTAGTCTGCATAATTGTCTTGCACCTGATTGAAATAACAAAACCAAATTAAGCCCTTGGCACCGTTGAGTAAATAACCGAAAGAGTGACCTACAACAACAAGCTGAATTGAAATTTTCAACAAATTTTTACCAAAATGTCCAAAGTTCGTTTTCTCTGACTGAGTAAAGAATCAGTTTCCTACATTTTTGCCACACGCATACTGCCTTCAAGTCTTCTATTTTACAACTTATACAACAGGTTATATCTTTATGATTTTATAGTGCAAGGTTAGTGGAATATTTAGTCTTGTGTAATAAAATAAAAGATGTTGGCAGAGTTATTAGGTGTTGCTTTTTGTTTCATTTTTTGCTACCCAGCCAGGGAAAGGGTAACCTTGTCCTTTGGGCCTTCTTCGCTTTCAAAATGGTGGACTGGGCGCAGAAACCCCTTCGACAAAATGCTCCAAAAATCCTGGATCATTTTGTTGCGTAGTGGAAGCTAGGTTAGTGTAATATTTAGTCTTGTGCAATAAAATAAAAGATGTTGGCAGAGTTGTTTGTGATGTTTCGTTTTGTTTCATTTTTTGCTACCCCAGCCAAGGAAAGGGTAACCTTGTCGTTTGTCAAAATGGTGGGCTGGGCGCAGAAACCCGGGGGGGGGGGGGGGGGGGAATTCCATACAAAACTGACGGGGTGCTTTCGGAAATTTTTGAAAAACACCCTAAAACGTACCAGAATCCTGTCTGATGGGCGTGGCTTTGGCTCAAATGAATTTTTGCCACTAAGAGGTACCAATTCTTAAACAGCACATTTCATATTCTGTTTTATTTTTTCGGCTTTATACGCTAAAAGGTACCGCGATAATTCTAACTGTGGTCATTTCAGATTTAATTACCCTAAGCGGTACCAATCTGCAAATTTCGACCCCTCCCCCGTCAGTTTTATATGGGAGTCCCCCACCCCCCTCGGGGCAGAAACCCCTTCGACAAAATGCTCCAAAAATCCTGGATCATTTTGTTCCGTAAAACATGAAGTCTTTGTATACTAGGTCAAGCCCAGATCATACCGTCCAGAAGGAGGTCGGATACCTTATTGAGACTTGACAGCTAGGCTTGTTTTGGGCTTTCCGCGCCCGCCCGGCCATGTTGAAAGCGGAAAGGGCCCTGGGACGAGGCTGCCTCCACCAAGTCTACCCAGGAGTACCCTGAGACAAGGGTGGTGACTAGAATGGATACTCCAAATCAGGTTGGACCACATCGGACGCCTTATTGAGACTTATATAACGGAGTAACTGGTTAGCTTTCAGTTGATGTTAGGGGTAGCAGTATATGTAGTTAAATTTAGGACTAAGCAACCCGAGAAGCTAGGTGGTACAGTGGTACGGTAGGCTATGTAAGCCTAGCTGAGGTCACAGGTTCAACCCCGAGTGAGGATGTTAGATTTTCTTTTCTTCACTTAAAAATTTATTGAAAATAAAGTGCCGACATTACGTTACTGATAAGTCTTAATAAGGTGTCTGACGTCCTTCTCGACGGTATGATTTAGGCACAACCTGGCTACCAGTCCCTGAAAATAAGGGGAAAATAAGGTCTTCTCTGATTTGTTGGAAAAACAATAGAACAAACAACACAACAAACAACACAACAATGGACTCTAGCCCTAAAAAAAATAGAGCTGCGTGACAATGAAATTAGAGGTTGTTGAGAGCTGCGTGGTATCTGGAAAATAATGCACCGAAACTTGAAACATATTTTGACACTTAACACTTCCGCTTCAAATTCCTCACCCCTAGTGTGGCCTTTTACATCAAATTCCTGACTCCCTGAAAACAGAAAATGTTCAAACGCCCGGGGCATACCCGGGAGGGGGATGTTGATGTTTTGAATTGATCGGCACAATTGTATTACAATTTATCTCCTTAAATGCCATTTCATTGTGCGTCAAGTGACAAAATAGCGATTTTCCTCAAGCCGTGAAACATTTTCTAACAGAAACGTTTGAATGCAGAGGTCCACATAACGCGTAAGGAAACATCACTGGTTCGGTTTTGCCGGATCTCTTTAATGTAGAGATGCTCGAGCCAGACGTCACTGAACGCCCAACAAAGGGCTGATTTTTTGCCGTTGAGCCAGCCTTGCATTCAGTTTAGCTAAGTTTCTAGTAGTTAGTGTATAATAGTCAAATATACAATGGAAATAAGATCTACTAACCTCTATTAGTGTACTATTTCACGGTTTGAGGGAAATCACTCTTCTCCACGATTCTTGGAATGTTTGACAGCTAGGCTTGTTTTGGGCTTTCCGCGCCCGCCCGGCCATGTTGAAAGCGGAGAGGGCCTTGGCGTGCGTTTCTCGAAGCTCCCGAAGACTTTTCGGGCCAGAAAGCAATTTTTTAAATGTAGTTTCTAACAAAAGGCGTTGAACGTTTTAGCCCACAAATCAGCTAAAGATGTTTAGTAAACGTAAGATTTTATTGCTTAGCTTTCAAATTCAACAAAAACCGAATCTTTATTGGTAAACATTTTGCACGTAACTCAGCTTTTCGGGTCCGAAAAGTTTTCGGGACTTTCGCGAAACGCACGCCTGGGACGAGGCTGCCTCCACCAAGTCTACCCAGGAGTACCTGAGACAAGGGTGGTGACTAGAATGGATACTTTAAAATCAGGTTGGACCACATCGGACGCCTTATTGAGACTTATATAACGGAGTAACTGGTTAGCTTTCAGTTGAGGTTGGGGTTAGCAGTTTATGATAGTTAAATTTGGGCGTAAACAACCCGAGAAGCTAGGTGGTACTCTGGTACGGTAGGCTATGTAAGCCTAATTTGGTAAGAAGTTCGGTGGCTGCGTGGCACTTGGATTTCATGAAAAACATTTATAAATGGTATTTTAAAGTGCCAAAGTTTTTGAATAAGTTCCAAACGTTTCGGGCTTTGCCCTTCTTCAGTGGAAATATGTTCGTTGAGAAATACGCCACGACATCAAAAGTTTAAAATGATTGTCTCTTGCATGCGCGCGCGACCTTCAGAAGAAACGAAAGTCAGAATTTAGGCCGCGCGGTTGACAGGTACCAAGTTGGAAAATAAGGCGCATCTCCTGTCGTTTCCTTTGCTTGTTTCCGCCGCAGAGCTTGACGCCGCAAACCAGTACGTCATCCGCAGAGTGTCCATTGGAACTGAAATGCTCTGCGACTGGAAAACCGGGTGCACTCTTGGTAATACTCCTGAGATGTTCGCCAAACCGTTCCCTAAGAGTGCGCCCAGTTTAATTTCGCCAATGTAAATGGCAGGGCAGCGACGGCAGGAGATGCAGTATATAAGGCCAGATGACAGACAGGTAAATGGCTCTGATGGTGAACGAGCCTTTTGGAGCCAGTAGAGTAGTGTCATTTGAGATGTGGTCACAGGTACGGCAGCGGGGGTGTCGACAAGGAGCAGAACCTTCGGGCGAAGTAGTTTGTTTTGTGTCGGACGTGTGGACCAAGACGTTTCGTAGGTTTTGATCTCGGCGATAAGCGATCATTGGTGGCTGAGGAAATATTTCCTTGGTTTCAGGGTCGTTCGATATGATGCTGAAGTTGTCGAGCAAAATCCGTTTGATTCTTTTGTTCAGAGGATGGTAAGTAAGAACGAAAGGGATCCTGCTCTCCTTTTCATCGGCCAAGGTGTTCCGTTTGAGGGCGTCGGTCTGTGTGACATGTCGGATTTCCTCAAGATCATGTTGGAGAGTGTGTGCATTGTAACCACGCCTTTCAAAGAAAGAGGTCATTTCGTGTGCTCTTGCTAGAAAGTCGGCGTCGTCAGAGCAGAGGCGTCGAAGGCGTAAGAGCTGACTGTGAGGTAGGCTTTCTTTGCAGTGTCGAGGATGCGATGACTTGTGGTGAAGATAACTGTGGGTATCTGTGGGCTTGTAGTAGGTGGAAGTAGAGATTCGATTGCCAGAAATGCGTAAATTGATATCAAGGAAAGGCAGTTCGGTTTCAGAGATAGAATGTGTGAATTGAAGTGCAGGGTGAAAGTTGGAAACAAAATCAATGTATTCTTCTAGTTGAACGCGGTTGCAATTCGCGACCCCTACGATATCATCAATGTATCGCTTGTGGAGTTGAGGTACAAAGCCGGTGTATTGTCGCATGATTTGGTCTTCGACATATCCCACGAAAAGGCACGCATAGTTAGGGCCCATCTTACTGCCCATGGCGACTCCCCCTGTTTGATGGTAAAATTCGCCATTGAAAGTGAAGGCATTTAGGGAAAGCACAAGTTCAGCAAGACGTGCAAGTGTGGCTGTAGGTGGATCGAGAACGGTGCGTTTGTCTAGAAAGCAGGTCAACGCTTCCAGGCCACTGTGGTGTGGGATCACGGTGTATAGAGATTTGATGTCCATGGTATAGAGGAAGCGTTGGCCGTCGTCAGCGTTGTGGAATTGAAAACCGTTAAAGATCTGGAGCGCGTGGTTGGTATCCTTAATGAAAGTGTTAAGATTACGGACTAGAGGAGACATAATCTGGTCCAAGTAGCATGCAATATTCTCGGTGTAAGCCTAACCCTAGCTGAGGTCACAGGTTCAATCCTGAGTGGGGATTTTATAATATATTTGTTAACACTTAAAAATTTATTGAAAATAAATTTTATATGTCGACATGACGTTATATAACTCCCAATAAAGTGTCCGGGGTGGTCCAACCTGATTGTGGAGTATCCATTCATTCTAGTCGCGACCGTAGGCGACCAACCCAAATGGCAAACCAAGATGCACATTATCTCTTATCATCGGGAGGTAGTCGCTTACTGTTTAATGATTCGATTTATCGCCCGTGCGCTTATTTACCATTGGTAGCGCAAGGCGCTTATTGCAGAGGCCCGCTTATTAGGGAGGGGGCGCTTATTTCCTTTTTGATAAAAAAATAAGAGCGTGAAAAAAAAAATTTATTAATGAACAATACCAGAAAATGTACAATTTGCATAGTCAGAACAACGATAACAGCGGTTTCCATGGTCAGAACAGCGGTAAATCACAAAGTCAGAGTATAATTCGCTATTATACCTCAATGCCTTCAATGTCACTTTCTTCGATACGATAGCTTTCTGGTGTAGCATCTTAAAGGTAGGGGGGGGGGCCCTTTGTGGAAAGGGGCGCCTATTTAAAGGAGGGCGCCAATTCGAATCATTACGTGCATCATTTAAAACTTCTGATGCAAGGTACGGACTCTTTGTTGTATTGGAATTATACTGTATTAGATTGTCCAATGACATCGAATGAAAGGAAAGTGATAGCGTCCCAAGGGTTAAAATAATACAAAAGCAGTCCCATACAAGTGGTAGCTGCATGCTTTAATAGAAGTTTCGAATACGTCTTTGTATTGTGGAACGGTAACCACTTAGGAGAGTTGGTTGCAGTGACATGAAGATTAAATCATGTGTCAATTGGGGAATCTTTGTTTACCATTTTTGCCTCATTAGCATATGCGCCTCGTTTTCTAACCTACCTACAAAAAAACTCTGAATATTGAAAGGGCATAGCACAATTAGCTTTCTCTGAAAATTTGAGCCCGATATACTATATACACTTTGTGCAATGCTGTTTTAAAAACTCGAAATTTTACAAAGAATGTATGGCACATTAGCGCTTTTGCCACCCAACAATTTTGCAGTTTTTAACAGCAGATATTTCCTTAAATATTGCACGAAAAAAGCTAAAAATTGAATAGATTACTAAGTTCAAGAAGCTCTTTCAACTTTTGACGTCAATTCGTATTTAACACAGTTCCTTCTCCACGTAAATTCGTATGCTAATGAAGCAAAATGTAAACAATGACGTCAGCAAAGATCGCCCCACTGACGCGAGATCCGGAAATCATAAACGCATGCGCGATGTTATCTTATTAAATGTTAAATAAAAATCACCGCCCACTGACCGATGATCGTTGCAGATGTGAACTCTCACTTGAAAAGAGAAATTAGCAGTTGAGTCTGAATTTCTCCTAAAAAGGTAAGTATATATTTCATTTTATCAACCAACACTCTGCTAAATTTAAATCAAAGGCTATTTCTTTTTCTGTTTTCGAACTACGTTTCACGACGATCAAAGAAAAGTCGCCGCCTTTAACAGTTAACATTTCACAATGTCATATCGACCAAGTAAAGTTGAAGCATTCCTTTTTGTTTTTCAACAGCGATGCTTGATAAAGTATATTTGAGAAAATCTCGGCTGAGAATAAACTCATATAGACCTCAAAGTTTTATGTGTGGAAATAATTAATAAGGGGCACACAACGAGGAATGTTTGGGAAAGTACTTGTAATGGCACCGGACTGTTTTCCATATTATTTTGGTGCCTTTAAAGGAAAGTGTGTGAAAGCTAATACAGCTTGAGCTTTTCCGTTCTTTTAGCTGAATATTTCAGCGGCAGAAAATGTTGGGAAACGAATCTTATCACTCGAATTTACCAGCTGCATTCACCTTTCCCAAAATCCTAGCTACCATTATTTAGTACCCAAAGCGACATTTTTGTCCCTCCGAAAACAAAAGGCGTTAAATTTTCCGATGTTATGGCTTTGTCACACTAGCGTATCGTACTAGCGTATGCCGGCGTATGAAAAATATCACTCATACGCTCGTATACGCTGATATACGCTAGGGGTACGTTAGGCATAGGTTGTATACGTTTCAAGCACGGTCGCATAGGGTGGCATACGCTGGCATACGCTGGTATACGGCGAGACAGAAAATGTTTTTTAAGGATGCTTAAAATTTTTGTGCGTATTCGGACGTACGGTTTATACGCTTAGCATACGCTAGGCATAAGCTGAATACGCGAGAGTTACGCTAGAGGTACGTTACTCATAGGTCAAGTACACTGGTCAAACGCTGCATTTTTAAGGTAATTTTGTGCGTATGAAAATTATTTTATGAATTTTCATGCATGTACGCCACTCATACGTTTGTGAGATCCTTTTTGAAAACCATATTTTATATGAAAAAGTCATCTCAATAAAGATTATTATTATTATTACGTTTCTCTCATACGCAATAGTGTGACAGGGCCTTTACGAAAGTCAGTTTGAGGTGACATTTTACTTAAGAAATCGCTAGTTTTTAAATTAAATTTATAGATTGCGAATTTTTTAAAAGGACTAACGCCTGTCGAAGAGCTTTCCATCAAAACGATTCGTTGGTGTATAAGGGCATATAAAAGTCGCGCACCCGAGCCAGAAGGCTCATAACGGCCGGAGCTTAAACCCGGTTTCTATAGCATGAAGCGACTAGGAATATTGCTACTCCCCCCTGGATGGGATGCTAGTCCATCGCAGGGTTACCCCCAGCATTTTGTCGCCGGTACCCATTTATACACCGGGGTGGAGAGAGACAGTGTGGAGTAAAGTTTCTTGTCTAAGGAAACAACACGACGGCAGAGGGCATATATCGAATTATAATTCTGTGAATATTTTCAAAGAATGTCGACCCAAAGAATCAATGGCAAATTAAGCCCAAATTTATCCGGGCCGGTTGAATATCAAACGAAAAAGAAAATCTAAAAAACAATTCTATTTTCTCTCTTTGATTAGTTTGCTGACAGAACATTTTTTTTAACCTTAAAAAAATCACTTAGCAAGTTACCAGCAAAAGATTAGCAGTAATTAAATATGGCGGAACGATTTTTTTAAAATGACCCAGAGTGAAAGCAAAATATATTGTACCTTCAAAGTAAAATATTTGTGGTACTAATATAAACAAATTAATGAATAGAACTGAATAGACTGCAGATCATTAATCAATGGTCGGTAAAAAACACAATCATAGCACTCCAGGCTGCCTTATCAACGGAACGATGCATTGTTATCTTTATATCTATAGGTTTGTTTTGCTTCATGCACATTTGCTTTACTAGCTGCGTTGTCTGTTATTTTTCTAGGTTTTTGTCGAAATAAGACCACGAATAGAACACAATACTTACCACGAAATCAATGTGTTAAATGTGTTAAGATGCCCTAAGATCAAATAATCGAAGATTTGTAGCGAAATACATATCCAAGCAGAAATGAAAAAATCTACATATATTATACATTATAATTCAACACATTGATATACTGCCTAAATATGGTCATAAAGCTCTCGATATACGTTAGGTCTACATGACGTATTTCCAGCGATGGAGGTAAATATCGCATCTTGAAGGAAAGTGAAAATGACCGCTGCCTGCAATTTCGTGTTTTTTTTAGAGAAAATATGCTAGAACTGGTTATAAAGAAAGAAAAAAGAGAGAAGAAAACAAAAGTGAAAAATTATTGATCACATGATTGGACAAAAAAGGCGCGACATTTTCGCGTTGTCGCGGTCGCAGTGTTTCGATCTTGGCGACACTGAATGGCAGCTGGTTCAAAATTCAACCGCTCGACAAGGAGTGAATAGAGGAGCACAAATTTCGGAAAATGTCTTTTGTAATCACCTCTGGAAAATCATATAGACTTGATACTTCCTCAGAAAAGTTTCTGATCTTTGTTTTAAGCGGATTGAAGTTAAACGATCTCGCCATTACGGCTGTAGGAACTAAAACGAGCAACATACTGTCCACACTGCAGTTCTTTCAGACTTTTCGCCGCTATGTTTAGGTAGCCGTGCGTTTGTTCAACTTGTTTTGATTCGGAATTGAACTTTTAAGACACGAAACACTTGTAACTAAGAAATTCTATGCCATTTTACTTGTTTAATTGGTGTAATCACTACTCTGTCCCGTTCTTTCAGGGCCGTAGCCAGTATGAGGCAAACCGAGGCACTTGCCTCACTCATGACCCCAGTGTTTTGTTTAAACGTAGTCATCATAAAGACCCTAAATAGCTAGGCTGGAATTTAACCATGGATATTGCCTCAGTCCTTATTTTCTTCTGGCTACAGCCCTGTCTTTACGTAGACGAAAGCTACTAAGAAACTCTCAAATTGTGTAGTACTACGCTAAATTAATTTTAGCTTGGCAAAATTTCCGGCATTCGCTGCTTGTTGTATAAGAAATGGCGCGAGGTAAAATATTGTTGTAAGCCTTTTTACTTAATAAAAGATTGTATATCTCAATTAACTTTTTCTAGAAACTGTAATTTGTTATCAATGTGTTAAATTATAAAACAGCTATAAGGCTCAAGCTTGCGCAATATCGCCTGATTTTATCCAACTCGGCTGCTAATTATCCGGCGATATAGCTGTTAAGTATTAACAAAGAATAAAATTTATTTGAAAAGTATTTTTAATCGTAAGTAGTCAATTAAAACGAAGTATAATGATGATACATTACAGTTCATTAAGTTATTGTCACTGACTAAATTT
Source organism: Cladopsammia gracilis (assembly GCA_022457155.1). NCBI lineage: Eukaryota > Metazoa > Cnidaria > Anthozoa > Scleractinia > Dendrophylliidae > Cladopsammia > Cladopsammia gracilis. The sequence continues at coordinate 248,238 of JAJGOT010000700.1, forward strand.
AATTCGCCCCACCATGCCATGTGCAACGAAGTCAATTTATTTCCACGAGCTCTGTCACTGCTGAACTGTTCGACACGAAGTCCAGTTACTAATTATTGACATTACAGCTAGTAACAGTAATTGGACTGAGTGGAGCACAATTCAGGTAGTAATCAAACGTACTGAAATTTTCCGATGCAATTAGGCTCGCGAAAACCTCATTCCTCCTCCCATCACAATGACGTTTTCACACGTGAGAAGAGCGTTTTGTCCAATCACAACTAGCAGCTTTCAAAACATGGTGACCACTATTTTCAAAGCTGGCTGCACTGCACTGAAATGACCGCTTTTTGGGTAAAAACTGTTAATAGTTAAACACATCTTCTGTAACTGAAAAAAGGAATGTCTAAAGGTTCCAATTATCTCTTTACATAAGCTAAAGGCATCGAAAATGACATTCAGGAACGACAGGAACTGCAAAACAAAACGTCGTTATAAGGCGATCAAGTCAGTTGAGAGTTGGCCAATTGCGAGTAATATCTCCGATGATGGTGAAAAAAAAAACAAGGATATGCATATATGAAATAATTTTATAGTTATAAAACTGTGGATAAGGCAAACTAGTTATCGAAATTAAACATCATTTCATAAAAGTATATGCCTTCGAAACGATGAATCGAAAACTGCAGTAGAAACGCTTCTTTGCCGATCGATTGATGATCGATTACTTATTAACCAAGAGCGACTATTGTTTTTAATTTGGTTATGCTTTGGCAGGGATTTTGAGGACTGCAAAAGAAGGAAAAGTGTGTCCGTTCTTCTTTAGTTACATTGTTTGTTTAGACTTGTGCCTGTGACACTGATGTCCTTATTGAACTTATTCTTGAGCTTATATGCTTATGCGATAGTGAAAACCGGCCTTAAGATGCACCGAGAAAACTATTACAAGATTCATTCCACAATTCGTAAAGTGCCATATAGCATTTTAGGGTGCGAAAACGTAGTGCAACGGAAGTATTCTTATGGTCTAGTTTACAGGGTTTGGGTTTGTTTTTGATGTCTCCATTGCCGTTGTAATTTCACAGGGTTTAGATCTGGATTGGACCACTCCATTGTCGTTGTAATGCTCTGTTCAGTGTTTTGAAGTCCTAAAAGTAACTATATTTTCTTTCTAGGACTAGTAAACTGAATGATGGATGCCTTTAAAGCTTACACGGTTATTTCTTCCATCTTTGGAAGTTGCAGTGTTATCTTCAACTTTTGTATTTGTCTTCTGTTCTTCAAGAAACGTCAGCTCTTAGATGCTACCAACATCTTCATTCTGAACATTGCGGTTGGTGACTTTATTCAAGCAATAGTGGCAACTCCTCTACTGGTATTATCCAATACACAAGGTAAATGGCTTTTCGGAGAAGCGGGCTGCACGGGTTTCGGTTTCACCACAGCGTTGTTTGGACTCAGCTCCATGATGCATCTTGCCGGTGTTGCATATGAACGTTATGTTACATTCTCCAAGCTCATTGATGATAACGAAGCACAATTCAGCAAGAAAAAAGCCATTTATGTCTCCATTATTTTGTGGTGTTACTCGTTCTTCTGGAGTCTGATGCCCATTCTTGGATGGTCGAGCTACGTACAGGAGGGAATAGGAACGAGCTGCGCTATAAACTGGAGGTCGAAAGAAGCAAATGATGTCTCTTTTTGCTTGTGCTTAGTTCTTGCATGCTTCATCCTACCAATTGCAGTGATCCTCTACTACTACTACAAATCGTATAAACTATTTTACCAGTACGCACTACATAACGGGGGTAACAACACACATGCTAACCAAGAAGTCTTCGAACAGGAACGTAAAATGGCATGGATAACCGTCGTCATGACAGCGGGTTTTTTGTTGGCTTGGACACCGTACGCTTTCTCTTCGATTTTGGCAATGGTGAAGCCAACACTGATCAGTGATATCAATGCTTCGATTCCGGCATACATCGCCAAGTCTTCCTTCTGCTACAATCCCTTTATTTACGCTTTTATGAGCAAGAAACTACGCAGAAACCTGGTGGATATATTTTGCTGTAATACAGTACAAGTACATCCTTATCCAACTGTACCTTAAGTGATGTCAGACTGAACTGTAAATAAAAACTGCCTGTCTGTTCAAGGACACTGAATCAATAAGCAACACAATGCAATACTCTCCCTGTCATAATTCCCTTAGCATATTTCCCTGAAATTTTCACCCTAGTTAAAGGGACAGTATTTCGGTAGATATCCCGGGGGGGGGGGGAGGGGGGGGGGGGTGACTCATATAAAAATGACGGGAGTACTCGTCGTACCTTTTAGAGGTCAAAAATTGTTGATTGGTATAGCTTAGACTACTAAAATCTAAACTGACCACCGTTAGGATTATCGCGGTACCGTTTAGGGCATTGAGCCAAATAAAAATATGACAGAATATGACATGTGTTGTTTTAGAATAGGCCATTTCCGAGTTGCCTTTAGCCTCTCTATCAAAGCGAGGCTAGGTGCGTAACCTTTCATATAAAAAGGAGTTTTCATTCAAGTTTTATTTGCATGTGAATGAAAACTCATTTTCATATGAAAGGTTTCGCACCTAGCCTCGCTTTGATAGAGAGGCTAAAGGCAAGTTAGACATGGCCAATTGCCAGGCCCATCAAAAGAGCTTCTGGTATCTTTTAGGGTGTAAGCGAAATTTAAGTATTTCGGTGGGACAGTGTCTCTTTTAAAAATTGTCCCCAAATTATAAAATAACACAAAACTGAAAGACAGCAAGATGTTTGTCAGTTAGTTATAGGTCAGGGAATCACGGTCATTTTTGATGACGATCAAATCAAAAAGACCTTTTCGCAGCAATATTCGATAGAATCTTATATTATAACCATTTACCTCGGTTTCTTCATCAGTATAGAATTATTTCTTGAGCGCAGCAATTTAAAAACTTATTCTGGATCATAAGTTGTACACTTTAACCCTTGGACGTACAAGCAAACTTATACCCCCGCTGTGGTACAGGGAGGGGAGGCGGGGGGGGGGGGGGGGGGTGGGGGGGTTTGTTGCAACCCCCTTTTGGATTTTTGCGATGTTGCAATATTTCGGAAATATTTTACATCTAATAAATAGCCCGCGATGTGCTCTACAAGATAAGGTAACTATTATGGGTTGTGACGCTTCTGGTGGTTCGTGATGTCATCCAAAATGCCCGCCAATATGGCCGCCATCTTGGATTTTACTGAAATTCAAAATTTTTGGGAAAATGCAGAAATTGCAGATATTGTTTGCTAGAGTTTCAAAATAACATACAATTAAACATTTTGATGCTTTTAGTAGCATTTTATATGTGAAAAGTGTCTCCAATTTTCGGAGAGTCTGGGGACAATTGATGCTCCAGATGCAAATTACATAAATGGATGATATATTTGCATCTTTACGCTATATTCTCTTATAATTATTTAGTTTGATGGTCATTTTTGCAAACCTTTAGGCCGTAAAAATGTCAGAATGTGATTAGTCTGTTTCTTTAACGCCATCAGAAGGTAAAGATGACGTTATAGCTCACTCCTACTCAAACGGAATGATTGCATCAACCGTAGTTGTGCCCATCGAGGCCTCTTGAGCGTAGAAAGTGATTGTCAAGAAGACAATATATATACCTAATTCAATAAAGGTTGCTTTGGTCATTGGGCATTGGGCATTGGGAAGCTATTGTTTGGCGGTCACTCAAGCAAAGCATTGCATTGTGTTCCATGTGCCCAAATGCCAATGCCCAATTACCAATGACCAATTGCCAAAGCAACGTTTATTGAATTAGGTCTATACGGCGTATTGTAATGTAGATAATTAAACGTGTTACAGGCTCTCGGTTGTTCACTAGTCGAGTTGAAGGCTCATTAAACGTAGAGGCTTTATTCTGTTTTTTTTTTAGCTGTGACCACCTACTCGACTATTGATGCAACTCGGCTGGTTTTCTCTGCCGATTATAAAGTTAATTGATCGTTGATGTTATAAGCTTATTTTAGTGGCTTGCCCGCCCGTTTCGTCTACTTGGTCTACACAATGCAAAGGATATTCAGATTTTAGCTGCTTTGCGGCTTGCTGTTAATTATGAAGTTGAAAGGATGCGCCTCCCAGTATTTACTTAAAGCGGCTCGCTAATTGAATGTAAATGGTGTATATTTTAGTGTACTTTAATGGCAAAGTGCCTAAATAGCGAGTTTAATTTTTTTTAAATTTTAAGTATATTCTTAATAATTTAGCTTTTTAGTTTAGCCTCTTCCCAATGAAAGTTTCATGAAATTTAAACTGCTTGGCGGTTTGAAAGCGAGTTGAAAGTTCGTGATGAGGTGTATAAATCTGATCGAACACGCAGTAATTCAGCAAGAGTGTAGTATATGCACAAGAGTGTAGTAATATTAACAATTTTTAAGCTCAAAGCTATCAGTAACAAGTCGTATTACAGCAAATCTCTTAACATGTGTAAGTACTATAAAGATTTTGAAATTTATATTTGTTACAAGAGAATGTTCTCTTGATTTGTTATCAACCTTTAATCTGTAAATACATGCTATACTTTAAATTCAAATGTAATTTATTTATTATTTATTTCCTATTGTTGTATTAAGTTTATTTGATTGTTGGTAGTAATCCCACATTAATTAGCTTCACAAGCTGCCTCTGAAACCTGCTTCATCAAATAAAATATGTCATGAAGTGAAGTGTGTATGACGCCCAATTTGTATAATCTCAATTATTGTAAGTATATTGTTTGTTTGTACGTGGTAGAGAAAATACTAGCCCTTATTATAATCTTCTTGAAATTGTAAAACTTGGAAATGTCTACAGGGTCCTCCCACGTGTCGCATATTCACGCGAGTTTTGCGCGCGTTCGCGTGATTGCTCGCTCGACTATTCCTGAGAAAAAAGAGACCACTCGTAGTCTAACAATTAGTCTAACCAAGAATAAGTTTTTGATACAATACCGGACAATTTAACGAGGCTGAAGATGCTTTTTAAATAACGTTAATTTTAACATATCCATGCATGCTGCAAATTTTGACTTTGGCATTAGTTTTGTTGGAAAATAATGTAAGCTAAGGGACGAACCATTATTCTTTTGACGGGGATGTTGGAAAATTTTGAAATAAATTGTTCGCAGAGGCTATAAACACTGAAATAACTTGTATGCAAGCAAAAAATAAAGAAAAATATTGTTTGCTGAAAGTATGGCAGTTGGACGGAGACACACACAAAAAAAATTGTTTGCAGCAGGTACCCGCACATAAAAAATTGTTTGAAAGTGAAAATTTTCCAACAACCCCAGTCAAAAAATAATGGTCCGTTCCTAATATAAAAGTAAATATGTAAACCAATATATGACGCTTGAAAATCTTTTACACAGCAACCAGCTTTACGTTTACGTTGTTCCACTGATCCTTTAGTGGAAAATTTCGTTCTATTCAAAAACTGAAAATTTCACAAATTCCAACCGGATTTTTTGGCTGAATATATCGCGGCCATGTTGTATTTTCCTCTCAACACCGCTATGATTTAACGCCATATTTGGTACAGTCATACTCGGTACCTCACTTTACTAAAACTATTACGAACCCTGATATCTTACCAGAAACCCATAAGTGGGTTGAAACGTGCAAGTGTCTCTTGCACGCTTCAAAACAAGCTTCCGATTATTCAATTTGCTAAGAAGTTGTTACAGCCATATTTGGAAAATCAAGATAAAAATATCAACCAATCAATTCGCTAGAACAACTTGCTTCCAATCTCGAGGGACCGAGGGGTTTCCAAATATGGTACTAAGCAAAACATGAATATTCGGAAGCTGTGAATGGGCGTTACACGTTTCAACCCACTTATGGGTTTCTGATATCTTACAAAGCTTATATTTTACCCAATAAATCCAATGCAACGTTTTAAGAACATCCTAATGCTGTTATCAATAAGGGCTCTGAGCTGGAAATTTAAATTTTGCCATCGTCCGAGAACGGACGGCAACGCCGATTTCCCTTAAACAAGCCATGTCATTTTTAACGGTCGATGCCATCATTAACATTCATTAGTAACCAAGCCTTTTGTAATGGTCGATGCCATCTCTCTATAGATAGCCTGCGAGTAAGCTTTCGGGCTCGGGTTTGGAGTTTTTTTTGGGGGGGGGGGGGGGTGGGGGAGGGAAAGGCGCGAGAGCTTGCAACTATGTCTCAGAAATTTGAATGTCTAACCTGAAAAAGCCAGCGGAAAATGCTGATTGGTTGAGATTTAATTTGATGATGACGCCATCATTCTTCACGCGTCGTGATCGAGACAAAACAAAATGACGGAGAGCAGAGGAGATTGTATTCATAAAGCGTGCAAGAATTTTTCTAAATATCTGAAGTTTCCTTCGGAATTGATGAAACCCAGGCAACGTCAAGGAGTTGAAGCACTACTTAAAGGCAGCGATGTCCTCGCTGTTTTGCCGACGGGCTATGGCAAAAGCTTTATATTTCAAATGTTTGCTGTCGCGGCTGCAAATTGAACGGAGGCGGTATCAAACACTGTTGGTTGTCTGTCCATTACAAAGTATGATCGACGACCAGGTAGCAGAAGCCAGAAGTATTGGAATGTCTGCGGCTTCTGTTGCCGATGTATCTAATGAAGAATTAAGATCGGCGAAGTTTCAGCTTTTGTTTGTGTCAGCCGAGAAAATTATCGACCAGCATTTGTGACCTCTCACGCAAAAACGATACTAACGGCTATTCGTTTGACTCGTTCGCTTGCCGTTCATTAGCCGTTCGCGAACGGAAGGAGGCCATTCGAACGGCCGTGAATAGCCGTTCAAAAAAATATATTCAGCCGTTCAAAAAAAATCTTCAGCCTTTCGAACAGAAACGGCAGTGTCTTTCTTCAATGGTTCTATAATTTATTTATTGGTTCAATAGTATGATGGCCGCGGACGGACGGCTAGTTTGTTGTTCTGATGATGATCACGACTCACTCTCAAAAACCGAGTCCTGTTCTGTTGAACCCGAGGCCTGTGAACTGGAATATCTTCGTCTTAATGGCGACAAGTTGGTGTGGTTGAACGATTTGGATTCCCTTAAGAAATTTGCGGTTAATGTTTTAAAACTACAAGGGAAGTGGCTGACGCCTGGTGGCAATACGAAACAATTCAAAAGTTCTAACGGTAATGTAATAATTAACTGGTACAACAAGAAACAACAAACCCTGAACTTTCAGGGACGCGATGGCCCTGGTCTAAAGGACAAACTAGTGGAATTAGTACGAAAGAAGCCGGGATCTTCAACGGATTTACAAGCCCCAGAACCTTTGGTATCAATCGAGCAAACAATGAAACCATCACTATCGGAGGAAGCCAACAGTTGTCACCTAAATGGTGGAACATCGATCGACGATGAGAGCTCGCCAAATTGTCCTCAACAGCGACCAAATTCAGAAATTGTGACCGACATTGAGGGTTTAAAACTTGATTTATTCATTCTTCAAAAAACGGTTGAAGAAAATACAAAGCTTTTGTCCATTATTAATACCAAACATCGAGATGAAAATGCTTCTTGTTCCGAACTCCTTGATTACAAGAGGTGCGAAACGCTTTTATCCTCTGTTTCTAAAAAAGACAATGCAATCAAAGATTTGGAAGAAAAATGTTTGACCTTTGAGAGCCGCGCTTTGTCATTAGAACAAGAGAATGAACCCTTAGGCTTGCATTAACCATCATTATGCAAGAAAAGAGCGATGCTGAAAACAAAGAATCAAAGTCAAGCGAGTGCTGGGTCCGTATGGATGAGAAGCGAGGCAAAAACGGAAATCGTGAACGTAGCAGGAAGGCAGTACGCCCTGATATCACCGAAACTCGAAACAGTTTTAAGCCTCTTCGTCGAATCAATGAAGCACAAGTGGATGTGAGTAACCAGAAGACCCTCGTACCGGCCTATCGATGTTACAACACAAAGAACTAATCAATCTGTATCAACTGAGTCGACAAAAAAGCGCAATCAAACGCGACCTAATCATCAAAAGAAAGTTATGATTGCCGGGGATTCTGTTCCCAAGCACCTCCAAGGCCATAAAATGTCTAGAAATTCGAGAGTTAAGATATCCTCTTTCCCGGGTTGCACAACGGAAGACATGCATGATTTTATAAAGCCACTCCTACGTAAGAATTCAGACGAGATCATACTTCATGTGGGAACTAACAGCCTAAGATCCTGCGACACTCCTCGTGCTTGTGCTGATGAAATAATCGACCTGGCCACGATGGTTAGCTGTGAATCTTCAGCAAAGATTGCGCTATCAAGTCTTGTGTGTAGATCTTACGATGAAGCCTTGGCCTGCAAAATAGCTGAGGTGAACAGAATCCTCAAAGATTGCTGCACTCGGAAGAGCTGGGGATTTGTTGATCATTCAAACATTTCTGCCTCGAATCACTTAAATCGTAGCGGCCTTCATTTAAACAAGTTTGGAACCTCTCGTCTTGCACAGAATTTTATAAATTATTTACGCTTAGATTAGGACATTGCCGTCTGGGAATCCGATTCGGCTGATAACCGTCCACCCGAAAACTGGGGTAAGCTCAACTTTTCCAGTATTTTTGGCCGAGGTTTGGTCATCGCTTCCTTTAATATTAACAGTTTGCTCTCTCACATTGACGAACTTAGAGTTTTCATACATGATTCTAAAATTGATATTCTGTCAATTAACGAGACTAAATTAGATTCAACCATTCATGATAGCGATGTTTACATACCTGGTTTCGAAATAGTTAGAAAAGACCGTAGAGTAAATGGAAGGAAAGGGGGCGGTGTTTGTATCTATTTGCGCACAAATCTTAACTATCGAATACGTGATGATTTGATCAAGGATGACCTCGAGTGCCTTATTGTCGAAATTAGTAAGCCAAGAAGTTCAGTATTCCTGGTAGGCACCTGGTAGTTTCTGGGAAACCAGTGGTGTTTCATCGAGACTCGAAATTCAATCGAGTCTTTGAGTCTCGTTTCCTAAAACGAGACTCGTTTCAACTAACGAGACTCGATTGTCATAACGAGACTCGAAGACTCGATTATCAAAACGAGACTCGAAGACTCGCTTGTCAAAACGAGACTCGCTTGTCAAAACGAGACTCGATTGTATAAACGAGACTCGAAGACTCGATTGTCAAAACGAGGTTCGATTTTCTAAACGAGACTAGATAGTCTAACGAGATTCGATAACATCCAATCAGACTCGATTTCAGATTGGATCGGGGGGTCGGCGGAGAGGAGGGAGGAGGGGAGCGGGAAGGTTATTTATCAAGTACTCACGAGCACTCCTAAGTCAAATTTTGGCATTTCAAAAACTCCCGTTTTTAATATAAAAAGGAGTACGGCAATAAATTCACAATAGTTTGTTACTTTTAGTCGGGGTTAACATAGGCCCAGTTATTTATCATAAACAAACAGTCCATTCGAGACTGTCAAAGTCTTGTTTACTGGACGTAAACCAAACAAAAGCTGTTATTTAATATTTTTGTTTTGAGTGACAAAACTAAAAAAGTAAGATTTTTAAAACAATCCAGTTGTTAACCAATTACGGTTGTACAAAACAACAATTTATCCAACGTCATTAAACATTTTTGGATCGCTTTGTAAGCCGATTTTTACGTTTTGCTGACGTCATTGTTTATTATGCTTCATTAGCATACGAATCTGCATAGAGAAGGCATCATGACTTCAAAAGTTGAAAGAACTTGTTAAACTTAGTAATCTATGCAATTTAAGATCTGCTATGAAAGACTGCAAAAATGTTGGGTGGCTAATGTGCTATGTCCTTTCAATATTCAAAGTTGATTTTTTGTAGGTAGGTTAGAGAATGAGGCCCATATGCTGATGAGGCAGAAATGGTAAACAAAGATTCCCCTATTGTAAGGTAGTGGGTCACTGTTATTGATAACCGCTGTAATGATAAAATGAAAATAATAGGACATTGAAACTGTGTTGTGTAGTTTTTTTTTTATGCTTTTGACCAGAAGAAAAGACATGACCCCTTAAATTTTTCATTTTTTATTAGCATATTATCATATTTTAATTTTAATTCACAGACATCAACTTGGTAAAGTCTTCTTCATATCATGGGTCAATTTGATACATTTTTCCTGTTGAGAAATAAGATTGTTTTGTTATTACTAGTTAACCTTGTGGACCACTGTAGTTTCAACAAAGACATACAGAAACACCGGCAACACATCTACAGTGTACATCTTGGGTACACTTCTCATGACTTGTTGGCTGATGCGTTTCTTATACATAGAATCAGCCTGGAGATGTTCTAAAGAGGTTTTTAAAAATGTTTCTGGAAATGTTGTACAGTATCTACTGAAAATCCATACCCCTCTCGAAGGGATCTGCCATATGCCCTCTACTTCTCTTGACTTCCCAACATTTAGCCCCATAACTATATTTTTTGCTGTTTCTCTACTGGTCTCAAACTGAAAAGTTCACAGAGCGATTAATGTGATTAATAAGTAGTTTGTTTTTGTGCTATGCACTATGCGTTCAGCACAGATTATTCCCTGAATTGTACTCCACTCAGTCCAATTACTATTAGTTAATGCATGAATATATACTATTAATACATGAATATATTATTACATTACAGCAAAATAAATACCCAGCCTTCTCGGCTGTAGAAGGCATATTAGTTTTACGCATTACATAGTACATTTTCCAATTGAACAGAGATGGTCACTGCAACCATTTCACTACCAAAGACAACTAGGAAGACATGAAATGAAGTTATAACTTTTCTGTCAAAGAAGTCCTATGCTGTGACCATTAAATTAAAATTAAAACTTCTTTGGCAAGACTTTCACAAGGTGTTATTTTTCTAAAGTTTTGATTTTGGACACTTTTTGGGGACAAGCTTTTAGCCAGCAGGGTGTCCAGACATCCTGTGGACGAACAATTTTTGAAGACATTCAGGAAAATTGCACCTAATCCTTTAAACATTTTTTTTTATGGGAAATTTCTTTAGGATGCCCTCTTCTCAATTTCTGGCTAAAAGCCAGGCTGGGGACCAAGAGAAGTTTCCCATTAATGAAGATGAAGATGTCCCCTTAATTTAGGTGTTCACTTGTTTTTTAGGGTTCAAAGCTATAATTTATATAAGCCCAAAACAAGATTCAGTGGTAGTGAGTGCCAGTGGCATTGCAAGAGCACAAACTAGTGCCCGAAAAGTTGTTTTATCTTCTTTTTTAGAAGTCCTTAAGAATCTACACAAGGGCTTGTGTCCCCGCACTTCATTTTTTTTTCTCCTATCTAATCCTGTCAAAATGTATTTTATTTTTTTATTATTAACAAGACATAGGGAGACATTTATAAACTTACCTTTTGCAAGTGCTGTGAACGATAACTATACGGGGGTCACTGTCAGACCTAAGACAGAAAAAAAAGGTGGAAGTATGTCTTTCTCGAGAGAGAAAGACATACTTCCACCACCACACAACAAGTGCTCATGGAAGTAGGCATCATATTTTTCAGTGAAATTTGAAATTTGCCGTGAAATTTGAATTTTGCTGTGAAATTTGCCGTGTCCAAGTTTATTTGAATAATTTTTAAGATAATTATCATTTGCACCATTGAAAGCTGTGTTCATTTTGTTTTATTATGTTATGATTACCTTTATTAAGCCAATGCCTAGTTTGCTTATCAATGCTTACTAAATTTAAGAACAAATCTTCTTTTGGGAGTACAAGTCTAGTATTCTCAGCAAGTCAAAGTCCAGAATCCTCAGCGAGTCAAGGTCCAGAATCCTCAGCGAGTCAAAGTCCAGAATCCTCAGCGAGTCAAAGTCCAGAATCCTCAGCGAGTCAGAGTCCAGTGAAACTAGACCCATTCTCAGCGAGTCAACCAGACCTATCCTCAGCGAGCCAACCAGACCTATTCTCAGCGAGCCAACCAGACCTATTCTCAGCGAGTCAACCAGACCTATTCTCAGCGAGTCAACCAGACCTATTCTCAGCCAGTCTAAGCACAGTATTCTCAGCGAGTCAAAGCCCGATATTCTCAGCGAGTCAAAGTCCACTATCCTCAGCGAGTCAAAGTCCAGAATCCTCAGCGAGTCAAAGTCCAGAATTCTCAGCGAGTCAGAGTCCAGTTTAAACTAGACCCATCCTCAGCGAGTCAACCAGACCTATCCTCAGCGAGCCAACCAGACCTATTCTCAGCGAGCCAACCAGACTTATTCTCAGCGAGTCAACCAGACCTATTCTCAGCGAGTCAACCAGGCTTATACTTAGCAAGCCAATCAGTCCTATGTTTAATCCAAGCAAGATGAAAATTATAATTCTTCTTTCTCTCATAAATGTAGCTGTGAGGGAGCCGATGGTGGGGAGAATAGGAAAAAGACTTCAGTGGATACTTTAATAGGCCGATGTGCTGAAAACTAAACTTTCCTTTCATTTAAGGACAAAATTAATTTAAGGTGGCTCCCAACAGTTTCCAGCACTTTCCACGATTTAGATTTTGATGGGTCATTATAACTACTTTTTATCAGTTGATGATATCAAACAAATGCCCAATGATTGGTGAACACGTTGTTAGCATTTTTGTGACACAATATGTTACTATAGCAACAGTAACTGTTGGGAGCCACCTTAAGGGTTTTGGGTTTGAGGCATGCTCACAAAGAAAAATTTTGAAATATATAGTTTTAAAATGAGAAAAAGATAGAGTAAGATTATCCTTTAATTTTCCATTTTTGATTTTCTCCCCTTTCCTTTTTCTTCTCTTTTTTTTTATGGCTAGTCTTTTAGTAGAGTTCCTAGCTGTAGGGAAAGTGTTCCACAAAACAGTCCAAATTTAGTTGTTTTTTTTTTGCTTGTATATCTCATTTCATATAATCAATCTCATTTAGGAATGCTTAATACTGCATAAGCTGGATGTCAAAAGTAATACCATCACAAGTGCAGTGTTCTTACCAGGATTTCACCTTGGGGGTCCTAGGGCACTCCCACTCCCACCTGATAATAGGGGCCCTGCAGAACCTTAAGGGGGTCAAAATTAATCATGATCCACCATGTTGTTTTCAAAAACAAAGCAAAAACCACAAGGAACTAATAACATGATACTGATATATGTGGAACAAACAAAGATTGAACTGGTTAAAGGCATTAAAACGGTACTTTTGATGCATTGTTTTCATATAATTTTCAAATTCTGGTAGCCATCCACTCTTGTCAATTATGCCATGTATTAAATCACCCAAATAAAATCTTAGAACAAGAGACCAGTTAGAAGCCAAAAATAAATACTATGCATTTTAAAAAATCTTTTCAATCATTTAATATTTAAATGACTTAGCTTTATAGTGATTATTACTTAGTTTCTTAGTATTTAAAATGTAATTTTATGTAATTTTAAATCTCTATTGTTTATACCTGTACATGTAACTTGTAACCGTTATTATCATTATTATTATTGTCATTATTATTATTATTATTATTATTATTATTATTATTATTATTATTATTGATGCATTATTTTAATTTCATTGTACTTAAGTGTTTGATTGTCATTTAAAAAAAGGTCACTGACTTCTATAAATCCACTTTGATCTGAACTTGTCCCCCATCAAGGGCATATTTACTTGGCTTTTAATGAACCAACTCATTTTTTTTTTCGGAAATCCCACAAGGCCGCAGCCTAGTAAGAACATTGCAAGTGGAACAAGTACTGTTGCCCAACACAGGCGCGGGGGGGGGGGCCAGATTTGATGTGTAAAATAGTTATCTTCCACAAAGCACTCACCTGTACATGGAGATTCAAAAAATAATCCCACAGCTTTTGTATCCTGTAATTCTTGTCCCTTCAGGAAAACCATTATAGCTTATTAATCTGAAAGTATAAAAAGCTTTTGCTCATATTTTATGTAGGTCTTGGGACCCTTTTGTCCTATAAATTGAAATCAATCAATAGTGAAATAATATCCTTTTCAGCATTGCCATTGCTATCAGTCTACTTGTAAAGCAACTGCATTTTGCCTTCCCCTCTCTTCACATTCTTTTGTTCTTTGTCAAAACCACAATTGTTGTTGCTAAGGCTGTGGTGACCTTTTCAATCATTTTAATTTCTGATGTTGCACAGCTTTTGAATGAACTTAAGTAAATAATGTAAATAATAAGAAACAATTTTCATTTTTCAGCAGAAGAACTTTAAAATGGTTTCATTTTTGAGAAATTAAAATGGTGACTTTTTTGTGAAATTTATTTCTTTATTTTTATTTTCTTAACTTGCAGTAATTACTTTTTTCAAAATATGCTGTCATGTTCACGAAATTCAGTACTGAAAGTGAGAGACAATAAAGGCCTACAATGTATACAAATGGGTTTTGGGGAATCAAGTGCCATCATACCAAATATTTTTCAGTTTGCCACCTTGAATGCTGTTTGATGGTGTTTCCTGTTTAGACAGGGCTTAAGGTATAAAATCATATAGATACAATCAATCTAAAATATTCAGAAGGATTTTCAGAAGGACACTGTCCCACTGAAATAGCACGATTTCACTTAGCTTATTTCCACGTTATATCGCCAAATGCCACCATAAAAACAACTTGGCAGCAGTTTGGAGATATCTTTTTTTGTTTCTATCACTTTTGGTGATGTTTTCTTCCAATTTCAAGATAATAAGTAAGATTAAAGCAAACTCCTGGCCATAATAATGAAAACACAATATTTCAGGTGGGACAGTGTCCCTGTAAAGAGCTTCACAGTGGATAATTATAAATATTCAGTTCCACTTTCACTTTTGATCTGAAACCTCTACTTTTAATAAAAGTTTTTACTGTTGTGTGCTTGGTGGCCTTGCCTTTGAGTGTAAGCGAGGCTGCAGGTGACCTTGCTTTGATACAAACCTCACTGCCTTTCCTAATGCTTTTTTAATTCTCGTGCTAACTAGCTGCATTTACATCTGAAAAGCACCAAAGTGAACATAATAACAAGGTCAACTTCAGCCTCGCTTCCACTTAAAGGCCATACTAAGAAGACAACTGTAAAATGGTCAATTGAGGTCCTGTTACGTTAGTAGCACGTATTGGTTGAATATGCGGTAATTTCAAGTTAGAAATTAGAATACGATCCTTTCTGAGAACTGCTTAGTGGTCTCCAATAGATTTTCTTTTTGTTTTATCTATGATAAAGAAAGATTTGGCCCATTTCAAAAACTGGGTCTTAAGCTTATAAATACAATACAGCGATAAAGCAATTTATTAAAATAGTCTTGAGTGTACACAAACTACTTACTTGTTTAATACTCTTCTTATGTTCATGGTCATATTCGGATGATTTGTGACAAATCTTTATCGCCAACAACCTTTCTAATCGCGAGTTAGGACGGGAAGAGCACATGCTTGAACAAAATGGACGCCGACGCCGAACAGCGTGAGACCGACCGTGAGACCTCGGTGTTGGTGGGACTAGTACCATGCTCCCGCGTACACGCGGGACGGACGATTATTTTTCCGGATTGGGGCAAAAAGTGTTTGCAGGGCCTAGAATGTCAAAATAAACTTTTTGTTCACAAGATATATATAAAAAGCATGTTTGCAGAGAAATCAGATAAACTATATAAAAATTAACTGAAAAATAAAACGCAAACAACGTTTATAAACATTCTTTGCATTTTAGACAAATGTTTATAACCGCTGTTTACGTTTTGTTTTTCAGAAAATTAAAATGACCCAAGGAAAAGAATTTTTATGATTAAAATTAACCGAGTAACCCTAGGACAATTGGAATCATTTTAAATCATCAATGTGCGTGCCTTCACTGCTTTTATAGCAGGCCGGGTGGTACGTGTATGATGGCCTGTGGTAAACATCGTCAAGAAGAAGGTCAGGACTTCGGCACTGTGGAATCCGGCGCGAAAAAGCCTAATATTCCCTTTGCATATTTCCTGTCGTATGCCCTTTCTTTGCGCCAGTAGCTGCGTAGGAATTAAAGCGGTGAGTGATGTATAAAGGAACAGCAAACCATAAGTTACTGCAAGCGTAGGTGGCCAAAATAATTGGCTATAGCACTATTGATCTCTTTTTCGAAAAATAGCTTACATTCCGTACTATTACAGACCCCTATTTTGAACTATATAAACAGTTTTCAAACACTGTGTAACGGTTACTTTTGAAAATGTATGTTGCTTAGCATACGAAACGTCAAGTTTATGTTAACAATGCGTCATTTTTTTTTCATCATTTTATTTCAATAGTTTAAATTTAACAAATTAAAGAAATAATCAAGGCAGGTTGTATAATTTACAATCAAATTTAGCAAACACAAATTATTAGTAAAATCAGGTAAATAATAAATAAATAATTAATTAAAAATAATAACAATAATAATAAATTAATAAATAAAACTAGTGTACCTAATAGGTAGAGGAGTGCTGCCCAAATGTCATGTATCTAACAAGAACATAAACAATTACAATCGAGCAATGAAACTATAAGGTTATTTGGCTATTCTTGTAAATAATGTAACATAAACAGCAACATAAAATTAACTGAACAATTACAGAAATGATTTTTTCATTAGTCCTTTTTGTTTGTTTGGAAACAATTTGTTGGTTTATTTGTCACGGAAGGTTGTGCTTTGAGCTTTTCTCAATATGTTGATTGAGCTGTTACAAGTATTAAAAAAGTGAAACATGAACAACAACAATTTGTTATAATATGAGAAGTTTAAAAATAAAATATAATAACAACAACTTCTGGATGATAGAAAAGAATTTCTCATTATTCCTTTTTAGAAGTTTAAAAATAAGAAGATATAACAACAACAATTTTTGGATGATAAAAATGACTTTATTCCTGTTTCTGTTTCATTTGGATTTCACAATAGTGTTTTTTGCTAGAAGCTGAAAAAGAAGAAATTGTAACAACAACAACAAGTTCTGGATGTTAGGACTTTCTCAATATTCCTGTTTCTGTTTGATCTGGACAATATTGTTTTTGCTATTATATATCAGTAAAGCGTCTGCTTCAAGGATAAGTTCTTCGATTTCGTCATAACTGAGTTGTTCAAAGAGCTTGGTGTTTTCTTTCTTGTTCAACTGATATAATGCTTTAAGTTTGTCATCAAAAAGAACCAATGAAATTGGTTCTTTATCGGTTTTAAAGATAGCTTTTGCATAAATCCTTGTGCAGCATTTCTGCTTTAATTGGGAAAGACCACATTCTGCACATTTCAAAACTTTTTTAGCGGAGCTCTGCGGGCCGAAGGCCGGCGCGGAGCCCCACACTCATAGAACCTAGAACCTATGCCCGTCATTTTTCATGGTCATGGCTAGCGGAATGTTTTGCGGGCGCATGCGTGTGCCGTCCTCGGTCCGCGGTCCGCGTTGGGCACGGCTAGCTCGCGGGCGCGTATGACGTCCCAAAACATGCGCGTATGACGCCACACAACATCCGAGATGTTTGTTTTCATTACGGATTTCAACCACAGAAGCGGACATTTATTAAAGAATTTCCAAGCAAGCGAGAGACTTAAAGGTAAAACAGATTACATTTTTCGATGGGAATTTATGTTGTTATCAATCAGTGATTGACTTTTTCTCTGTGATCTTGTGTAGTTTTGGAGAATTGTTTTCAAAACGTGCTTAAATTCAGTTGTATCGATTTCTTGAATTTCACCCAAGGCAGCTCGGCGAACTCGATGCGCTATAAATGGTACGCGTTTTGCTTTTAAACATAAACTAATGGAGATTTGAATAAAATTTTTCGAAAGAAGATTGTGTCGTCCATTTTTATGTGTTTGTTCATTCATTACGTAGATTGAAAAGCGATTTTATAGTTCTGTCTACACTCGCGTCGCCTTATGCAAATAAGCTTATGTTAATTTGTGTATTTTTTTTTGCAATTTTGATTTCCAAATCAGTTTCTCGGGCAATTTGACAAGCAACAACTGTATTTTATTCGGAAAGTAGTCGTACTAGTTATTGTAAACGGAGAAAAAGTTGTTTTTGTGAACTTTTGTACGGTCTAAATGTACTGTGCAGAAGGTCGCGTAATACTGTTTTTGAGAAATACTAAAATTGAAAAATAGCCCGGTCGTCAATCTTAATTTTTGTGCTTCCGACCTTTCACCTTAGTTAAGTTTCACCTTAGTTAAGCTTGTTCAGGGAGCGACGTTGTTAGGCTAAGCCTATCTATATATATATATTATATTTCTCTTCTTTTCTGGTTTTACAGGAATTGCAAGAAAGGTATCTTGTGATACTTTGAACGCCCTCTGCTGGCAGAAGAACAGTTTTGAGTTCATTTTCTGATTTTACCTGCTCATCGTCTGATCTGGTTATTTTGAATTGTGCTGGATTAATAGTTGATTGTTTCAAATAACAGTGTTGTATTTCAAGATACCTTTGCCTACCCGTCAAAATGGCGTTGGAAGCCGTGACGAGGTCTTCGAAAGTTTTCGAGACTACGATGGCAGCACACATAAATTTGAAGGCAGTTAAACATCGGCCGTGTGTAAATCATCTAGCTGTGTTGGTGCGCAGATGCGTATCTTACTATACATTGCATTATCAATCCAGAGTTGTGAGACACCGCCGTATCCTTGGTTACTTTAGATCCTTTATATCATTACTAGCGCCCCTATTTAATTTCTCTATTGCTTCTGTTCAGTTTGATGCAGGTGCGCGCGCGCGCAAATTTCTTTAAGTTGTGCGCGTGCTTGGCTTATTCAGTTGACGTGTGTACTTAGTTCGTTATTTTAAGGTGATGTTACACGGGACGATTCGCTACGACGATTTTTAGCGCAACAATGTTGCGCTAAAAGTTGACGCCGCGCACGCGCGCTAAAAGTTGACGTCCGCGCACCCATGTTACACGGCGTCAACTTTTAGCGCAACTTTTAGCGCAACATTTTTGCGCTAAAAATCGTCATTGCGAATCGTCTCGTGTAACATCACCTTAAAGATTGTCAAAACGCTTTGTGACAACATAACATAAAAGAGAAATTCATCACAAAGACACATAAAAAGAAAAGAATTTGACTAACCTCGACGAATTTTCACAGAACGAAACGAATTACCAACGTAACAGACCAGCGGCATGACGTCATTGAAACGTACCAGATATATAAAGGAAATGGGTGTGCAAGGCATTGTGGTAAAAAATCCAGATGCATTGTGGGTAGAAATCGAATATTTTTGTCCCTTTGCTGATTAGGTCTGCTGCCTTTGCTCGCTCGCTTCAGGCTCGCTCGCGCGGCAGCAATAAAATAAATAAATAAGTAAAATAAATAAAATAAAATAAATAAATAAATAAGTAAAATAAATAAAATAAAATAAATAAATAAGTAAAATAAATCAATAAAATAAATAAATAAATAGGTATACACACACATTCACAGATAGCTAGCATTTACATGAGTAGTGCAAGAACCTATAATAATAACACATAGAAGATAAAGAAGTAATAATAATAGCTGGAGTCTGATTAATGATAATTGGTAATTTTCAATATTAACGTAGAGACCTCAATATAATCATCCTCATTACCAAGTACCGTAAGTAAAAATTGGTGAATTTTATTTTTGAAAGGTTTTTTCCTAAGCTTACGCAGGTTAGGCTTCAGGCAATTCCACAACTAAGCTCCGAAAATGGAAAACGAATTAAGATAAATACTCAGTCTTTATTTATTAACATATAAATTCCCAGCATTAGAAAATCTGGTGTTATATGTATGAACGTCAGATGAACAGGTAAAAAGATCACAGATATTCTGAGGCGCAGAATTAGTAGATACATCATGCATAAGAGAACAAACTGTTTCAAAATAAAGCATATTGAGGGGTAAAACATTAGCAGAGACAAACAAAGGAATAGTATGAGATCTATTACCAGCAAAGAACATCAGCCGAAGAGCTCGTTTTTGTAAGATAAAGACCTTCCTCAGATAGATCTGTGCAGCTTGGCCCCAGGCAAGAATACCGTAATATATGTATGGGAAAATCAGAGAACGGTAAATTTGGATTAAAGTATTTAGAGGGACAAAGTGCCTTAATCGTGCAATAATTCCAACGACCCTGCTAATTTTAGAGGCAATGTAGTCAATATGATATTTCCAAGTTAAGTTTTTATCGATGAGCACGCCCAGGAACTTTACATAATCTTTACATTCAAGACACGTTTCACTGTTTGAGGCATTATTATATATCCTTATATTGATCTGATAGCTAAGCTTCTCAGTTTTGTGATGGCCTAAAGATAAAAAAATTGGACTTTTTTTGCATTAATGGTTAGCTTATTAGCATTCAACCAGTCACAGACTTTCTGCAATTCAGTGTTGGTTACACTTTCTAGTGACTTCAAATCCTTATCAGCATACAGCAGGTTTGTATCATCAGCAAATAAATAAAAAGAAAGCTTCTTAGAAGAATTATAAATGTCATTAATATAAATCAAGAAAAGTAGGGGGCCTAGAACAGACCCTTGTGGGACCCCAGTTAGCACATTTCTTTTAGATGATATTTGTTGATCAATTAGAGTAGTTTGAAGACGGCCATTTAAGTAGGGTGGGAACCATTCATTTACCGGGCCCCTTATACCTTAATGATATAGCTTGCTCAAAAGAATTGAATGATCCACAGTATCAAAAGCCTTTTTAAAGTCGAGGAAAATACCACAAGTAAACAATTTGTTATCCATGTTGCTTTGGATCGAATTAACAATATCCATAATTGCATACTCAGTTGACATGCTCTCACGAAAACCATACTGGCCATTGTACAGAAGTCCATTTAATTCAACGTAAGATTTTAGTCTATTATACATAACTTTCTCTTTGTTTACTATGTTAATAAAAGCTGTTTTTATTTTTATTTTCAAGTCAAAATATTTTTTACACAAGAAAAGATAGCACTGTAAAAAAAAAAACTGAAGAAAAAAAAAGATGATTGTAGAGGCGTATAAATTTAAAAAGAATTGTTTGCAGAAGAAAATTTCTCAACAGAAAAATAATGGTCCGTCCCTTCTTATTTCATTTTATTTTGCCAGAAACTTACTGCTTGGGTCGACAATAATAATTGTTAATTTGCCAACTTTTTAAATTGTTTTGATTTTAAGTTTTTTTTGGCTTAGGCCAGTTCACGCCGAAAATAATTAGTTAGCATTATTAGAAAGATGTTACAAAGAAGGACTTTTATTAGGCTTCGATATTTTGTTTCTCGAATTTACTGAAGTTGGTGAGAACATTTACTTGAAGAGTCTAAAAGAATTGAAATGTGTTAGAAAACCTTAGCGGCGCGTGTGGTTCGCGCGCGAACAACACGCTTAGCTCCTCTCCTCGTGTAAATTGGTGTTAGAAGTATTTGTAGGCTGGACCGTTCATTTTGCTCCTGCTAGACCGCCGGTTAACTGTTTTAGTCAATTCTCAGAAGGGAACCTTCCTCGAAAAAAAGAGCGTCCAAGGCCGTGTGGTGTTTAGAAATACAAAACTGAATGCAAGGCTGGCACTACGGCAAAGGGCAGATTTATTAATGGCCAATATTTCGACTTATAATATAGAGGGCAAAATTACTGAATGCTGATTGGCTGACGAAAGGGGCATTTTTTTCTTAATTGAGGGCAAAATTACTCGCTCCTGATTGGTAGAGGATCAAAATTTCTCACTCGTGATTGGTTGAGCGCGTCGTCGTTGCATTTAGTTGGCTTGGCGGGATTTTAAAGAGAATTTACAAACGCAGCGCTCGTATGTTTCGCCAGAGATTTTGTTATAAAAAAGGAATGAAATCGGAATATGCCTAAGAAAGGAATTCTACAGGTGAATTGCAGCATTTTACGCCAAACAGGAAGCGATTATTTGTGTCAAATCTTGGATTAACTAGGCGCCTGCAGGCCAGTTTGCGAAGCTGAGACCTCGAAGAAATTCATTCATGGCGACAAAAGGTTTTAAATTTCCATCACTTCAATGAAAAAATGAGGATTTCTGCGGACCTAAAGAAAAGAACTTTGACAGATTTAGCTGAAAAGGAAAATATACGTTTAACAGGAGAAAGAATAAGGCTAAAAGAAGTGAAAGAAAGCAATTAAATCGTGCAAGCAAGTTTGAACTCTCGCCATTTGTTGTTGCTATCAAAGCGGCAAAAACTTCAAAACACAGGTACGCTTAGATAAAACTTTCTTTGTTTTTGTCGTAAAGCGTCTTATATCGATAAAAATCTGGCTATCTTCTCTAGATGTATAACAGCCGCCAAATGTATCTTTGACCGAATAGAAATGTATTTAAGCTTAAGGTTACAGTGTACCTTCAGATCGAAAATTTATTGATTTTTTTTTTTGGCGTCAAAATAAAGTTATAAAAAAAAAAAAAGAAAAATAGTGAAAATTGACGGAGAAATGACAGTAAAGCTCATTGTAAACAAACCTTTCAAACGAACAAAAGCAGCTTTTAAACTCATTTTATCGTTAACTTTCGATAGAAAGGGTCATTGCATTGAATACAAAGTCGTTTATCTTTCAAACTTGACAAAGTACATGAAATCAACATTTTTGCCCCTCCTTTGCAAAGTTTTAAATTTTGGATTTCCACGCAAGGAACCCATTCAATTTCCACGGGAAATTTTCAACCAATCACAGGCTGGTTTTTGAGACGACAATACGACTTTATATTAATGTCTCAAAAGCAGACAAAAGTATCTGAGAATCGTGATAAATGACAAAGTAAGTTTGTGACACTGACATTAAAACATTCAAAACTACACAAACATACAACAGTATAAACATAACTGCTGACATAAATGGTTGTTAAAAACATGGAACTTTATAACAATTATGTGTTCTCATTTTTCTAATTATACAGTCATGTTGTGGAATGATCCTTAGCAATAAATATCTCAATATTGTTAACAATGTGTATGACACTAATACTAGAAAATTTAAATATTAGGAAACTGCAGCTACAGAGCAAGTGGCCCCAATTCAAGATGTGCAAATCACCAATGTAAGCATTCTCTGACCTGTCCTTTTAAACCATGTATATATGTTGTGGTTCAAATTTTTCTTTGGTTTGAAAATTTTTAAACCAGTTTAATTTTTCTTTTCCTTTGTCAGAATATGGATATGAATCTAAGGCAAAATAAAATTGAATTGGTTTGAACATTTTCAAACCAAGGAAGAATTTACAACATATACTTGAAACAACATATACATGAAACCAGATATTTGACTACCTTAACAATGTAATGTTTGCCACATGCTTTACACTGGATTTCAAATTACATTTTGACAAGGGTTGCCAATATATTTTGATTAAGTGTACGCACTAGATTTGATTTAATTTCATAGAAATAACAACCTTAGATTATTACAAAGAGGCATCGATGACGATGATGATAGGTTGAATGAATCTTGCTCTGACAGGCCTTTCAGCCCCCTTTTTAAGGGTGCTTAGTTAACACACGACTTCTCTTCCTTTCTATATCTACCTATAACTGTACTTCTATTAATTGTCACCATTAAAGGGAGGGTTTGACGGTTTGGCGCTTGTGCAAGCTATGATGTAACCCATTTAATTTCATTGTTTAGACCAATCGGAAGCGAGTAGATAACTCCAGCAGGAAATTTGCCTGTGAAAATGTCGCGGTCAGTCAGCTGAATGAATGGATGATTATGCATACCCATATGGGCCATGAAAGCCACCAGAGCGTAGAATAAATCCTTCAAGTCAAAGGTTTTATTCAGTGTTGACTTTGACGGTGTTATTCATTGAAATGTTCTGTAAATTTTGGTCATCCTTCGTTTTGTTTGGACTAATTATAGGATACAAAAAGTATCATTAAGCAGTATAAAGTATCTGATGTCTGCCATCCAAATTTTTAAAATTTACACATTATGCATAGATCTTAAATTCTTTTTACAGGAAGCTATCAGGGAAGAAAGAAACAAACGGGTGACGCCTGCACCTAAAGAGGGTCTCCATGTGGTAGTAAACCTACCCAATGAAGACAGGATAGGACGCTATTTTGATCAAAATGCATTTTTCCAAGTAGGAATATTAATAAATAATATAATTATAATTGTTAATAATAATTAAAATATTGTTTTTCTAACTGTATTTACTGGGCTGCTTTCAAAATTGTGTCTAAATGCTTTTCTCATTACTGTTCGACTAAAAATTTCTGAGACATTTGCACACTGTCTCCCCTCCCTCCCCCAAAACGTTTTTAATGTTGATTTGCAACATAACAAACAGTTGGATGACGTATAATAATGGTCAAGGTAAGCTGACAACACTCACACCACCTATTACAAATATCACCATGAAAACTGATTGTGATAATTGTTTTATTTTTCATTGATTTCAGGAGAATAATGACAAACACACTTTTTATTATTTTCAAACAACAACTTAACAGTGCTAGCAGATTAGAAAATAATTTGTAGGTTAACTGATATAATCCAGAATTAACTGTCAGTTTTCTCTAATAGCAAATGCGAAGACACTGACAGTGACTACATTGTATAATAACTGTTATAATCCTTTGACTTTGGTAACATATTGGATAGAAAATTAAATGTTAATCTATTGTCCATTACAGGAGGTCTATGATTGGGCTGGCTCCATGGAGAAGGTACCCCTTTTTTTTACTCTTCACAGTGGGCAGGAGCTGAAGAGGCATGATGAACCAATAAGATGTCATTGTGCTATCCACCTCCAAGAGCGAGTAAGTGATAACATGGAATAATCATACTTCCTAAAGCGTTGCTTGGGTTCAAAGTTGAACAAAAATGCAGTGTTTAATGCATTCATTGAGTTGTGAGACACCATATTAAAAAAATAAACTGCCTTTCAGGTATCTAGTATCATGTAATGAAGTTATGTAATACCCTCTTCCATGAAATGTATTAAATGTCACTTGAAAATACGCTTTTATTAATTTAATTTAATATATATTTTTTTATTAATATATTTAGTATTCTCATTATTCTATCCAACAGGTAGAGGAAGAAATGGCATCTATTTTTGATTGTCAGGTTTGGGTGTCTGTTTATTTAAAAGATTATTATTATTATATGTTAATTTGTTATTGTGTAGTTCCAGAAAAAATCCATACCCACCCCATGGAAGGTCATTGGAAATTCCTAGGGGGAGGGGGTCTTAAGGTGGCTCGACTGGGTTTTTGAGCGACGATACCGTTTAGCTTTGAGAAACGTGTGTACCACCAATCTCCAAGTTTCAAATTCATTGAAACATTCTAAGGCTGTAAATTTTTAGCGCCAACTCAGGAAAATATTGAGCTGATTTTCGCGCTTGAGGCTTGTTGTTTCATTATGCATCTCCATTGTCTCAAATCGCCGTGGAATTGTAGCTTTCAGTACATCATGAATTCGTGTAACACTTAAAACAAAGCAATGAAGTGTTTATGAATTCATTATGTACTGAAATTTACAATTGCATGGCGATTCGAGACAATGGAGACACATAATGAGATCAACAAATCACTTTCGTGAAAATCAGCTCAATATTTTCCTACGTTGAGGCTGTAAATTGACAGCCTTAGAACGTTTCAATGAATTTGAAACTTGGCAGTTGTATTGAATATTAATTAATCTTTATGAGGACTAAGTTTTAAAAAAATTCTTCATTCGCTTTTTAATTCATGACAATTTTAATAAGTGTAGGGTCAATTTTTGATGTAAAAGCGAAATAACACTCCAGGCCAGTTCATATTCAAGGTAATATTTCTGAAATCCAAACGGAGCGATTTCCTTGAGATTTTCACCTAATGTATTTGGATGGTATAAAATTCATGTCAGACCAAAACATTATTTCATCAAGCCCTGTAGACATAAGTTTTAATAACATTTCGAAATTGTTTTGTTTTTGTTGTATTTTAACACCTTAAAAATTCACTCGAAATTTTCTCGAAAACGCTTCCATAGAAATTTGTAAAATTTTGTAGACCTAAGGACAAGTACGTCAGGTCGAAGATCCAGAGAGCGTTTTCCAAAATTATCTCTTGATGACAAGTAATTCGGTATTATGTAAAACCGGAAGTGACGTCATAACGTTGCTTTGGCAACTCCGATTTCCATAAAACTAACCTCATCTGAAACTTTAATCTTTCTCTAGTACAGCTGTGGCAATCGATTTTCCGTTGGATCGTTTGTGGTGGTACACACGTTTCTCAAAGCTTAACGGTATCGTCGCTCAAAAACCCAGTCGAGCCACCTTAAAAGCCAACATTTTAGAAGCAAAGTATGAAGCTAAACTGGAATTTCCTGGGGGAACGGGGGTGCTAAACAAAAAATCCTTCCGTGGGATGGAGTATGGAATTTTTCTGGAACTGCTCATTCTGTAAGCCAGCATGTGTGGAATGTGCATGTTTAAAAGGCTATTCTCACAACAATGTTGAAATTACAATTTTTCTCTATTTCCCCCTCTTATTCACTATGCCCCTTCCCCACCCCCTCCCTTAATAAGACATTCTGGATTTACCACAGTGTAATATCATTAATTATTGTAATATTTTTGGAGCTTTAATTTGGAACTATACTGGAATGTTACAAATTATGTTATACCATCGCTGTGCTTCCTTGCTAATTGATTCCTGTCATAAAAAAAAGCCCCTTCTTAAATTCTTAGGTTTTGTACATTTGTGTTGGAAATTGATGGAAAAATACAAAAGATATGGTATTTGGAGAAATTGTCTGCACATGACATATCACATGAATTGAAATCATTGGAAGATTTTAGTTGTTGACGGAAGGAGGAGTGTGGGGTATGTTGCGGGGACTGGATCCAGGCCTGATAGGTCTTAATCCAATTAATTCAACGCATAGTTACAGTTATCCTGATGCATCAATGAATTAGAGTTTTAACAGTCTATATGGTAACCCATTTTTTCCCATGCAGGTTTCTTTTAAAGGAACAGTTCCATCAGGTGACAGCAACCTGTCAGAAACACTACCTGGTAACAAATTTAAAAATTCATTTTGATGCTAAATAACGCCAAATAAATAAATAAGACAGGAAATTGTATGAACACGAGTGCATTTCGTGATTTATGAACATGAGTGATGTTTTGAAAGTTCTCAAAATTAAACGGCAAGTGCAATTTGAGAACTTTCAAAAAATCACGAATGCCAATCAATCACGAAATGCACAAGTAGTTCATACAATTTCTTGTTTATAATATTCTCAACAAAATTGGAATGAGGCCGTCACGGTACACTGCGCGTGACTTTCAACTTTAACTTTTGCGCAACTTTCGTATTGCACTTTATAACCTAATTTGCACTCTATAATCTATTTATGCATTTGTCATTGGCCAATCAGAAACTGTATATTTTGTTGAGTATATTCAGGGATGTAGATAATAGCCAGGAGCCAGGGAAATTGCCTGGCTGTCAACTTCATTTTTCCGGCTGTTAAAGCCTAGTGCAGCTTTAAAAGGACTACATTTTTCTATTTTTTACCTGTCTGTCAGTTCTATATTCCCGCCAGTTAAAAACTGAATCTACATCCCTGTATATTATAAATACCTTTATTTAAACTTGTGTCAAACTAAAATAGCAGTAAAAGAACCACTAAATGGGGACGCTATAAATTAAATAATGTTACGACTAGAATTAATAACTATATTACATGACTATCTATGATTATTGAATAGAGACCCGGGTGACTGTATTTATTTCTTTAATATAAGCTTAATAGTAATAACAACAATATTATTTTATCGAGCAGAGCATGAATAAATAATTTTATTTTGTGTCTAACTAACTTTCTAGATGAAACACCTCAAGCCAAAGAAAACATAGGTATGTTACCCCAGACATCCCACATACTTTTTAAATGTAAAATATAAACATTATCAAACTGATTTAGAAAAAAAAAGATACAGAGAATGCTGTCTAAGCCAGACACCCTCTGTACCAGTTGTATCTTGTTTTGTCTTAGAAAGGTATCTGCCTAAGATAAACAAATCAAATTTGGCTTGGAAGCAGCAACCACTGATGTCTGCCTTGGAGATGTTATAAGGATGTTAGTCTTGAGAAAGTTGATTATATCCTAAAAATGTGAACATATTGATGACTGAATAGCAGTGATAGTGTTCAATCAAGGTCAAATAAAACACAATTTATATTAATTATGCAACATTTATTTCAACATTTAGGTCCATCAAAGGCAAAGAAAGCAAAAGAGGAAATAGAAAGTCACTCGGGAAAAGGTACTTTGAACATATTTCCTTGATATACAATTAATTTTAAAATATTTCACTGAATAATTCACTTATTAATGAATTAATTGGTTCATCAAATCAAACAGATTTGCTTATTATAATAATTTGCTTATTATCTTTGTGCATAGAAGAAAATCAAGACAAAGAGAAGAAAAAAAGAAAAAGAAGGAAGAAGGTCAAAAAAGCCGAAGAAGGATCAAAAGCCAGTGCTGAAAATATGGACACATCAAAATAAATTGTTTTAGAGTCAAAAAGCCAAAATTCTAAAGATATGGAAATACCAGAAGAAATTGTTATGTTGAATGTCTTTCTCAGTAGTTTATTGCTTTCAATGGCGTTGTCATTTTGATATTTTATCATAATTTAAAAACAAAAATATTAACAGCTAAAATATAAACTTTGACTGAGATGGATCACGTGTTTATGGTATATGTCTGAGCTTTGATCCCCCCCCCCCTACTCTAAAACGACCGTCCCCTCTCTCGCCTCGTAAATAACTTTCGTGACTTTAGTTCCGTTATCCCTTCTATTCTGACATTTTGTAAAAAGAAAAAATAAAGACAGTTAGGGGTGTTTTTTTTAATGCAAAAATATGATGATTGACTTAGACACGAGCGCTAAACCCTACCCACCCCCCCCCCCCCCCCCCCCCCCCCCCCCCACGACGGGCCCTTTAATTAACGGGTCACGTTTGAGATTATCGAGTCTCTTTTCTTTTTCTCTTTTTTATCGAGTCTCGATTTGACAATCGAGTCTCGTTTATACAATCGAGTCTCATTTTGACAATCGAGTCTTCGAGTCTCGTTATGAAAATCGAGTCTCGTTTATACAATCGAGTCTCGTTTATACAATCGAGTCTCGTTTTGACAATCGAGTCTTCGAGTCTCGTTTTGATAATCGAGTCTCGTTAGTTGAAACGAGTCTCGTTTTAGGAAACGAGACTCAAAGACTCGATTGAATTTCGAGACTCGATGAAACACCACTGGTTTCCCAGAAACGGTGAGAGATCCCCTGGTATCGACCTCCAAACTCTCCGCCTGAAATGTAATTGACAAAATTGACGCTGAAAGTAAAGAACTATACATACTTGGCGATGTTAACTGCAATTTATTGCCAGAGGCTTCGGCTCATATTTCCTCTAATCTAACAGACATTTTTGACATTTATGGTCTTAGTCAGTTAATCACTGAGCCAACACGCGTCACTCTTGTCTCTAAGACACTTATTGATTTATGTATCAATAACTCCCCAGAGAAAGTTTCAAATTCAGGTGTCATTCACCTTGGGATCAGTTATCACTCGCTTGTATTTATGACGCGCAAAGTCCACCATGACCGTTTTTGCCCACGGACGATTGAAATGAGACAATTTAAACACTTTCAAAAGAACAAGTTCTTAAGTGATCGTGAACAAATGCCATGGTCGAATGTTGATCTGTGTTCTGATCCAAATGACATGTGGCATGAATGGAAACAAATGTTTGTTAGCTGCATGGACAAATACGCACCACGCAAACTAAAAAGAATTAGTAAAAAACGGGCTCCGTGGATCACTAAAGGGTTATTGAACAAAATGCATAGAAGAGATTTAATTAAAAAGAAAGCAATTTCATTGAATGATCATGACATGTGGGAGCAATTTAAATGTGCTAGCTAGAAACAAAGCAAATAATGCAATTAAACAAGCAAAGAAGCGCTACTTTTCTGATAACTTGAAAGTTAGCAAAGGTAATCCGCGCAAAACATGGAACCTCGTTAACGAGTTAACTTCACGTAGCACTAGTAAGTCGACGAATATTTTAGAAATTCAAGTTGACAATAGAACAATAAGCAGTCCTGGCGACATGGCGAAAGCTTTTAATGATCATTTTACAAACATTGGCCAAGTGCTAGCCCAAGAGGTTCCTGCTGCAGAAGTAAATCCCGAGTTTTACCTTTTACACACTGATAAAGCATTTCATCTAAAAACTCCTAGTGTCGAAGTTGTTTTTAATCTATTAAAGAATATTGATGAAAAGAAAGCCACTGGCCTTGATATGATCCCAAGTAAGTTGTTGAAAATGGCTGCTAGTATTGTTACTCCATCGCTGACCGCCATATTTACAAAGTCAATTATCACTGGGATTTATCCAACAGAATGGAAAATGGCCAGGGTAACTCCGGTGTTTAAAAAGGGTGAAAAATCGGACCTCAACAATTATCGTCCAATTTCCGTTATTCCGGTTGTTTCGAAGGTTTTTGAAAAAATAGTTTACGACCAACTGTATCAATACCTAAATGACAATCAATTGTTATCAAGTTGTCAGTCGGGCTTTCGCTCCTTACATAGCTCTCTAACGGCCTTGCTTGAGGCGACAAATAGCTGGTCTGTTAACATCGATAACGGTTTCTTGAACGGAGTAGTCTTCATTGACCTTAAAAAAGCTTTTGATACAATTGATCACGAAATTATTTTACGTAAATTGTCTTACTTTGGTGCTGACCAGGCTACTGCTAAGTGGTTTCAGTCATACCTAAGTAATCGGACCCAAAGGTGTAATGTAAATGGCAATCTGTCAACTGCCAGTACTGTTACTTGTGGCGTACCGCAGGGTAGCATCCTGGGTCCCTTGCTTTTCTTGATGTACATTAACGATCTCCCTAACTGCCTGCGGGTTGCTGCGCCGAGAATGTTTGCCGATGACACCAGTATAACTTTATCTGCAAAAACGCTAGCCGATCTGAAACTAGCAGTGACTTCTGAACTTAACAATCTTACCTGTTGGCTGAGAGCCAACAAATTAAGTTTAAATGTGGCTAAAACTGAACTAATGATAATCGGTTCTCAAACTCATTAATAATTCATCAAGTTACAAGCCAATCAGGATACCCCAATTTGGTCAGGTGCATATGGTTTGAAACCCCGATGAAACACTGGACAGAGGCCTTTCCACGATAGTTTGATGAAATATCAAACTCTAGAGTTTCATAAAACGTCAAACCCATGTGGTACAGGGTTATCCTAATTTAAATATTAATGACACAAATACCGAATTGAATAGACAAGCTTTAGTAATCCCAAAAGGCAATTACAGAATATCCAAAACCAACTGAGCAAAATAAATATAAATTGCTTTCCTTACGTTCATTCAATGCGTCCATTTCTTCAATACGAGCAGAAAGCGACATAATCTTGGTAAATCATAGTCCTTAAACATTCCTCCCGAATCTCAGAGAACGGGAACTTGAACCGTCCGAGTAGTTTGCCATTCATTAAAAATGGATGTTTCCCATTTGTTTTTTTTTTATATTTCGTTGACGGGGGAATAGCTTTATCGACTAAATATTCTTCTTCGACAACCGTTTTGGCCTCACTAAACCGAGACGCTTCTGCTTCGCACATGGTCTCATACCAAATGGCGAAACACAACAAGCTCAATAAAATTATGCATGTGACGGCATTTGAAAAGGACAAAGCCAAAAAAACTAACAGTGAATAATTCTGTATTGTTTCATTTGAGAAGCTATATCAAAAACTCGTGCTTCGGGTTTCATCAGGGGTTCCAAACACCTCGAAACAATAAAAGCACTCCGCCGAAGCGGCCTCGTGCTTTCATCGTTTCTCGGTGTTTGGAACCCCTGATGAAACCCTCGCACTCGTTGTTGATATATTACATCTAGGCAGAGATTGAATGCCCAATGTGAGGAGATTAATTGTAAGTATCGATGACAGGATGATCAAGAGAGTTGACCATACTAAATCTCTGGGTCTTACCATTGATGCACAACTCTTTTGGTCTAAACACGTTGACGAGATAAGCAAGAAAGTCTCTTCAGCCATTGGTGCATTGAAACGTGTACGACCTTTTATTCCGACGGATGTTGCAGTTCAAATTTACAATGCTTTAATATTACCACATTTTGATTACTGCAGCCCGGTTTGGGATAGTATGAGTGGCTGCTTGAGTGATAAATTACAAAAATTACAAAATCGCGCTGCCAGAGTAATCACTCAATCACCTTTTGATACGAGCTCCAACCTCCTTCTTGCGATGCTTAAGTGGGAGAAGCTGTCTCTTCGTCGTAAAAAGCAGAAAGCTTTAATTATGTATAAAACATTGAATGAACGTACCCCAGACTATCTTCAATGTCTCTTCACTCAACGTCACGTTAGTGACATGATTATAACCTAAGAAATCTTGAAGGAAAGCTTTCGCTGCCCAAGCCAAATACTAATTACCTAAAACGAAGTTTTTGCTACAGCGAACAACTTGCCCCAAGATTTAAAAAGCGTTTGTTCTATTGGGCAGTTTAAACGGGGTATTAAGAATGTATCTGAGATATCGGATTCCCACACGGCAATCATGTAAAGCAGTTGTACAAGTTTTAATTTTTAATTATTAACTTAACTGATGATTCTCCGTGTATAAATAAAGATTTACATTACATATTACATTACAACAGCTAGGGTTATCCGTTGGGAAAAAAATATTCAACCGCTCAAACGGCTGCTCAGGTTAGCCGTTTAAAAAAAATCTTTACCCGTTCCAACGGCCATGGTTGTCCGTTAGGAAAAAATATTCAGCCGTTTGAAAGGCGAATGTTAGTATCCGTTTAGATAAAAGATTTCCAGCCATTTGAACGGCTATCGACAGAGCTCTAGGCCGGTGACTATTTAGTTTATTTATTTTTGCTCACCACGTAATTTGCACATGTTCGAAAGTAATTTGAAACCTTTTCAATATAAACATCTCGCGATTCACAGAATTATAAACAGACATTCAAAAGAGAAACACCTTAAGAATCCCCGTAGCGAAGTTTTAACGAAGCTTTACAATATCTACAATATTAAATCGTTTGGATCTTCTGCTTTCGGTTTTCGCCCTACACAGATCTATATTTGCCATACTTGCTGCGAGCTAGCGCGAGCAGGCAAGTTCCTGGGAAAAGTTATTTTTCACGTGGACTGTTGCATGTTTGTTGACATCAACGCTCGTTTGCGGTTTCCGCTGATTGGGCAAATTCTGATAGTTCGGACAGCGGGGAGCCACGGGAAGTATTGAGGGCGGCATTCAAATTGCAAGCTCTCGCTCTCGCCCTCCGCTCTCCCAAACCCAGAACCTCGAACCCGAGCCCGAGAGCTTGCTCGCAGGCTACTCTATAGATTTTGTTTATGCCTGATTCGCGATTAGGTTAGATCTAGGGATAGGGTTAGGGTTATAGATGTATTATTAAGAAAAGCACCTTTTATATTTAAATTTTTCTTGGGTTTGCGGGATCGACCCAGTGGCCTAGTGGTGAAGGAGGGATATTAGCATTCAGAGGTTCTCAGTTCGATTCTAGGTAATTAATTGCATCTTTCTTTTTCAATTAGAAAAAAATATTTCGATAATTGGTGAAAAAACTTCCAAGTGTCGCTAAAATGACATCGCTTGTTTACGAAAGGGAAATGTGCTTCTCGGGAGGCAAACTTAATTCAAAAGCGCACAAATATGTAGAATGCAGACAAAAGAGAAGGTCCTGAAATAAACCAGCTGTTAGCGGTGTTTTTTGTCTATATTAAAAGGAAAATATATATATGAAAAGGATATTTCTGAGAATCTATGTTGTTGCTGCGGCGGTGGAGAAGTGATACATACGAAATTGATTAAGTAAACCTGGCCACCGTAAATAGAGGGTCTAAAATAGTGTTTCCCAATCCCGCTTCCCGCCCCAATTTTTTTCTTTCATCCCGCCATATATCCCGCTTGCTTCGGACATGTCGAACCCGCTGCCAAAATACTATTTTCGTATGACAAGTCACAGTTTTTTCCGGACGGGACGCGATTTCCGCGGGCAATGCATTGCAACCTCGGTCTTTGTTTACGGTGTTGAGGAGCCAAATAAAAGTTTTCTTTATCTGAGAACAGCGCGTGGATCATGACGAAGGCCCTCCGTCACACCAAACTGAAAAGCAGGCAGACGTGGGTCGAAAAGATAGATAAAGACAGGCCTGCGCGGACTCCCCACGTGGTTTTGTGGTTGCGTTGCATTACAGCCTTCAGATTTTTGCGTTATCTTTCAGGGATTTGCCCTAACTGTATGATATGATCGGAGGTTTTTTTTTGTAAATTGTCTTTAAGAAAGGGTTGATTTTGTATTAAAATCCAATTTTCCTTCACTATTTGTTTGAGGTTTTTCACTACAGGATGGTGTGTAGTGATAAACGGCAATATCCTCTTTTTGTTGTTTATGTTTTGCTGAAGGTGACCCTTGTCATTGACCTTTTTATCACTGTATTTAGAATAACTTCTTGTTTCGAGGCGTAGTTGGAAGTTAGAAAAACTATTCAAATGTTGTTTTTGAAGAGTTTGTTCTAAGTAATCGAATTGCCTCGCCTTTTACGAAACCTCTCTTTACGCCTGGTTGGTGACAGGAACCGAAATGCGTATGTTGAAAGGTTTCCTGAAACGGCTTAAAGTAAGTTTTGGTATCCGGGATGGAAGAGTTCTTTTGTGAATCTTTCCCCATTAAACACAATTGTGTCAAGGAAATGAATTCTGTTCTCTAATTGATAAAGATCAGGACTTCTGAAATGGTATCAGAGGATAGAGTAAGACAGGATACACTGAGGATAGAAAAACGGTTAAAAAAAATCACCTATGTAAACATTTAGACTGGTCTTCCTTTACGGAATTGTGAAATATCCGAGTGCATTGTCGTCATCAGGAGCCCATCAATAATGCGCTCCTTTCGTCATCCATCCCGTTTCCCGCCGGAAAAATCAAGAATCCCCGCGTTCCGCTATGAAAATGACGAACTTCCGGCTTCCCGCCCACCTCTAACCATCCCGCATCCCAGCCTTCAAATTTTCTTTTATCCCGCATCCCGGCAGTGAAAGAAGGCTTATTCCGCATCCCGCCAACCTTATGTTAGGCCCTCTAAATAGGTTCAAAGATGTTCACGTTTTTCGTGTGCTCCTTCCTCAGAGCGAATCGGACTGCATAAGCACTTAAAAACATAACATTTTGAATCTCTTAAAGGTGGTGAACTTGCTATCTCGACTCTGTTCATAGTAAATTTAACCATGAGTGAGTGAGTGAAAGTGTGTAATTGTGCTCTGTGTTCATTTCGTGAACTTGGCGTAAATAGATTGCCCAATATCAAATCCAATTTTGCTGGAAGACTTAGAAGAGGGTCTGGATGGGGTTTACTGACAACTAACAAATTGCTGAAATTTTAACTGACAACTGACAAATAAGCGTGAAATTTTACTGACAACTGACATTTGTACCAGGGTTAACTGACAACTGATAACAATCTTGGAATAATCTTTTTTCGGTTTTATTTAAGGTATAATTATATAACTTAAGATCTCAACTTGTAAAGAAAAATACTTTTTTTGTTTTCAGAGCTCTCTAACCTTCTAATGTCAAAGTTCCAATTAAATACGAAATTAACGCTTGACGTACAGCAGGTGAACTTTAGCCACAAATTTCCATTTAACTGTCCTTTTAATCAGTGTCTTCAACGCGGTCATAAAGGAAGCCGTACTGCTGAATGTCAGTTTCATATTAAAGAAACGTTTGAGCTGGTTTGAAGCTACTAAAAGTTAACATTGCTACACTAAGATAAGTCTAGTCTATGAATTCAGATTTTAGTAGTAGACCACTTCGGTTTGAAATGTATGAGTGCGAGCTTATATTAAATAATAACCTGTTCACCTCTAGTTAAACAGTCAAATTTGAACAATTAAAGGAAAAACAGTCATGACACAATTAATGGATTTCAAAAACAAACAGATTCTCCTGAGATCTACTTTTAAAAATCCAACAAAAACATAAACAAGCAAGTGCATCAGCCCACCCAAAGATAATGTTGCTCCGAACACAAGACAAATTAAAAAAAAAAGATGAAGTTCTTTGGTTTTTGATTTAAAACACTTTACTCGTTTCATTTATGCTTAGAACAAATTTTCTATCCAAAGTTCAGAAAATGAAACCGAAAAATACTAGATCATTCATGGTTTCGAAGTATTTGTTTAACACTGATACTGGCATGCAATCGTTGACATAAGTGCGAATGTGAAGCTAGCAGCCTTTTCATCATTGGTTATGTTTATAATCATGAGAATGCTGTTTCAAAACAAATAATTGAAATAACACTTCTCAAACCATGTTTGCTCAAGAATTCAAATAATTTTTATCCGATACTGAGTACAGTAAGAGGGGCCTGTGCGCTATTTGTTGTGTTCGGAGAGTATATAGCGAGTATAAACTCATTGGTCGCTTCTACTATTTCATAACATTGAGGATGAAAGCCATCGGCCGGTTAAATACGTACATACCCAGAATTCAGACAACAAAATTTTACGAAAACAACTTATTATGTATTATTAGACACCTGCACCTTTGAAACACTGAATAACCAAAATATTTACATTTTTAATATGAGAACGCTGTATAATTATATATGAATTGTCAGAAATGTCGAAAAATACACTCTATTACGCCCCCATCTCTATTAAGCCCCCTCTTTAATAGGCCGCCTCTCTTGAGCTTCGACGTTTTCAATAAGCCGCCCTCTCTAATTAATATTTAATAAGTCGCCCTCTCCACAGCCACTTAGCTTGGGTTAGAATCACATTATATTCTTGATCTCAACATTTCCAATTTTATATGGGACAGTTTTAATACTTTCTTATCGATTTCTGTTTTCGGTATATCAATGATAGGTTTTGACTTGTGTATCGTACTATATGTTCCTGGAACAACAGGAAAAAAGAACAGTTTAACTTAAGGTTACAGTGTACCTTCAGATCGAAAATTTATCGAAAGTTTTTTTTTGGCGTCAAAATAAAGTTTACAGAATGAACTTTCATTCAAAAAAAAATTATTGAAAAATAGTGAAAATTGACGGAGAAATGACAGTATAACTTTTGTGGGCGGAGTTTGTTTATGAAGCGATGTGTTTTTTTAAGCGCTGTTTTCTCAAAGTTAATTTTTCGCTTGTTTGGGACACTTTAAAGAGCTACAACTCAAAGGAAATTTGTTCGATTTTCCTCAAATTTGGACAGAAGCTAGGCTAACATATAATCAACAAAAACGTGTCGGGGAATTTCTTATTTCTGAAAACTTTTTCGTCAAGAGCCATTTCCGTGCGATCATTCCAATTTTTTTCTCTCTTTTTCGAAAATATTCTGTAACTTTTCACTACAATTGAATATGGGAAATCGCCGACACGTTTTTTTAGCGCTTCGTGTCCGAAAACCCGAGAACAAATCAAATTAGCAAAATACAATAATCGCTTTGAGTTATAGCGTTTTAAAGCTGATTCGGACGTTCGAATTTAGACGTCGTAAAAAATTCGACAATTCACTTTATTACCAAATGGTTTCCATATTTAGATAGCCAGCTCTATAAGCTTTAATTTGATATCTGGGTTTAGGTATGTTAAGTGTAATCTTAAGACACTAGAGCTATTATACTGGAGACACCCCCGAAGGTACACTGTAACCTTAAATTATATAGAATACTAACATAAACGAAAACAACTTATTATGTATTATTAGACACCTGCGTCTTTGAAACACTGAATAATTAACCAAAATATTGACATTTGTAATATGAGAACGCTGTATAGTTATATATGAATTATCAGAAATGTCGCAAAAAAAACTCTATTACGCCCCCATCTCTATTAAGCTCCCTCTATAATAAGCCGCTCCTTTTGAACTTCGAGGTTTTCAATAAGCCGCCCTCTCTATTTAATATTTAATAAGCCACCCTCTCCACAGCCACTTGGGTTGGGTTAAAATCACATTATATTCTTGATCTCAACATTTCCAATTTTATATGGGACAGTTTTAATACTTTCTTATCGATTTCTGTTTTCAGTATATCAATGATAGGTTTTGACTTGTATATCGTAATATATGTTCCTGGAACAACAGGAAAAAGGAAAAGTTTAACTTAAAATAGAATACTTACATAAACGAAAACAACTTATTATGTATTATTAGACACCTGCACCTTTGAAACACTGAATAATTAAAATATTTATATTTTTAATATGAGAACGCTGTATAATTAATTATATATGAATTGTCAGAAATGTCGCAAAATACATTCTATTACGCCCCCATCTCTATTAAGCCCCCTCTCTAATAGGCCGCCCCTCTTGAGCTTCGAGGTTTTCAATAAGCCGCCCTCTCTATTTAATGTTTAATAAGTCCCCCTCTCCAAAGCCACTTAGGTTGGGTTAGAATCACATTATATTCTTGATCTTAACATTTCCAATTTTATATGGGACAGTTTTAATACATTCTTATCGATTTCTGTTTTCAGTATATCAATTATAGGTTTTGACTTGTATATCGTACTATATGTTCCTGGAACAACAGGAAAAAGGAACAGCTTAACTTAAAATAGAACACTAACATAAACGAAAACAACTTATTATGTATTATTAGACACCTGCGTCTTTGAAACACTGAATGATTAACCAAAGTATTTACATTTTTAATATGAGAACGCTGTATAATTATATATGAATTGTCAGAAATGTCGCAAAATACACCCTATTACGCCCCCATCTCTATTGAGCCCCCTCTCTAATAGGCCGCCTCTCTTGAGCTTCGAGGTTTTCAATACGCCGTCCTCTTTAATAATAAACCCCCCTCACCACAGCCACTTAGCTTGGGTTAGAATCACATTATATTCTTGATCTCAACATTTCCAATTTTAGATGGGTCATTTTTAATACTTTCTTATCGATTTCTGTTTTCAGTATATCAATGATAGGTTTTGACTTGTATATCGTACTATATGTTCCTGGAACAACAGAAAAAAGGAAAAGTTTAACTTAAAATAGAATACTAACAAAAACGAAAGCAACTTATTATGTATTATTAGACACCTGCACCTTTGAAACACTGAATAATTAACCAAAATATTGACATTTTTAATATGAGAACGTTGTATAATTATATATGAATTGTCAGAAATGTAGCAGAATACACCCTATTACGCCCCCATCTCTTTTAAGCTCCCTCTATAATAGGCCGCCCCTCTTGAGCTTCGACGTTTTCAATAAGGCGCCCTCTCTATTTAATATTTAATAAGCCCCCCCTCTCCAAAGCCACTTAGGTTTGGTTAGAATCACATTATATTCTTGATCTCAACATTTCCAATTTTATGTGAGACAGTTTCAATACTTTCTTATCAATTTCTGTTTTCAGTATATCAATGATAGGTTTTGACTTGTGTATCGTACTATCTGTTCCTGGAACAACAGGAAAAAAGAACAGTTTAACTTAAATTATATAGAATACTAACATAAACGAAAACAACTTATTATGTATTATTAGACACCTGCGTCTTTGAAACACTGAATAATTAGCCAAAATATTTACATTTGTAATATGACAACGCTGTATAGTTATATATGAATTATCAGAAATGTCGCAAAATACACTCTATTACGCCCCCATCTCTATTAAGCTTCTTCTATAATAGGCCGCAACTCTTGAGCTTCGAGGTTTTCAATAAGCCGCCCTCTCTATTTAATATTTAATAAGCCACCCTCTCCACAGCCACTGCGGTTGGGTTAGAATCACATTATATTCTTGATCTCAACATTTCCAATTTTACATGGGACAGTTTCAATACTTCTTATCAATTTCTGTTTTCAGTATATCAATGATAGGTTTTGACTTGTATATCGTACTATATGTTCCTGGAGCAACAAGTCCATCTTTAAGTTTTAAGTTTTAAATATGTCCATCTTTAGAAGGCCTGAAAGTAAACAAGGAAATAGAAGGGCTGGTGAATGCATATTAAAGAGCATGTTAGATCCAAGTCTTCTTTTAGCTAAGTCTAATACTCCCAATTAGCTTTAATCAGTTTGCATATTACATGTATCAACCAACATATTCAACATTATTCCCGTGCGTACAAGTTAAATAATAATATAACAGACAAAATTGAAACAAATAATTTCTACAAAGACGATGATGTTGAAGACTATGATATGCATTGTTAATCATTATAGGGAGTCTAAAATGCGCCAAAACAGTTATTTCAGATCTTAATTAATGATTAACAGTCATTTAACTGACAGTTGACAAAGTACATTAAAATTTAACCGACAACTGACAAATGGCCTCAATTTTAACAGACAACTGACATTTGAATCCCTCCATCCAGATCCTCTTAGAAATATGTTTGCGACTTCAACTTTCTTCTATTTGAACAATCTATACAAATATTGTTAAAACATTGATAATTCATGCATCTTTTCTAAGAGTTTCAAGAACCGTTGTCACGACACTTTTTCATGTTTATCTCCCAGTTCTTTAAAATTGCGAGCTTCAAACTCGCGTGTCCATTTACCCAAAATTATAATAACAACGTAGTAAAAAGAAGGCTTTGTCCCAGCTGGAATTTTACGGTATTTTCTTAAATAATATTTTCTTCTGCCCTGTTTCAAAGCATAAGTTTCTTCCTATCCAAATACAGGAGTTATCATCAATTAACATAAACAGTGACGAATTTATCGAAAAACTTTGAGTCCACATTGCGAGGGCCTGGAGCAGAAAATATTTAAATTTTTAATCAGAAAATATTACAAGTCTTTTCCGTTTCTACAGGTAGAGTAATAAAATTGCAGTACAGTATAATCGAGATAACATAAGAGGCCGATATGTCCTCGCTGGAACTAAGAAACCGAAGCTTAGCAATTATCATCATCGAAGCAAGTGTCTGTCTAGCAATGAACGTCATCAGTGTCTTAGGAAATGTTCTGGTTTGTTTAGCAGTCTACAAAAACCCGAAACTGCGTTCAACCCTCAATCTGTTTATCATCTCTTTAGCAGCCAGTGATCTGTTGTGTGCAACAGTAGAGATGCCATTAGCATCAGGCGTATTAATCCTAGGAAAATGGGATTTTGGGGTTGCATTATGTGAAATTCAAGGCTTTATTGATGTGTTCGTTACCTATATAACCCCAGTGACAATGGGCTTGACGGCGTTTAACAGGTACATGCGGATCGTCAAGACGAACCACTACAACAAGATCTTTTCACCGCGAAAGTCGAACATTTGGCTGAGTTGCGTATGGCTTTCTCTTGCATTTTATCTGCTGTTAGGAAGAGTAACAAATTGGTTCACTGTTCAGTTCAGTCCTGGTTACGCAGTCTGCAGTATTGCTTTCAACAAATCAGAAAACAGAATTATCCATTATTGCGTTGTGTTTATCTTGTTCCTTTCTTTGCCGTTTGCGATCGCATTTTTTAGTTATTACAAAGTTTTCCTGAAAATCCGACAACACAAACTTGATGTGGCCCCATCTTTGCGGAATACGAGTCCAACAGCCACTGCAGGGAGAATTTCAGTGCAAGAAATAAATGTTAGTCGAGTCTTATCGTACGTGGTGGCGGGATTTCTGGCTTGCTGGATACCAATGTGGGCATTTATATTTTGGAAGCGTTTTTCCCCAGAAACAGCTCCAAGAATTGTACAGTTAACGGCCACACTTTTGTTATTTTTAAGCAGCACAATAAATCCGTTTATATACGCGGCCACAAATGTTGTTTTTCGCAAGGAATTTTGCAAATTATTGTGTTGGTGGAGAGTCAGTCAAATAACACCTGAAGCCGATTCTGATGCAAACCAAAAAGGAGGAAGTGCCGAGAAAACGCGACGAGATGAAGCAGAAGTTTAAGAACACGGTCAGCCACTGAGTATACAGTATACAGTATACAGAACCTAACGCTGTTGCATTTTAATCTCTCTGCATAACGTCACGTTTTAGAAACAGGAACTCTGTCTCAATGTATTGGGTCTCTGCGACGAAATGTTGTTTGCGATTTAATAACATCAACATTTTGTGCTGAAACCGCCTTTTATATTCAATAAATTGAGCTGTTGCATATTGTAATATCACATTTTCGCAGTTTGTAATATCTCTTAAAGAAAAAGACACGTTGATCAGAAACGAACTTTACTGGCTTGATATAATAGTATAGAATAAAAAAAATACGAATACATTACACTTTATAGAATTGTGGTATGTTTCAAGAGAAGATTACTGAATCCAATCGTCCTTATGTTTGCTTAGTATTAACACCTTTTAGCTGCCTTTCAACAATTAAAAGCAATAGTTGAACATTGATGAAATGCAAACTCTAGATGAATTCGCACCATGTCTTGTAACCTTTCTTGAGATAGAAGTTGCCGCTGAGACAATTACAACTTACTTAAACTCTGCGATAACAAAACTAGTTTAACCAAATAAAAAGATAAGCTCTGTCTTCCATTTTCTAACTGAGAAATTATTTATCAGCACAAGTGATTTGAGTTGTAAATGAGTATTCCCTGTTTCTCACAGAACACATACCTGACTTAAATTCGCAAAAATATTACACCCATGATGAAATTATTGTCTTTTTACTTCAGTCAAGATACAATATACAGATACATGTTATTTTTCCAATTAATATAATTGTATTTGAATAGCCGCCAAACAGTAAAACTTAAGAAAAGTGATGCTGTATTCAAGTTCCA
Source organism: Cladopsammia gracilis (assembly GCA_022457155.1). Taxonomy (NCBI): domain Eukaryota; kingdom Metazoa; phylum Cnidaria; class Anthozoa; order Scleractinia; family Dendrophylliidae; genus Cladopsammia; species Cladopsammia gracilis. The sequence goes on from JAJGOT010000700.1 coordinate 290,978, forward strand.
CATTTTTTTTTTTCAGCGATTTAATTAGGAGCTACACTTATACGATGCTTTTTCTGTTATCAGTATAATGCGCCCATCTTAAAAGTCAAATAATTAAACTTTCTCATCACAAACAGAAAGATAACAAAACCACTTGCAAACGATCCCTTGCGGCGATTTTAAAAATATAAGTGGGGCAAAACAGAAAATTTGTTGAATCATTAAATCAATAAGCAACACAATGCAATATTCTCCCTGTCATAATCCCCCTTAGCATATTTCCCTGAAATTTCACCCTAGTTAAAGGGGCAGTATCCCGGTTGATATCCGGGGGGGGGGGGGGGACTCTCATATAAAAATGACGGGGTACTCGTCGTACCATTTAGGGGTAAAAAATTGTTGATTGGTACAGCTTAGACTACTAAAATCTAAAATGACCACCGTTCGAATTATCCGCGCGGTACCGTTCAGGGTATTGAGCCAAATAAAAATATGACAGAATATAACATGTGTTGTTTTAGAATTGGTACCAGCTCTTAAGTGGTAAAAATTATTTTGAGCCACGCCCATCAAACGACTTTCTGGTACCTTTTAGGGTGTTTTTTGAAAATTTCCGACGAGCACCCCCGTCATTTTTATATGTGTCCCCCCCCCATTGACATATCGTGCAGTGTTTGCATGATTATGGCCAGAAGCTTGCTTCAGGCTTGTTCTTTTATCTTTCAATAGGAAAAAATATCGCCAAAACGATCAAAGCAAATAAATATCAACTGAAATTAAGAGACAAAACAGCTACAAAAAAGTCAATTGCAATTTTGATTTATTGACTGCCTGTCACAAAATCAAATGTTTTGGCTGTGATCCACTTCCACCCTTGCAATCCTACACTTTATCTCCAAACAGCTGCTTCTGTTTTTCTCTATACAATATTTCTTATTCAATTTAAGTTGTATATTTGGTGTCATCAGAAACCCATGAGTGGGTTGAAACGTGCAACTCTCTCTTGTACGCTTCAAAACAAGCTTCCGATTATTCAATTTGCTAAGAAGTTGTTACAGCCATATTTGGAAAATCAAGATAAAAATATTAACCAATCAATTCGCTAGAACAACTTGCTTCCAATCTCGAGGGACCGAGGGGTTTCCAAATATGGTACTAAGCAAAAAATGAATATTCGGAAGCTGTGAATGCGGGTTACACGTTCGTTTCAACCCACTTATGGCTTTCTGGTGTCATTCGGCGATCATCATATAACATGGAACTTAAGTAAGCGAAATTGATGTATTTCGTTGGAACAGTGTCTCCTTTAAAATGGGTGTTTCTTGGTGTTGCGGAAGCCATTGTTGGTTAGCTTTTGTGTTGTGGTGTGGGTATTGTTCAGTACCTTTTGAATCTTTTGTTTTACGTCATTTGGTGATCATGCACACCATCCGCAACACCAAGAAACTACCTTTAAAATTGTCCCCAAATTATAAAACAACACAAAACTGAAAGACAGCCAGATGTTTGTCAGTGAATAGTTATAGGTTAGGGAATCAAGGTAATTTTTGATGACGACTAAATCAAAAAGAACTTTTCCCAGCAATATTCGATAGAATCATATATTATAAACATTTACCTTGACCGTGCCTTGGTTTCCTCATATAGACTACTCGCTTCTTGAACGAAGCAATTTGTATATGTAATCGCATGGGCCCAAGTAAAATTAAGGATTAATATCACGCGTGTTTTCAGAAGCTGTAGAAATTGCCCGAGTTCGCGACTCGGGCAATTTCTACAGCTTCTGAAAACACAAGTGATATTAATCCTTAAGTTTACGAGGGAACATGCGATTACTTGTTTATAATGTAGAGGGCAAAATTATAAGGAAACCTTTCAGACTTTTTAACAGTCACTCAGACTTGAAACTACCCGAAATGAAAATACTCTCTCGCAAACTGACAAGAAAAACTTTTCAACTCACTGTGGTTAAATAAATTTCTATTCGGTCAAAGATACATTTGGCTGTTATGTACATCTAGAGAACGTAGCCTGATTTTCATCGATAAAAGACACTTTACGACAAAAACAAAGCAAGTTTTATTTAAGCGTACCTGTGTTTTGAAGTTTTTGCCGCTTCCATAACAACAACAAAATGGCGAGAGTTCAAACTTGCTTGCACGACGTTTGGCGATTTAATTGCTTTCTTTCACTTCTTTTAGCCTTTCTCCTGTTAAACGTATATTTTCCCTTTCATTAAAATCTGTCGAAGTTCTTTTCTTCAGGTTCGCAGAAATCCGCATTTTTTCAGTGAAGTGATGGAACTTTAAAACCTTTTGTCGCCATGAATGAATTTCTTCGAGGTCTTCAACGTCGCAAACTGGCCTGCAGGCGCCAAGTTAATCCAAGATTTGACACAAATAATCGCTTCCTGTTTGGCGTAAAATGCTGTAATTCACATGTAGAATTCCTTTCTTAGGTATCTTCCAAATTCATTCCTTTTTTATAAAAAAAATCTCCGGCGAAACATGCGAGCGCTCCGTTTGCAAATTTTCTTCAAAATCCCGCCAAGCCGACTGAATGCAACGTGAGCGACGCGCACAACCAATCACGAGTGAGAAATTTTGATGCTCGACCAATCAGGAGCGAGTAATTTTGCCCTCAATTAAGGAAAAATGCCCTCTTCGTCAGCCAATCAGCATTTAGATTTAAATAAACTTATTCTAGATCACACTTTAAAGTCGCACACTTAGAAGTGTCATAAAGTGATCTTTTTTTAGTTTTTCTGTAGTTTATTACATGTGTATGTCCAAAGAACGAAAAGAAGAATTATTTCCAAGGAACGAAAATCGGTTTTTTAGCAACTCAAAGACGCGATACAACGGTTGAAAAGTGGCTCCAATTTTAAGAGAGTCTAGGGACAATTGATGCACCAGATGTAAATTTAATAAATGGATGACACATTTGCATCTTTACGCTACAATTCTCTTATAATCATTTAGTTTGATGGTCATTTTGCAAACCTTTTGGCCGTGCAAATGTCAGAATGTGATTGGTCACTCTTGCTCAAACGGAATGATTGCATCAACCGTAGTTTTGCCACATCGAGGCCACTTGTAATTTAGCGAAGGAAGTGAGCATCAAGGAGACAATACGGCGTATTGTATTGTATTGTATATTGTATTGTATATTGTAGCGGAGCTCTCGCCGGGCCGAAGGCCCGGCTGCGCAGCTCCATACTCATAGAACCAGAGAACCATAGAACCATAGAACCCATGGCCGTCATTTTTCATGGTCATGGCTAGCGGAATGTTTCGCGGGCGCGTTGTGTGTCCGCCGCTGTCGTCCGCTGTCGTCCGCCGCCGTCGCTTAGGGCTATTAACTCGCGGGCGCGTAGACCGTCGCAAAACATGCGCGTATGACGCCACACCGGGATCTTTGCAATTTTCACGTCACCTGGGAAAACACTGCTGTGTTTTAGCGGAGAAAACCGTTTAAATTAAAGCCGTTGTTCTCCTGAATTTTTTCGCGGTTTGCTACTCAAGACAGGGATACTAATTATGGGATACTCAGAAGCCGCTATAGTGGAAATAGAAGAGCTTTCAGAGATAAAATCTTGCTTCGAGGATGGGAGCAATGCGGGAAGATGTTTGTCACTTCGGGTTTCAGAACTGAAGAAGCGGAGATTTAAACAATTTCCAAGCAGTGGATGGACTTAAAGGTAAAACAAAATACATTTTTCGATGGGAATTTATGTTGATATCAATCTGTGATTGACTTTTTTGTGTTCTCGCTAGTTTTCGGGAGAATTGATTATAACACTCGCTCAATTAAATTCAGTTGTTTTGATTTCTTTCACCGGAGACATCTCGGCCTCTTAATGGTTCGCGTTTTGCTTTTAAACACAAACTTATGGAGATTTGAATTAATTTTTTCGAAAGAAGATTGTGTTGTCCATTTTTATGTGTTTGTTCATTCATTACATAGGTTGAAAAGCGATTTTATGTAAACAAAACAAAACAAGACTTGGATACTTCACACGCGTGGTCTTATGCAAATATGTTTGTGTATTTTTTGCAATTTTGATTTCCAAATCAGTTTCTCGGACAATTTTTATAAGCAGCAGGTGTATTTTATTTGGAAACTAGTCGTACTAATTATTCTAGACGGAGAAAAAGTTGTTTTTGTGAACTTTTGTACGGTCTAAATGTACTGTGCAAACGGTCGCGTAAGTCTGTTTTTGAGAATTTCTAAAATTAAAAGATAGGCCCGGTCGTCAATTTTATTCTTGTGCTTCCGACCTTTCGCCTCAGTTAAGTTTATCATCGGCTTTCTGTTCAAAGAGCGACGCTGTTAGGCTCAGGCTATCTATATATATTATTGTATATTGTATTGTATTGTACTGTATTGTATTGTATTGTATTGTATTGTATTGTATTGTATTGTACTGTATTGTATTGTATTGTACTGTATTGTATTGTATTGTATTGTATTGTATTGTATTGTAGCGGAGCACTTGCCAGGCCGAAGGCCTGGCTGCGCAGCTCCATACTCATAGAACCTGTGCCGCGATTTTTCATGGTCATGGCTAGCGGAATGTTTCGCGGGCGCGTGTGTGTCCGTCTGCCCGCCGTGTTGGAACAACATCCGGGATCTTAGCAATTTTGTTTTTCGCGCGGCCACACAGCCGTGAGCTCGGTAAACACTTTAGTTGTTTTGTTGTGTCTAGCGGAGAATTAAAGTCGTTATTTTCCTGCATTTTTTCGCGGTTTGCTACTCAAGACAGGGATACTAATTAAGGTATACTCAGAAGCCGCTTTAGTGGAAAAAGACGAGCTTTCAGGGATAAAATCTTGCTTCGACGAGGAACTTCATGTATTATGTTTTTATCAATGCGGGAGTAGTTTGTTTTCTACGGATTTCAGAACCAGAAGCGGAGATTTGAATTTCCAAGCAAGCGAGGACTTAAAGGTAAAACAGATTACAGTTTTCGATGAGAATTTATGTTGATATCAATCTGTGAGTGACTTTTTATTAGTGTTATTGTAAGTTTTGGAGAATTGATTTTAAAACGTGCTTAAATTCAATTGTATCGATCTCTTGAATTTCATCGAAGAAAGTTTGAACTCGATGAGCTATAAATAAATGGTACGCGTTTTGCTTTTAAACGTAAACTAATGGAGATTTAATTGAAAAAAATTTTTCGAAAGAAGATTGTGTTGTCCATTTTTATGTGTTTGTTCATTCATTAGATAGATTGAAAAGCGATTTTATGTAAACAAAACAAGACTTTGATTTTATAGTACAGTCGATCTATCTTCACTCGCATCGCCTTATGCAAATAAGCTTATGTTTGTGTATTTTTGCAATTTTTGATTTTCAAATCAGTTTCTCGGGCAATTTTTGACAAACATAAACTGTATTTTATTCGGAAACTAGTGGTACTAGTTATTCTAGACAGAGAAAAGTTGTTTTTGATGAACTTTTGTACGGTCTATAAAAATGTACTATGCAGACGGTCGCGTAATAAGCTTAAGCTTAAGCTTACTGTTTTTGAGAATTGCTAAAATTGAAAAAGCTTGAACTCGATGAGCTATAATTAAATGGTACGCGTTTTGCTTTTAAACGTAAACTAATGGAGATTTGAATAAATTTTTTCGAAAGAAGATTGTGTTGTCCATTTTTATGTGTTGGTTCATTCATTAGATAGATTGAAAAGCGATTTTATGTAAACAAAACAAGACTGATTTTATAGTACAGTTCTATCTTCACTCGCATCGCCTTATGCAAATATGTTTGTGTATTTTTGCAATTTTTGATTTTCAAATCAGTTTCTCGGGCAATTTTTGACAAACATAAACTGTATTTTATTCGGAAACTAGTGGTACTAGTTATTCTAGACAGAGAAAAGTTGTTTTTGTGAACTTTTGTACGGTCTATAAAATGTACTGTGCAGACGGTCGCGTAATACTGTTTTTGAGAATTGCTAAAATTGAAAATAGCCCGTTCGTCAATCTTAATTCTTGTGCTTCCAACCTTTCACCTTAGTTAAGTTTCACCTTAGTTAAGTTTCACCTTAGTTAAGCTTGTTCAAAGTGCGACGCTGTTAGGCTTGGGCTATGTGTATATATTATTGCATTGTATATTGCATTGCATTGCATTGCATTGCATTGTAGATAATTGAACGTCAAAGGTATAAATTTTGGTGGTACAAGCTCCCGGTTGTTCACTAGTCAAGTTGAAAGCTTTATTCTGTTTTTTTTTTTTCATTTTTTTTAGCGGTGATCAGCTACTCGACTATTAAAACAAATCGGCTGGTCTTCTCTGCCGATTATAAAGTTAATTACGTTCTAATTCGCTACGCTTAAACGAACGTAAATTATTTTACTCTTCAACTCCCGTAATACAAATAAAGCACAACAAGGAATATGGTAGGATACGCGAGCGGATCCAAGATAATATGAACTCACAAAGTAAAATAGAAAGGCAATGTGATAGGATAACAATTTTAAACCTCACCACGAAAAAGCTGATTATCAGCGCCCATCGACATTCTTAACCTTTTGCCGCGATCATTACTAAATTGCTCTTTCTGACGCCTTTTCCGACTTGCCACCTCTCTTGCTTTCTTGAGACGTTTTTCATCCTCAGAGCCAGACGCCAACTCGTCAGATTCGTACTCTGCGACAACTTGCCAGCCGTCTTTACTCTTGTCGGCGATCTTTATTAACTTTTGTCTTTTGCGGATAAGTTGTCTGGCTTCTTGAGCGAGCTGTTTAACTCGTGCTATGTTCTGTTCCGTACGGTCACTCTCGACTTCGATGCTTTCAATGATGGAATCTAGTTCGGCGTTAAACTCAAACTGCTTCTGATTGCCTTTGTATTTTAATTGTACAACCTCTTTGTCGATTTTACCCTTCTGCTGGATCTCCTTCCCTTTATCATCCAATTTTTTTCTCGAGGTAGTCCTTGAACATCGAGAAGACTTGATCTACGACAACTGGGTTGCCTCCGCTACCGTCAGCCGGCTCGTTTCTTTCTGATGAACAGTGCCCATCTGCAGAAGATTCTTCGCTTTGTGGATTGTCAGTAGGCATAAGTACAGTAAATGGGGGTGGTTGATAATAATGGACAAACTGCTTAGTCGGAAACGTTGTACAAACTGTGTTGGATCGCAAGCGTGAATGGAGTTCAGCGAGCGGCACACTGTATAAGTACTAGCAAACCGACCAATCAGATGATCTGCGTATCAGAACAGACAATGCAGGGTGTGGCAAGTGTGAAAGCGAAACAAGCAGTACTAATTACTTGGAATACCAGCGGAAAATACATTTGATCGTGGAGGTTATGAGCTTATTTTAGCGGCTTGGCAGTGCACCGTTTCGTCTACTTCGTCAACACAATGCAAAGGATATGCATTTTAGTTTCTTTGCGGCCTGTTGTTAATTATGAAGTTGAAAGGATGCACATCGGAGTATTTTACTAAGCGGCTCGCTAATTGAATGTGAATGGTGTATATTTTAGTGTACCTTATTGGCAAAGCGCCTAAACAGCGAGTTTAAATTTTTTAAACTTAAGTGTATTCTTCATAATTAAGCTTTTTAGCTCAGCCTCTTCCCAGTGAAAGTTTCATGAAATTTTAACTGCTTGGCGGTTTGAAAGCGAGTTGAAAGTTGGTGATGAGGTGTATAAATCTGATCGAATACGCAATGATTCAGCAAGAGTGTAGTAATATTCACAAGAGTGTAGTAATACTGATAATTTTCCAGTGAAGCTCAAAGCTATCAGTAACAAAGCCGCATTACAGCAAATCTCTTCAAATAAAGGAACATGTGTGAGTACTATAAAGATCTTAAAAAATATATTTGTTATCAACCTTTGACCTGTAAATACATGCTATACTTTAAATCTAAATGTCATTTATTTATTTATTATTTTTTTTCGTATTGTTGTATTAAGTTTATTTTGATTGTTAGTTGTAGGCCTGACATCAGCTTCACAAGCTGCCTCTTAAGACCTACTTCATCAAATAAAATATGTCATGTGTGTATGGTGCCCAATTTGAATAATCTCCGTTATTGTTACTCATGCGCGAAGCGGCATGAGGTAAAGTTTCGGCTCCGTTTTTATCTCGTTAATGCGCATGCGCATTAAACGAGATTTCGGAATCAGTCGACGAAAAAAGGGACAAAAGTTGTTAACAAAATTTTGTGGACTTTTGTCCGGGGGGGGGGGGGGGGGGGGTTCTTTTTTCTTCTTTATAGAAGCTATATTAGGGCATTGAGGATATGGTTGGTTAAAGCGGTTAGGATTTCAAGAAGGGCGCCACATACCGTCACTAAAATTTTTGAGGAACACCCCCGGTCCTATTGTTAATTTCCCTAGGGTATTGAAATGTAATGAACTTGTCATGTCTTACGTTACGTCACCACAAAGGTATTACAGTTCTTATTAAGTTTCGATATCTCACGTTACCTATCAGCTTCAATCATTTGTCGTAAGGCCATTAAAGCTGCTTTAGAAGGGTAAAAATAGGTCAAATGCGTTTTTTTGGGAAACGCAGTTTGAGAATTTCACGGTTTATTTTTACGAATGGAGACGTTTTAAGAAAGTTAAATGGGACGGGAAAGTTTGTGTTTTAATGTGAGCGATATAGCAGAGCAAAATAGCATGACCTTTCGTGTGTTCTATTTTGAAATACTGAATCATTGCTATTACGGTTTGATTATGCAATATAAATATCAGCGATATAAAAACATGACGTTTCGGCGACGACATGTCACCATTATCAAATGTAAAATTATTTGTGAAGTCGAAAGTGTGAAAATAAATAAATAAAAGATGCGAAGATGAACGAAAGAATGTGGCTTAATTAACTAAACAGTTTCGCTGGTATGGAGTCTTTTTGAGTGTTAAGAGACGGACTCTTTTTCCTTATCAATAGCATCTCATAAATAAGGCACTCAAACTTTCCGCGGCATTTCTTTAGGATGGTAAATTGCTCATGAAGATTGTACGGTCTTTGGTTATGTTCGTACTTAAGGTGTTTGCCGATGGCAGAATATTTGTGTTCCTCAATGCGAAGGTGGAGGTGACGGCACGTGTAGCCTATATAATTCGCATCGCACGAATTACATTTAAATTCATACACAACGCTTTGTTGGTTAACTAGTGAGGGCTTTGTTTCCGTGACTTTCAAATCTTCAGAGATTTTCCTACTTGTGAAAACTGGTTGTAATACACGATCGATTTTCTTTCCAAGGTCGCTTAGCTGTCTGCGAACGGAGTCGGCGGATTTCTGGTCTTTAAACGGCAGGGTAATGTATATAGGACTTTCGATTGGATCAGTTCGGTTTTGGTTCTGGTCTTGGGAAGCGTGGAATCTCTTGAAAGTAGAATCAATAAGTTTCTCAGGATACTTCAGTTTCCGGAACATTGTTTTAAGATGCTGACATTCATTTGAGAAGAGGTCCGGCGTAGATGACAGGCGCTTGGCGCGATCAAGCATAGTTCTTATTAGTGATCGTTTATATCTATTGTCAACATGGCTCTGATAATGTAGTAGAAGGCCTTTGTTGGTCTTTTTCCTGTAGACACAGGTGTTAAGGTGGTTATCGGTCTTGGTGATAACCATGCCTACGAAGGGTAAACTATTGTTGACTGCTGTTTCCATTGTGAATTGGATTGCTGGGTGCGCGTCATTCAGAACTGAAAGGAAGTCAGTAGCAGCGGTAAGGTCAGCAACTAGGGCGAAGGTATCATCAACGTATCTTTTGTAGAAGATTTACCATCCTAAAGAAATGCCGCGGAAAGTTTGAGTGCCTTATTTATGAGATGCTATTGATAAGGAAAAAGAGTCCGTCTCTTAACACTCAAAAAGACTCCATACCAGCGAAACTGTTTAGTTAATTAAGCCACATTCTTTCGTTCATCTTCGCATCTTTTATTTATTTATTTTCACACTTTCGACTTCACAAATAATTTTACATTTGATAATGGTGACATGTCGTCGCCGAAACGTCATGTTTTTATATCGCTGATATTTATTCTTAAATGTATATCTAAATCTTTCGTTATTAGATTATGCAATAGTACGGGAAAGACGTCATAGTTTTATTGATTTAGCTACCGTGCACAAGGAAATTTTGCGTATTGTCCGACTGAATTTGTTTTGCGGGAGGAAATTTTTGCGGGTCGCGGAGACAGCTAAAATTTCTGGCCCCGGTTGTCAAAAGGTGGATAGCGCTATCCACCCGATAAATCACTATCCAGTAGATAACGCAATTGGTTTTGCACACCTTTATCCACTGGATAGTGATTTATCCGGTGGGTAGCGCTATCCACCTTTTGAACAACCGGGCCCTGCTGGAAGGAAATGCTTGCGGATTTCTGGTCAAGTATAAATGAAATCTAAGGCATCGGTATTAAACTGCAATTTACTTCCTGACCGGAGGTTTGTACAGTTTCCATAGTTATGGTTGTTGTTCTGGCGCCAATACGAACATAAACAACGAGAAAACTAGTGAGTGAATTATTGTACGTTGTTGTAAAAACGTATCAGTATTATGATAACAGTCTCTGGTTCTTTTGAGGACGTGTCTGGAGTTGAATCGGGAGTACAAGTGACTGTTGTGCCGGTCGCCTCGGAGTTCATTCTTACTAGAAATACGTGTCTCGCAGAACCTCGCGAAGCTCGGGGGAGGATGCACTGCAAAATGTTAGCAATGTGGGAGGGAGAGATGGAATTTCTGGTTTGACTGGAGAGGTTGAATTGCATGCCGGCAGTGGCCCCGAAATTTAAAGTTGAGACATTTTCGTTCCTAGTCGCTTCCATTTAACTTGTACTTAGTACTCTGTTTTCCTAAAATAAAATAAATGGGAGACGGTACTGGTCAGTTTAGGGTTTTGAGCTGTGGGTCGCTGTAACTGCTATGGGACCGGGTACCAAAATATCCTCAGGCCTTCCCTCCACCCCCCCCCCCCCCCAACCTATCTTCATTAATTGTTGTCAAAAGGAAAATTGGTCTGAAAGTGGATTTATAGTACTGTTGTGGACATGGGTCGAGGACAATATGCAGTGTATGTGATCTGTTTATTTTGATTAAGTGAGAGTTTTTTTATCACGAATACAGCTAACTCCTGCTGTCTTGATTAAATTGCATTTTTGAAGCTTGTGAGTGCTATCTCCCAAATTAACCTGTTCCCTTTAGATACTGCTGTAGTTTTTGTTCTATATACTGGGTATCAAATAATTGCTAACCCAATTCGCTATTTGCTAGAATGGTTGAGATCGCAGGAGTTTACTGTTGCTGAAGAGTGATGTTGCACTAAAAATAACAACTCAATGGTGGTACAGTTGTAGTAAAAATAATAATTTAATCTTACTCAAAAACAGAAATGAGACTACAATAACATAGAATAGTAAAACCTCCTAACATACCATAGATAATAGTAATTAAATGTAGCATTGTCATATGCATACAATGTTATGTAATTTAACCTTATATCAAAGTTTCTTAGTGGCCTTAGTGAGAATTTCAATAAACATCAATATACAGTATGAACTTAGAGAATAGTTTCCAGTGTTTGAGTACTAATGTATTATATTGAAAAACAGGTCCTCTTATCATCTGCCTGTCAGTTGTTTCGGTACTTAAAATCTTGCTTTTTGCAAAAGGTAGATTAAAGAATAATTTATAGAGGGTTGTACTGTATATAAGCTTACGCTTACTTGCCTGTAAATGTAGGTTGTTTAAATTGAAGAGCATTGGAGAGCGAATTAAAGTGTGTTGATTTGAGCTAGATTTCTTAATCGTTCTTTTTCTCTGAGCCTTTCCTGTAATCTGTGTTTGCTTTTCCCTACCGTATGAAAGATATTCGTCACGAGTATTTAGCTGATCGTGCAATTCTTGCTGCCTCTCGTTGCGTCTATAAACAAAATCATTTTGTTCAACACTTTCAGTCGGTGTCGCCTCTCCTGATCGGTTTCGTTCAGAAGGCGTTCCAGACGTTTGAATCTACTCAAACGGTGTGCCTAGGCTGTTCGAAGTCTTTGTAATCGATGCTCACGTTGCTTCGTTGCTCGATCGCGTGGGAATTTCAAGTCGCCGTTCTTGCTCCAGCGGAGTCTTGTCTGGGGCAAGGATTTCCAGCTACTTTTTGAACGCAGTGTTGTTGTTGTTTCTCATTTGCATCAGAAATTGGTCGTGTTTCACCGACGATGAGTAAAGAATAAACCCGCCAGCCCGGCCGCCATTAATCGGGTGGAATAAACATGAGAGCATGCTATTGTCAGCGGTCGCGATTTTTGTTGCCAGGCAACTGCCGGACACCATCAAGTATATAAATATATATATATATATATACATATATATATATAAATATATTTTTCGCTCGAATTCGCGCGGCTCAGCTCCCGAGGGCCGACAAATTTATTAACCTCGCTGCGCTCGGGCCTTCGGCCCTCGCTTCGCGAGGAATGAGAGTTATAAGTTATGAGAGTTCACCGTTAAAAAGTTCCTATTTATAAGCCGATATACATCATATACATATACATCATAAAAACAAGTTTGAAATTACTGTTTTCCTCAAAAATCTCTACAAACTATCAACACACACAAAAAAAACAATCTTTTAGGAACAAAATTTTACTGCTAAACGAATCCAATACGTATATTTAACTAAACACAAAAATTCGCTCTGCAATCTCCACGAGAATTAAACGTGACATCACCTGATTTATACTTTACAATCTGTCGAATCTCTCAAAAGTGTTGAATAAATTGGATATTATATTTCGTTATTACAACACTTCGTTCTGCAATCTCCGCGAGAATTAAAAGTGACATCACCTATTTATACTTTACAATCTGTGAAATCTCTCAAAAGTGTTGAATAAATTAGATACTATATTTCGTTATTTCCTAAATTGATTATTCCTCAATTTATTATATTATCGCTCATATGAAAACACAAACTTTCTTCATTCATTTTAAAAATACACCGTGAAATTCTCAAATTGCGTTTCCCAAGAACATACATCCAAGCAAATAACAGCGGCCGAAAGCTGTTTATGGTCTACATAGTCGATTGTATCCCGGATCAGAAAAAGGTTTTCAAAAATACTGCGGTCAGGAATCCCGCATGTTTGATTACTTTAGTACAAATTTTATAATCTGTGTTTAACAGAAAATAAAATTGGTTGCCAGTTTTTCAAGTCTAACTTGTCGTCCTTCTTGTAAAGCGGGCGGATAATTCCTTTAAGTTGAGTGTCAGGGAGTGATCCGTGTTTAAAAGAGTAATTTATTAAATCGTGACTTAATAGACCCCAGAAGCGACGATAAAATTCAACCAGAAAGCGATTTGCATGATTGCATTTGTGAAAGGGCCTCTTGACATTCAAAGAGTGTGAGGTCACCTTCGCATTTCTCCTGGTCTTCGGATGCCAGAGTTTTATCCAGTTGGTCTAAAAGCCTTGGCTAGATAAATAAACCTGTTCAGCCGAATAGAGGTTACGATAAAAATCGCGACATTCGCGAAGAATATTTTTTATCGGAAGTCACGGTTGAATTGTTGGCACGTAACTCTGTAATTGAGTCGCGTGCCTGTCCACAGGGTACGTACAAGACGCTATTTTCTTGGAACCGTCGCCGTCTTGAAAGGTTAACTGATTGCGTTACACAAAATATGTACCGCGGGCCAAATTACTAAGGGCGCAATTATCTTCGGAAAGTGAAGCTTTCCGAACAAGGCACGAAGTGCTGACAACGAGGCACAAAGTGCCGAGAGAAATTATACTTGTACCACGTGACGAGTTCGATGTGAACAATCATGCGCACAATAACCTGATGGCGTCATTTCCGTCACCAGCTGTTGCGGTGCACATTGAACGAAAGCGATGCTTTCAAGCCGTAAATTTCGGTCGCCGCAAATGTATGTTTACCTACTTTTTTCGATGGATTTCTTCGATATTTCATTAGAATATAGAAATTACAGATCACATACTTAAAATGAGGCGTTTTTATTGAATTTCGTCTGAGTTACAGGGATTTGAAAAATATGCCTAAATCGGTTTCTTCCCTTTCCGTAGTTCCTGTGCGCCGATTTCGCAGCTTCCGAGCCCGTAGTAATTTGGCCCGCGGTACATATTTTGTGTAACGCAATCAGTTTAACTTTCAAGACAGCGACGATTCAAAGAAAATAGCGTCTTGTACGATCAAATAGAGCTCTTCTGGACCCTGTGGTCTGTCGCTGATTTTCAAGCTGGTAGAAATACTTGGTCGGTTTTTTCCCCCAGCTCTATCTACTGTTCTTTACTGCGAATGATGGCTCCTTCTACGTCGTGATCTTCGATCGTTTTTAGGAGATCTTTGATCTACGCCAAACGCGTGTGATCATCTGTGGTATTTGAATTACCACGAGACAGGATGTTGCGGCGAATCTCGCTTTCAAGATTAAATTTCTCATGCTTACGCTCACGGCATCGGTAGTAGGGGGTGGCCGGCAGTTTCTGAAGAAGGGTCGCACGGAGGTTCAGTTTTTTGTTTTGTAGTGCAAATTAGGGCCATTGTTATTTAAACCTCACTGGAATTACAAAATTTAAATAAGAAAGGAAAAACGAAATTAATTCTGGTAGTTGTAGTCAAATGACGCCATCGTGAAAATGGCCTATTGTGGTTACAGGGGAAGTGTCGTTGCTGGTTGCGGTAGTGGGGGCCGGGTGGGCTTCTGGTAAACCCCCCCAAACCCCACTCCCCGGGCGCTGGAGCCTCGTGGTTCTCCTTGTGGCGTTTCGCCTTCGGGCAGTCTTTAATAACGTGCTCGGAAGACTGGCACCGGTAGCATAGTATTGGCTGGCCCGTGTACTTAAAAAATAACTCGAGCCCTTGAGTGACTAATTTGCGTGGCACTGCCTTTTGTAAACGTGTGAATTCTACGACACGGATGCCGTTCTCGATTTGCTCGTAGCCCGTGGCTTTCAAGCAAAGCCGGCGGACTGTTCGCGCTTTGAGGTCGCCGTATTCTTCTACGAGTTGTAGCAGGTTTTCATCAGGGAATTCAACGGGAACGAAGCATGACACGTGTAGTGCATTTTGCCCTAAAAGGCGTAAAGGAATAACTCGGCTTTCGCAGTCAAAGCCCGATGCCGCCAACCGCGTGGTCGATTCTGTAGATCGGAGGGTGATGTCGAAGCACTTTCCTCCGTAGAGGGGTACAATCCAAACGATTCTTCCTTAAAGTCCGGTAACGACTGCGCTATACTGAGC
This sequence comes from Cladopsammia gracilis, assembly GCA_022457155.1. Classification (NCBI taxonomy): domain Eukaryota; kingdom Metazoa; phylum Cnidaria; class Anthozoa; order Scleractinia; family Dendrophylliidae; genus Cladopsammia; species Cladopsammia gracilis. Next base: position 306,202 of record JAJGOT010000700.1, read on the forward strand.
GAGTCAAGATCCAGGTTTTCCTCCGCTATCAAGCGGACAGTTCTAGTGTGGGCGAACGGCTGGTGCGCGGGACGCGCGGCCATCCCCACGTAACGCGAGGGCGAGAAAACTCGCGAGACCAAAACCAAAACCACAAAATTGAAAAGCACGCACTCACCAAAGCGAAGACAGATGGTTACCAGACGCTTTCTTGATTGTGGTGGAAAAACGGCACCAAATCTTGTGAAAAAAGCTCTCCTTAGTCGTCGAAGTTGAGGACTATTCGGCGTTTTGGTCTTGAAAAAGCGGAGCACTGCTAAGAGCAGATACACCAATGCTGTACAGAATAGTTGTTAGCAGAGGGGCACGGGTTCCCCTCCTTTTACAAAAAAAAAAATAATAATAATAATGAAAAGTCCCAGGCTATAACATTTTCAAAACACGTCTATTGTATAACCAAATTATAGACCCCATTTTAGTCACTAGCGTGAAAATGTAAACTTTGTAATCGAAAATTAGTGATTTCCTGTTTTTAATACCCCAAATGGCTACTAAAATAAAACTACGCCCATTTCGTGAACATAAATTTCTATTGGCTGATTTGCATCATGTGATGTTTTCACGTACGTATTTTAAGAAGACTTATTCTAAAGGTGCGCTACAACGGCATCTTTAGCATATTCACTATCAATTCTTCTATTTTGTTTTTATTAACCTCGCGTTCTGGCGCATTAACGAGATGGCTTTAAGAACCCTTTGATTCTTGTAATTATTATTTTTATTACTTTTTGTGTCACGCATATTTTAAATTGTACACTTCCAGTTCATAGCTTTGCCATTTACACTTCCTGTTTAGTGACTTCCGGCTACTCTCACTTCCGGCAAAACAGCGTCACTGAAATGTCACGACAGCGTCTCCTACAACCCTACTTGCATTACTAATGTTCACGTCAGGTATATATAAGACTTAGACGAATCACTGGCTTCATTGTGGTACAGCCTTCATTTACAAAACAATCAATAGTAAACAACGTGGTTTGCAGGAACGATGACTGAATGAAAGAAGTACTCTTCGCCATGTCGGACATCTTCTTATCTTGTTTAAAATATACCGTAAAACTTTCTTACGCATGCGCATGAGTATAGGCTGCTGGGAGCCTCTTGTTAGTATAGTGTTTGCACGTGGTAGAGAAAATACCAGTCCTTATTATAATCTTCTAGAAATTTTAAAACTTCAAGAAATTTTAAAACTTAGTCTTCCCCGCGTGTCGCGTATCCTCGCGCAAGCGTGTTTTGTGCGCGTTCGCGTGATTGCTCGCTCGACTATTCCTGAGAAAAAAAGAGACCACTCGTAGTCTAACCACTAGTCTAACCAGAAATAAGTTTTTAATACAATGCCTGTCAATTTATCGGGACTGCAGATGCTCTTTAAATAACGTTAATTTTAACATTTCCATGATGCTATAGATTTTGATTTTGGCATTAGTTTTGTTGGAACATAATGTCAGCTAGTATAATAGTAGATATGTAAACCAATATATGACGCTTGGAAATCTTTTACACAGCAACCAGCTTAAAGTTTAAGTTGTTCCACTGAACCTTTAGTGGAAAATTTCGTTCTATTCAAAAGAATGAAAATTTCACAAATTCCATTCCGATTTTTTGGCTGAATATGTCGCGCCCAAGTTGTAATATTGACTCCACTACACAACAGCAAAAGACATAGTATCAAGGCAAATATGTTTATTTTGGAAGGGCTTGGCGAGAACCAACCCTGCAAAGTACATGTATATAGAATGACAAAGAATTGGGCGAAGCGACGATAGAGAGTTCCTAGAGTCCAAGAGACTTGGAAACTGCAAGCCTTTTTTCTAGGTCATCATCCACATAGATGTCTTTGGCTTGAACGAACTTCCAGCGACCGTCTCTTTGAAACACCCTGTCACTAACTCCATTATTTGCAGCGGTAGTGGCCCCTCCCGAACGCAGACAATGTAAATGTCACGTCAGCTGCAGTTAACACTCTAGTTGTGTTTAGCAACACAACAAGAGTTTGCAACGATTTTGCAAAATCGTTTTTCCCTGCATTTTTTCGCAGTTTGCTACTCAAGACAGGGATACTAATCAAGGGATACTCAGACGCCGCTACAGTGGAAAAAGAAGAGCTTTCAGGGATAAAATCTTGCTTCGAGGAACTTCATACGTTTTAATCAATGCGGGGCATTATTTCTTCTTCGGATTTCAGAACCGAAGAAGCGGAGTTTTAAAGAATTTCCAAGCAGCCGAGTGACTAAAAGGTAAAATAAATTTCATTTTTCGATGGGAATTTATGTTGATATCAATTTGTGATTGACTTTATCTTTGTATTCTCGTTAGGTTTGGAGAAATGTTCATAAAACGTGCTCTAATTTAGTCGTGTTGATATTTTGAATTTCATCGTGCCTGCCCATACAGGTATGTAGCAATATTTAATCCTTGTTGAAATTTATTTGATTTAAACTTTGTTATCTGTAAATTTAAACTCGTCTTTTATCTGTGAATTTAAACTTTGTTATCTGTAAATTTAAACTTTTATACTAAATTTCATTTAATCTTTATTTAAAATTATATGTAAACTTTCCGTTTTTTATTTAAACTTTGTTCAAAATGCATTTAAACTTCGTTCAAATGTTGTTTAAACTTCGATGATAAATTTCATTTGAACTTTCAAATTTTATTTAATCTTTCAATTTTCATTTAATCCACGGTAAATTTCATTTAATCTTCCTGGGGCGAGCTCGGCCATCCAGCCTCGTTTTCAAACGCAGACACGGCAGCCATTTTGTTTCAGTGTCTCGCAAGCTAGTTATTTAGTGCTCGCAGTTTGTGAAGCTTCCAAGCTTTTCCCTTCAGATGGCAGACGATGTGGAGAAGTTTTTAAAGTTTGTGTTAGCTTAGAGAGATCGGAGGAAATAGGCTTACTGCAAACAATTTTCAATTTTTTTTTAATTTATGCGCCTCTGCAATCAATTTTCTTCCAAAAGCACCTTCCTGTAAATTTTTTTTTTCCAACAAAACATTCATTGTTTACGTAACTATTGAATGAATAGAGAGTTCTTGTTTATGTTACAGAATTAAGTAGCACATGTTTCAGTTCATTTCTCTACTACTACAAAAGTTTTTCAGATGTCAACGAACAAGTAATTAATGTCAAGGCCTTCTTGAATCATTTTGTCTGTCATTTTTTTTTTTAATTTTATTAAATAACAGCAGTATTTTATGAAAGCCACAGAATATGTCAGACACACATAGAGCTTTCTCAGTAATGTTCAGTGTTTGTTCATGTAAGTGATTGGCTTCTGACATAAGTGAATAGCAGTGATGAGTATAGACCTTTTTCATAATGGCGGCCAATTTATTTATTCTGTTATATGTATGTTAATTAGCCCTATTGGCCTCATTTTAGAGTAAAAATTCTGTGAAATTTTGCACACGCTAACGAGGCCACTAGGACTAATTAACATAGATATAAAAGAATAAATAACTCGCCCGCCATTATGAAAAAGGTCTATAGCCGAGTTTGAACAATTTGTTTAATACGGTTTTGATAAAAATATACCAAGTTTAATAGAATGAAATGTACACAGATAGTGTTGAGATTTAATTGCCACAATAAATTCCCAATTTTTAGAAAAGGATCAGCTATTTACTACAGTCAAACCTCCACTAAAGGACACCTCCCGAACTAAGCGGTCGACACCTCCTCCCTTAAGCGGACACCATACCGCCGTACCGACGATTTATCCTCTCCAACACTACATTTTTAACCTCCCGTAAGCGGACACGGACACCTATTCGGCGTCAGCAAAGTCTAAAATAACCTCCTGTAAACGGACAGTAAACGATATCAAGGGAATTTCTGACAAAATAGGTTCGATTTTAATGGTTTTAATTGTGCTTGACCTAAACAAAAGTGAAGTGTGAGTCTCAGCAGTACAGTTCTGTAACTAATCATTTCGATTCCAAGGTGTCGGATATCTTAAGACACCTTAAGATCATGAACCACGAAAGCAGAAACTCATCGATAGTTTCTTTTTACATGTACGTACCTAAGGACACTTTACGTTGTAGAAAATAACTACATGCAATGTACATAAAATATGTACTTCTTCTGTTCCGTTCATCTCCGAAACATTGCGGATTGAGTTTGTTACTGTTTCTTAAATGTAAAAATGGCTTCCATCAGTTCGTGTGACGGCAATGAGAGAGCTTCACAGATATGTGTATTTATTTAGTGGCAAGTCTTTCAATCTTGAACCGTAGTTTTTAAATTAGTGTTAAATTTATGTGTGATATAAAAAGCAACATCCAACAATCCTGTGATGGATAATACAATTACAAGTGGTCTTAAAAGCTTTCAAAGACATGTACTGGTGCATTATACGCTCTCTGGTGCACTATTTGTTTTCAACCTCCCGAAGACCGACACTTACCCTTGGTCCCAAGGGTGTCCGCTTACGGGAGGTTCGACTGCAATTTATTATTTGTTTTAATGTTATAAAATGACCAAATAGTATAGGTAAAAACGGCAAACTGATCCTTACGGCAAGTTGAAGAGATTGACACAGAAGTGAAATAAGAAACAAACAGTTGTAATGACCACTTTGAAATTCCCAGTTGGATATATTTTTGTGGTTGTTCCATTTGAAGAACCTGTGTTAATAAAATTTGTAACAAAGATTTGTTACTTTTAGTTTTTATTTCAGTTTTGGAACTAATATTTTTTAATAGTTTATCTGACTTCTCTGCAAACATTTTTTTTTAATGCATATCGTGTTTGCAAACAATTTATTTTGTCTTTTCAGCCCTTGCAAACACTTTTTACTCATGCGCGTAGCGGCATGAGGTAAGGTTTCGGCTCCGTTTTTCTTGTTTTTATTATTATTATTTTTATTTTTTGTGTCACGATTTTGCATGCAAATTTATGCGCGCATATTTTAAATTGTGCACTTCCGGTTGACGTCTTTGCCATTTACACTTCCTGTTTAGTGACTTCCGGCTATTCTCACTTCCGGTAAAAGAGCGTTACTTAAGTGTCACGACAGAATCTCCTACAACCCTACATACATTGCTATGTTCACGTTTGGTATATATAACACTTAGAAAAATCACTGGCTTCATTGTGGTACAGCATTCATGTCCACAACATTCAATAGTAAACAACGTGGTTTTCAGGAACGATGACTGAATGAAAGGAGTAACTCTTCTCCATGTCGGACATCTTCTTATCATGTTTAAAATATATCATAAAATTTTCTTACGCATGCGCATGAGTAAAGGCTGCTTGGAGCCTCTTGTTTTTTCAATATTTCTCATCCCCCCCCCCCCCCCAGAAAAATAATGGTCTGTCCCTAAGGTTATCGTCGGATTTCTGTTCAGAGAGCTCCGCTGTTAGGCTCAGCCTATCTATATAAAAATTATATTAGCGACACAAGCTGGAAAACTTCAATTTATGACAAATGAACTGAAAACAGACCTTCGGAGAGTCATCTAAAAAGTTCTGCTTATCGACTTATCTTCTCAATGCCTGCAGATGTGAGTGCTTCTTTACTTTGAAAGACCGAGCGCTTTCTCGAATGGCTACACATTTAAAAACATATATTGTGCTGTAGAGTTCACCGAAGTCTTGAAAAATCCATTTGAAGTCCACAGATCGGTTTTAATTTTCCATACTGAGTTTGAAGTCAAAGAATTGCTTCACGTATTCACGAGATAAAAATAACCAGAAAGTGACGTCATATCACTTGACATAGCAACTTCAAGGTCATAAGAGATAGCAACTACAGTTTATTATTTTAAGCAAGAACTCTACGAGTTGTGAAACCGGGCTTTAAGCGTACATAAGAAATTATGAATTCGAAGCATAGCCAGTAGTGTAACTGCTCCACAATCGAAGATTTACTGCGACACTGTAGAATCCATTGACTGTTTATTCTTCATTTCGTAGTTGTAATAGTAAACTTTTACATATGTAACAATAGGTTACCTAGCGACAAGTGACGTCATACGTCACGCGTTTCGGACACATGTGTGTAAGAGCAGCAATGGAAGATGCAGAATAAAGTACAGCACTAAATACATATATTCTTGAGTTGTTGGTTGACCAAACTACACATGGACAAACTATTTTACATGGTGTCAGGATTGGTTGACAACTGAACCGACATGCCAGATCCCGAACAGCCAAGCACAAGCGAACGAACGGAAAGATCTCGCAGTTAAAGCCGCCCGGAAAATTGGATTTTGAAATAACCAGGGCACTACCGCAGGCTTGGAAACGATGGAAGGAAGAGGTCACCCTATACATGGATCTAGCGATGGCGGGAAGAGGGGAACAGACCAAGGTGAAGCTTTTCTTATATATTATCGGAAATCAAGGACGCGAGATATATGAGACATTGCCTTTTACAAGTGGTCCGAGCTAGCGAACACAAGAAGAGGTGATCGATGCGTTTGAACAGCATTGCAACCCCAAGAAAAACGAAACGGTCGAGCGTTATAGATTCTCCACAAGAGTACAAGAAGCCACAGAGCCACTCGAGAAATTCATAGTAGATCTGAAGATTTTGGCTGGGACTTGCAATTTCAGCACTCTAAAAGATTCACTGGTGCGTGATCGAATAATCTGTGGAATTCATGACTCGAAGCTACGGGAAAAAATTGTTGAAAGTGCCAGACTTAGATCTAGACAAGTTTCTCAGAGCCTGTAGGATATCAGAGTTATCAAAAGAAAGAAACAAAGCTATTGAAGCGACGGTCAATACAGTGCACAGCGTAAACAACAGCAAGAAGAAAGCTCATGGCGACCTCGAAGATGAAAAGAATGAAAAGAAACCAAACCGCAAGTGGTTCCGGAAGTGCAAATTCTGTGGGCGAAAACACGAGCTTGGAAATTGCCCAGCTTATGGAACCGAGTGCCACAAATGTCACAAACGGAACCATTTCGCGTCCGTATGCATGTCGAGAAATCCGGAGGCAAAAGTACACAACGTGCAAACGGAAAGCGAGAACGATTGCGACTAGTGACGAAAGCAAGACGATTGATTTCGGATCCGATGAAGGAATCAATGCAGTCATGGAGACAGAATTCCCAAAGCGGCTTTTTGCAACAGTGCATGTTGGCGAGACGCCAGTACGATTCCAACTCGATAGTGGAGCCTCGTGTAACGTCATTTCAGCCAAGACGCTAGAAGAATGCAGGGGCAACATTGAATTACAAAGTACAACAAGAATGCTGGCGATGCACAACAACACAACCGTGCAACCCATGGGACTTTGCCAGTTAGAGCTACGCAACAGCAAAAATGGGAAGCTGTACGAGGCAGAATTCACGGTCCTAAATGAGGAATGCACGCCTTTGCTTGGAAGCGAGACTATCCAACGAATGGACCTAATCCAAGTGCAGTTTGAAAACATTCTTTCTTTGGAAACCGAAACAGTAAAAATACCGCTGTCCAAAGATTCGTTGGTCGCCAAGTACCCAGATGTGTTTGAAGGCACAGGCAAGCTTGAAGGCTCGTATCATCTCGAAATTGACCCTGGCTCGACCCCAGTGGCACATCCCCCGAGGAAAGTTCCGGTAGCCATAAAGGCCCAGCTGAAAGAAGAGCTAGAACGATTACACGACCTCGGAATTATCGTTCCGGTCACAGAGTCTACCCTCTGGGTCTCCAGTATGGCCGTGGTGAAAAACCCAACGGAAACTTACATATCTGCATAGACCCCAAGGATCTAAACAAAGTCCTGAAACGCAGCCACTATCCATTACCAACAATTAAAGACATCCTTCCAGATCTACGAAGCGCCAAAGTATTCAGTACCTTTGATGTTAAAAACGGATTTTAGCACATCGCCCTCGACGACGAGAGTTATAAGCTGACGAGTTTCAATACGCCATTAAGTAGGTACCGGTGGCTACGGTTACCATTTGGTCTCTCCTCGGCTCAGGAAGAGTTCCAGAGACGCCAGCACCAAATAGTTGAAGGCCTCCCAGGAGTGCTGTCGATACACGATGACATCCTACTGTTCGGAGAAGGCGAGACACACGAAGAGGCACACCGGGATCATGATGAGAAGTTGGAAAAACTCATGGAACAGTGTCAAGAGCGAAACGTGAAGCGAAACAAAGAAAAACTGAGGTTACGACGCAGTGAAGTCCCATACATCGTGCACGTAACAGACAAAGGTCTTATACCGGATCCAAAAAAGATTAATGCGGTGCTTGAGATGCCCAAGCCAACCGATGTGCCTGGGATCCAACGATTAATAGGATTCGTAAACTATCTGAGCAAGTTTCTGCCCCGACTGAGTGATGTATGTGAACCACTGAGGAAACTAACGGCAAAGGAGGTGGAGTGGCACTGGACAGAGCACCAGAACCAAGCCTTCGAAAAGATACGCCAACTGGTCACTGAGGCCCCAGTGCTGAACTAACAGAAGAGCTAACAGCCAACAGAAGAGCTAACCTTGCAGAGCGACGCGTCGCAAACAGGATTAGAAGCAGTACTCACTCAGAATGGCCAACCCATTGCGTTTGCTAGCAGAGCATTATCAGATGCAGAGACTAGATATGATCAGATCGAAAAGGAATTACTGTCAGTGGTTTTCGGATTGGAGAGATTCCATCGGTACACAGTACGGCCGCAGGGTCACAGTGCAGACGGACCATAAACCGCTGGAATTGATAGTGAAGAAGCCCCTCCACATGGCAGCGAAACGACTGCAGCGCCTACTTCTACGATCTCTCGTGTACGACATCGACCTCGGTTACAGGAGCGGACG
>JAJGOT010000700.1:320000-340288 GCA_022457155.1 Cladopsammia gracilis
AAATTATGGCATTGAATCGCAAAATAATTCAGTAATTTTACTGTGTCTGTGTTGCCCGAATGGTCGCCTGTTTTGCCCGAATTATACTACATTTTTTACGACTGAACTACATATCAAGTAAAACGAACTTACATTATTGCCTGATGTGGCGAGAGTTCCGATCGATAACGATTTCCTTTTCTTTCTATTCGAGGAACAGGTCAATGGACCTTGCATGCACGCGTGATTGCGAAAGACTGATTAAACGTTTCACGTGACGTTTCAACTAGTGTGACCGGATAAACGACACTAAAACAAATCATAACAATTGAATTAATTCTCGTGCCTTAAGGGCGCTACTACTGAATGTAGTCTTACTTTTCAGACATAATGTTCTGTTGTTTCTCCGTAAAAGCACTTAACCCTCGGATGTACACGCAAACTTATACTCCCATCGTGGTACAAGGGGTGTGGGGTTGTTGCAACCCCCCCCCCCCCCCCTTGGGTTTTTGCGATGTTCCAATATTTCGGAAATATTTTACATCTAATAGATAGCTCGCGAGGTGCTCTACAAGATAAAGTTAATAATATGGGTTAGGGCGCTGCTGGGTCTGTAACGTCATCCAAAATGGCCGCCTAGTTGGCCGCCATCTTGGATTTTGCTAAAAATTCAGAATTTTGGGGAAAATGCGGAAATTGCAAATATTTTTTGCTAGAGTTGCAAAATAACATACAATTAAACATTTGGATGCTTTTGGTAGCATTTTATATGTTTTTTTCACTGAAAAAAGGTAAAAAACACGCATTTTTATTCAAAAATGGATTGACCACATGTTACTTATGACGTCATATCTCGTTTCTATAGCAACCGGTTGTCGCTAAACTTTACCAAAATGTGTCTCAAGGATAACCGAACAGCTACTGGAAACGGCATGTGCTAATCTTAAATGGTCTTGAAAATATGGGAGAAAAATCTTAAGGGGGGTGTCCCCCACTTGTACGACCGAGGGTAAAGCACTAAATAATGCACTTGTTCACATCCAACAGTCTGCGCTACGGTACAAATGAAGCGTAGTGTTGGTTGTTTTTGCTTCGCTATCTTTTATTTTTATTCTACTGACTTATTTATACTGAGACTTTTGAATAATAACTCCCTTCCCTCCGTTTCCTTTCTTAGGACCATTAAAATGAGGGCTGCATTGAACCCCCACCGTGGGGGTTCAATGCAATATTAAGTGGAAATATTTCGGAAATATTGCAACAACAAAAAAATTGCAAAAACAAAATACGCAAACCTATTTTTTTCTCAGAGTGCGGGCGGGCGGAATTCTTCGAATCCTGTAATATGATTGATTCCGGGAGCGGGCGGAAATACGATCTTTCCCGCTCACTCTACGATTCCGCCCGGGTTGCGTCGCAGCATGATGTGACTCCGTTGTTTTAAGCTCGTGAGCCCTGGTATTATTGAATTTTCTCGTTAAATATGGACCCAGACGAAAGCTACCAAAGTGAAAGTGAATTTTATTGGCGAGATAAAATATTTAACGACACAAATGAAGAAAACAATGAAGAAAACCAGCAAAGTTTCACCATTCATGGCTGACCGGTCGGCTGACATATAAACTTATACAAAGATCCGAAAACACGCTAAAGACGAAGTATCAAAAAGACTCAATGACGAAAGAAAGATTAAACTAAGTGGAAGGAGAAATCAGCCTTGAAATTAAAAGCCAATGTTATTCCTCAAAAAGGCGAGTACAAGTTTGGATTTTATGAATTGTTGATTTTATAAACATAGTGAGCAAAGCTGATACTACGTAGAATGCAATCACCACGTGCGATTTGGTAGAGAATTGACGTTCTCGCTAGTTTTTCTATCTTTTTGCTGCTACACCGTGCTGACGAGACCCAACCAGGTCGAAACAGCTGTCAACGGTTGCATTTTGGCTTTCAGTTTGGGCTCTATCATGTCGTTGTCGCGTTAATTGTTCTACATAGTATCAGCTTTGCTCACTATGTTTGTATTACTATTTTTGGCTGATCAGATCTTCTATAGATCCTACGTACTCCAGCAGCATTTTCGTTCGCGGTCCTTTGCTCCTTGTTTCTACTACTGATTTTATAGTTTGTTCGGCGTTTGTTCTTGTTTTTTACAAAGCGGCTATTGGCTTAAAAAAAATACTTTAATTAGACAATCTTTCGCTCGTTTACAAAGTTTTTGACTCCATTAGATTTAAGGGTTCTTGTTTCTTCTTCTAATCGAGATTCTGTAAATTTTCATTAAAAAGTCTTGCTTAAATTTGTCATTCTAGTTTTGTTCTAGCTTGTTGTCAATATAAATTTTAATACACGCAATTTCGCGATCGGATTTTGTGAGATAATTTGTACTTTCACTACATTGTCCGGTTTGAATGCTTTTATTTCTCAGTTTTTAAATTCTTTTATGTAAATTCAGTAAGTTTTCGTTCAAGAAAATATGATTTTTAAATTAGAATAGCTCAGTTTAAGCTTTCGTACTGCTATGAATGAATTACGCTCGACTTTTCTTTTATAGACAAATTTGAAAAAAGTTTTAATTAATCTTCAGCTTTCCACGGCTTCGCTGTCGGAAAGAACATTTCTCTATACTCACCGAAGGTAAACGCAACAGCCGTTTATTCTAACGAGAGACATAAACTGATAGAAATACGTTCACGTTGCAAAGCAAGTTATTTTGTTTATGAATGAAAAAGTTGTGAAGATTACCGATTTAATTTAGGTTTTGCACGCGTTTTTTTGTCAGTTTTGCTTTACGCGGCGCTTTAAGACATTCTTGCAATCGAAGCAATCGTGAAAATTATTTTGATAGCACAATGGCAATTAACATAGGGCTGCGGCCACGCACGTGTAACATGTTTAAATGTGGGTGTGTTGAAGGAATGGCAAACTTGTTGATTCAAAAGCGCATAAATATGTAGAATGTACATGTAGACAAAAGAGTGGGTCCTGAAATAAACCAGCTGTAAGTAGGCGGTGTTTTATTGTCTCTATATTATGAATGAAAAGGATATTTCTGAGAATCTATGTTGTTTCTGCGGCGGTGGAGAAGTGATACACACGAAATTGATTAAGTAAACATGGCCACCGCAAATAGGTTCAAAGATGTTCAGGTTTTTCGTGCGCTCCTTCCTCAGAGCGAAACGGACGGCATAAGCACTCAAAAACATCAGCTTTTGAATCTCTTTTAAGCCTGGTTTCCATATAATCGCAACGATCGCAGCGATCGTTACGATCGACGATCACTGCGATTCTTGCGATCCATGCGATCGCTGAAACCTTAGGTTTCCATATGACCGCAGCGATCGTAAGGAAACATCGAGTAGGCCTATATCCGATAAACTTTCAGTGCATTATGGGATACAAGGCTTTGGGTTGCAATGCTTTCTGAGACATTTTGGATCACAAAGATCGCAAGAGTGGTTTCCATATAAAAACGTCTCGATCGCAATGATCGCAAGGATCGCAGAGATAGAAATTGTTCTATCTCTGCGATCGCAATCGCAAGGATCGCAACGTTTTGGTTTCCATATGATCGCAAGGGTCGCACAACAGTTTTTTCTGCGATCGCTACGACCGTTGCGATTATATGGAAACCAGGCTTAAGATTGTGAACTTGCTATCTCGACTTAGTTCATAATAAATTTCAGTGTTCATTTTAACCATGAGTGAGTGAGTGAAAGTATGTAATTGTTCTCCGTATTCATTTCGTGAACTTGGCGTAAATAGATTGTCCAATATCATATCCAATTTTGAAGACTTAAAAATACGTTTGCGACTTTCACCATATCAGCTTTCTTCTATTTGAACAATCCATACAAATATTGTTAAAACATTGATAATTCATGCACCTTTTCTAAGAGTTTCAAGAACCGTTGTCACGACACTTTTACATGTTTATCGCCTAGTTCTTTACAATTGCGAGCTTCAAACTCATGTGTCCATTTACCCAAAATTATATTAACAACGTAGTAAAAAGAAGGCTTTGTCCCAGCTGGAATTTTACGGTATTTTCTTTATTAATATTTTCTTCTGCCCTGTTTCAAAGCATAAGTTTCTTCCTATCCAAATACAGGAAATTAACATAAACAGTGACGACTTGATCGAAAAACTGTGATTCATGAAAACGTATTTTAAACCAAAATTCTATAATTAATTCCTTAGATTCATGGGAATGGTTTTGTGAAAACCATATGTTACTCTATATTATCTTGTCTATTTATTATCTTGTATATTTGCATATTTATTACTTGTAAATTTATTACTGTGATGAATTACCTGTATATTTATTACTGCGACGAATTACAATAAACTAAACTAAACTATATGTTTGTAATTGCTGGTTTGTTTAGCAGTCTACAAAAACCCGAAACTGCGTTCAACCATCAATCTGTTTATCATCTCTTTAGCAGCCAGCGATCTGTTGTGTGCAACAGTAGAGATGCCATTAGCATCAGGCGTATTAATTCTTGGAATATGGGATTTTGAGGTTGCATTATGTGAAATTAGGCTTTATTGATCTGTTCGTTACCTATATAACCCCAGCAACAATGGGCTTGACGGCGTTTAACAGGTACATGCGGATTGTCAAGACGAACCACTACAACAAGATCTTTTCACCGCGAAAGTCTAAGATTTGGCTGAGTTGCGTATGGCTTTCTCTTGCATTTTATCTGCTGTTAGGAAGAGTAACAAATTGGTTCACTGTTCAGTTTAGTCCTGGTTACGCAGTCTGCAGTATTGCTTTCAACAAATCAGAAAACAGAATTATCCATTATTGCGTTGTGTTCATCTTGTTCTTTTTTTTTGCCGTTTGCGATCGTATTTTTTTTAGTTATTACAAGGTTTTCTTTAAAATCCGACAGCACAAACTTGATGTGGCCCCATCTTTGCGGAATGCGAGTCCAACAGCCACTGCAGGGAGAATTTCAGTGCAAGGAATAAATGTTAGTCGAGTCTTATCGTACGTGGTGGTGGGATTTCTGGCTTGCTGAATACCAATGTGGGCATTCATATTTTGGAAGCGTTTTTCCCCAGAAACAGCTCCAAGAAATTTCATGAGCCGAAGCCAAGAACGTGTTGGAACATTTAGAATATTGTTTAGACATCACGTCTTTTTTCCACGTTCGACGCACTTAAAAACTATAAAACTACAAAAACTGTAAAATTATAAAAAAGTAAAAGGATGTTCTATAAAAGTCACTTCAGGCTGAAGTGATACCGGTCACATAAACAGGGTAGGGCATGCGATTACCCTTTCCCTTGATACAACCATGTATCGTAATACGTGTTATGACAGGGTGGGCACGTGACTCCCTTGTTCCAGACCGGTGACTCATAGAATCTCAATCAAACTTCAACTTACAGGTAAGTCTCGTTTAATTTCTCAATTCTATTTCGTCACCGGTCTATGTCACAAGGAAATCACGTGAGACTTGAAAGCATGTGACCGTAAGAATAAGTCGACCATAATTATGACAACAACAAACCGGAGTTTGAATTATAACACATTGTGTTTATAAACAATCTGGTCGTAAACATGAACAATAACGCTTGTAACAGTCATACTCCTTAACAACTGTTATTTGTAGTCAAGTAGCATTTCTAGTTAAGGTGTTTAACAGTAAATAACTGTCTATTTCTGCAAAGCATTGAGTAGTTGTTTTCCAAAGTTATCTGTTGGTTTGGAAATTGTTTGTTGTAATGTTTTGTGAAGGTATTTTCGGATGACCACCCAGCACTGGCCATGATGGTGGTAATTGAGAGTTTCTGGGCTGTTGCAGCTGAGGTTGATACAGCTCTTATGCTGTGGGCACCAAAGGTGGAAGTATCTATGCCAGCGAGCTTTAATTCCATCTTCAACCATCTACTAACAGTGTCCTTGGAGACTGGCCTGTGTGGTTTCTGATAACTAACAAGTAACTTATGATGATCATGCCTCATGTTCTTGGTCCTCTGTAGGTATTCAGAGAGATACCTCACTACACAGACTCGAGGATCTTCATCGAAGGACAGAAATTCTAACTTAGTACATTCTTTACCGGGTTTAGTAGTTTTTAGTAAATCATTTACAATAAACACAACTTTGTTGTTTGAGGCTTTCATGTCCTTTGTAGTTAAAGCATGAATGGTCTGGCAGCGTTGGCCTGACAATATGGCCATCAACATAACTATTTTTAAAGACAACGATTTTAAGGATAAAGTCTCTGCAGGATGTAAAGTTTTTAAATGTTCAAGAACTGTGTTCACATCCCACATTTCTTTGTATTTAGGTAGGGCTGGTCTTGTCGTAAATGTTCCCTTTAGAAAGCGACAAACAAGCGGGTGATTACCAAAGGACTGGTTACCCTGTAATACATTGACACTGGCCAATGCACTCCTTGCAGTGTTTAACGCACTGTAACTGAGTCCCTTGTGATAAAGCCCCGCAGGAAAGTTGAGCCCACTTGCTACAGGTGGTGAAATTGGATTAATTTTCCATTTACGACAGTATTCCAGCCATTTCTTAATGTAAGAGCTGTATTGGACCCTGGTGCTGGTACGCCAGGACTGCATGATAATGTCAGAAGCTGATGATGAAATTCCTTGACTCTGCAAATGTTGCCGGACAAGTGGCAGAGGAGTAGAGACATCTGACTGTGCAGTGGGTGCACCGCACTGGGATCCTGAGGAAGGTACAGTGTGTTCTTTCTTTTCGGTAGAACTAGAGGTGCTTGTATTAGCATTTTTGTTAGTGGTGGTCACCATGTTTGAGTCGGCCAAAAGGGTACAACTAGCAAGCCTGTTGCTTGATCCTGCTGTATCTTCTGAAGGGTTCTCGTGATCACACTAAAGGGAGGAAAAGCATAAAAAACATATTGTGACCACTGTACAGTAAAAGCGTCCACAGCTACAGCACCTGGGTTAGGCTTGTAGGACACGTAAGGTGTAAGTCTATAGTTGAGTCTAGAGGCAAATAGGTCAATAGTTGGTTTTACTGACAGCTTACCGATACCCTCTTCATATAACTCTGAATTAAGAGTCCACTCAATTTCTCTGCGATGTTGTCTAGATTCTCTGTCAGCAACTACATTGGTTTTGCCTGGAATATGGGCTACAGTCAGCCATATTCCTCGATGAATACACCAAGTCCATATCTCCTTGTTGAGTTCATTAAGCTGCCAGGAGTGACTAGTACCCATGTTGTTAAGAATTGCGACTGCTGTCATATTGTCCACCATAAGTTTTACATGTTGATGCCTGACTTTTTCCTCAAAACATTTTAGTCCTAATTTGATAGCCAACATTTCAAGGTAATTAATGTGATTTTGGGCCTCAATTGAGCTCCACGACCCCCCTGTGGGGGTTCCCTGAAATTCACAGCCCCATCCGGTTGTAGAGGCATCAGTGTATAAGGTAGCATGGGGCTCCCCATGATAAATGACATAACATGATAAGTGAATATTATTTATCCACCAGTTTATATCTTCAAGAACAGGGGGTGTTAGTTCCATGGTACCCTCAAAATCCCCACATTGGGATAGGGCATCAGTTTTTTCCATGTCCAGTCTGCGGTAATACAGAGGACCATACATTGCCCCAGGGAAGCTGGAGGTCATTAATCCTAACAACTGTGCTACCAATCGAATTGTTGGCCTCTGGATCTTAATAATTTGGAGGCAGGCATTTTTAAGTTTGAGTTGTTTCTGTTGGGTGAGGTAAACTGTCATAGTCCTAGAGTCTAGGACAAACCCCAGAAAGGTAATAATTTGCGTAGGGATAAACACTGACTTTTCTGGGTGTATTATGAAACCCAGTGACTCAAATAATTTTATCGTATCTACAACATTGGCTAGGCAGTCCTGGTATCCATCGCCTTGCAGATACGATTCATCAATATAACCAGAAGAAAGGTGCCCTTTCTTTCTTAGGTGACAGTAAACTGCCTTGAGCAGTTTAGTGAATTTTCTTGGACACAATGCCAGTCCATTAGGGAAACACGTGAATTTGTACAGTATTCCCTTCCACTCAAATTTAAGATATTTCTGGTCAGTTTCAGCAATTGGAACTGAATAATACGCATCCTTAATGTCGATAGATGCCATATAACAGTTAGGTTTCATCATTCGAATCACTGTCCATAGTGTGTCCATTTTAAAGTGTTCATACTTAACTGACCCATTGAGTTTTTTCAAATTTAGGATCATCCTATGTGTGCCATCAGGTTTTGGCCTTACGAATATAGTAGATATAAACTGCCCTGGCTCATTTCTAGCAGGTACAATAACTTCCTTCTGAAGTAATTTGTTAATCTCAGACTGAATAATAGTGCTGTCCTCTGCACTAAATTTCTTTTGTGTTGGGGCCCTGTCTTGATAAGGAGTTGAAGTAAATTCTATAGGCTGGCCTTTCACAGTACTAAGAACCTCAGGGTCTGAGGTTAAGTCTAGCCATCTCGAGTAACATGTACTTATGCTGCCAGCCTTAAAGTACTGAATCTGACACGACAATAGTTGTTCAATGTTCTCAACATAAGATTCAAAATTACTAACCTGTAGGGTTCCTAAATTGGTCAGCTCCTTAACATTCGCATTTAGTTCTTGCCCCCCTCCTTCTTCTTGTAGAGGGGGGATTTGAAGTTTTTTGACTTGTCCCCACGACTTTTCCATTGGTTGTGTGAATAAAAGGGCCTTTTGAAATACTGGTTTGAGGATCTGTGTTGTCCCCTGTTACCAGAACTACCTCTGTAGCCAGCCTTTTGCGATTTGTTTACATTCGCTGACACTTTTGAAATTTTATTAGACGCTTTTATATTGTTAAGCTGTTGTTGAAGGTCATCTCCAAAGAGCAGCGAAGTAACTGGGACATTTGGAGAGCAAAGCGCTGCGTATTCTCTCTTGAGGCTTGGTCTTATCGCCTCGCGTCTTTTCAGTGATAATTCATATTGCGAGTGGCCTAACAACGCCAGAGCATCCGTATGAAAACTAACCATTTCATCAAGGTTAATTTTCTTGGCATCTTTTTCGCGGGCCTTGAGGAAATTGTCAGTACATTTTGCAATAATACTGCCCACCTTGGAAACGATGTTCGGAGTGTTCGCTGCACGGAGATCGACGCTTTTGGCCGTATGGCTCATGTTTGCCCATATTTCTGGGTTTACACGTGGAGCAACTAGGCTCCCAAAGTTCCCGGGTCGGGAACGTTTCTTTAATTTCTCTGAGAGTTTACCAGAAGTTAGTTTCTCCGACCATCTCTTATTGACGAGTTTGGCGAGCATCTTGGTCGGTTTGCTCGTCAGCATTCAGATCGTTTGCGATCGTGTCGAGCAAATCATCTTTCGACTCCCGTGTCGGGCTACTCTTCTCTCCTTTTTTAAGCAGCATGTCGCTGTCTAATTCAGAAGCGTCATTATTTGAGTCGGTGTCTGAGTCAGACAATTCATCGACTCTTGGCCTTTTCGAGTGTCTCTGGCCATCGGCAAATCGTGCAATGGTTTCTTGCATCGAGCTCATAGACTGAGATACTGACAACATGTTGTCGTTGAGCTTCAACAGTGCCGATTCCAACGTGTCGTTGGCTTTTGCTGAAGCGATAGGAATTGTCCTTAGGACTGAGTTGTTCACATCATCGTCTCGAAGGAGTGCGTCTTCGTCTTCTCTTTCCAATTCTGCTGTGAATCCAGCTTTGTCCGGACTCTCGTTGTCCGATGAGTGTTTTTCCGCCATTTTTAAGAATGGTATCGACTCGCAGTTACCCTGAATTTTTCTGAATTCTGGATCCGGGATGAAGCTGTCAGGTCCAAGTTTAGTAGTAGTCTATAGCAGCTAACAGCTCCAGTACTGATAGTTCGTTTTTTGTAAGATTCCAGGAAAACATTTCGCTAAAAGCAGTGAAAGTGGTCGACTTAGCTTCAAACGCATTGAAGGTTAGCAAGCAACTGAACACGAAGGTGCGCACGCATATCTCACGTGATTTCCTTGTGACATAGACCGGTGACGAAATAGAATCTCTCTGCATAACGTCGCGTTTTGGAAACAGGAACTCTGTCTAAATGTATTGGGTCTCTGCGACGAAATGTTGTTTGCGATTTAACCCTCGGACGTACACGCAAACTTATACCCCAACCGTGGTACAAGGGGAGTAGGGGGTTGCAACCCCCCCCCCCCCCCCCCCTCCCCCCTTGGGTTTTTGCGATGTTGCAATATTTCGGAAATATTTTACATCTAATAGATAGCCCGCGATGTGCTCCACACGATAAGGTAAATAATATGGGTTGGGGCGCTGCTGGGGGTCCGTGACGTCATCCAAAAAAGCCGCCATCTTGGATTTTACTAAAAATTCAAATTTATCGGGAAAATGTGGAAATTGCAAATATTTTTTGCTACAGTTGCAAAATAACATACAATTAAACATTTTGATACTTTTGGTAGCATTTTATATGTTTTTTCTCTGAAAAAAGGTGAAAAACACGCATTTTTCTTCAAACATGAGTTGACCACATGTTACTTGTGACGTCATATCTCGTTACCATAGCAACCGGTTGTCGCCAAGCTTTACCAAAATGTGTTTCAAGGATAAATGAACAGCTACTGAAAACGGCATGTGCTAATCTTAATTAAGTGGTCTTGAAAACATCGGTGAAAAACCTTAAGGGGGGGGGGGGGTGGCAACCATCCCCCCCCCCTCCCTTGTACGTCCGAGGGTTAATAACATTTAATATTTCAGTCGTGCTTTTATATTCAATAAATCGAGCTGTTGCATATTGTAATATCATATTTTCGCAGTTTGTAGTATCTTTCCAGGAAGAAGACATGATGATTAGAAACGTACTTTACTGGCTTGCAGAGAAACGTTAATAACATAAATAATAGCATAGGATAAAAAAAATACGAATACATTACACTTTATAGAATTGTGGTATGTTTCAAGAGAAGATCACTGAATCCAATCGTCCTTATGTTTGCTTCGTATAAACACCTTTTAGCTGCCTTTACAACAATTAAAAGCAATAGTTGAACATTGATGAAATGCAAACTCTAGATGAATTTGCACTTTTGTAGCCTTTCTTGAGATAGAAGTTGCCGCTGAGACAATTACAACTTAAAATACTTAAACTCTGCGATAATAAAACTCGTTTAACCAAATAAAACGATAAGCTCTGTGTCTTCCATTTTCCAACTGAGAAATTATTTATCAGCACAAGTGATTTGAGTTGTGTTATGATAAGTTGGTTATCCTGTGGAGTTGTTGTTATCACGTGATCCGTTTGATCACATGTCTTGTAAAAGTACTGGAGAATAAACTCTTGGTGAATACACACGTCTGTATCTTTACTCATAACATGGTACCAGGATCTCTTAAAAAATCAGCTTAGTGACTCAGAACCACGGCATGGAACGTATTAAACCTCCCTCGGAATTAGATATCGATAGTCTCAACCTCGCAGAGGTGTGGAAAGAATGGAAGAAAGCGTGGGAATTGTCTCGGATATCGAGTGGCCTTCACGGAAAGGACGACGCCATACAGATAGCAACTATCCAAAGTATTCTCGGTACCAAAGCAAGACGAGTGCTGAAAACCCTACCAGATATACCCGAAGATATCACAGCAAGAACTGTTGAAGGCATTTTGACAGCGCTAGAAACGTGTTGCGTACCGAAAAATACCACCTACGAGCGATATGTCTTCAGAATGACCAGCCAAGAAGATCGTACGTTCGACATATTTGTCACGGATCTTAGAAGAAGGGCTGAATACTGCGATTTTGGAGCAATTAAAGATTCTCTGATAAGAGATCAGATTGTGGTGGGCACAAACGATCCCAAGCTACGAGAGCGACTGCTGCGAGAGACGGATGTAACACTCGAGAAAGCAATTAAACTTTGCAGAATCACGGAACGATCTACAGAGCAAACAAAAATCTTCAGCTCACCAGCTGTTCCAACGAGTAACATTGACATTGTAAAGAAGACACAGGCGCCGGTAGAAACGGAAAAATCAAAGTTTGAAAACCCGCAGAGGATAATCAAATGCAAATTCTGCGCATCGTCTCACGACAGAGGAAAATGTCCGGCCCATGGTGCAACGTGTCATAAATGCAATGGGCGAAATCACTATACTCGCTGCTGCCTCAAACCGAAAAGTGGCACGGAAGAAAGAAGAGTTCGTCACGTGGAAATAGAAGTGAATGAGGAAGATGAACCATTGGAGGGACTGTACATCGAAGAAATTCAAGGTAGCACTAGAAGGAACATTCAGTCAGATTTGTTAGTCAATAACATTCCCGTAACTTTCAAACTCGATACAGGTGCCGAGTGCAACATAATGTCTATGCGTTTAGCAAATGAGTTGAATGCTCAAATAGAACCAACAAGTATGTTACTAAAATCATTTGGGGGGCACCAGTTAGATACTGTGGGCAAATGTTTTCTTGACACGAAGGTAAACGGGATTAAGAGTTCAACCCCTCTCGAGTATTATGTCATCCGGGGTAATGTGAGACCTCTCCTGGGTTTAGAATCATGCTTAGAGCTAGAGCTTATCGCCTTAAATGACAAAGTGGAGCAAGTAGGTCTCAGTGTTGATGAAGTTCATCCAACACCTAACCTTTTGGATGAATTTCAGGATGTTTTTGTAGGTTTAGGATGTGTTGAGGGCGAATATAATATAAAGTTGAAGGCTAATAGTCACCCTACCATTCAACCACAAAGGAATATTCCCCTAAGATTAATGGATAAGCTCCAAGGAACTCTAAATGATCTTGTAAAAAAAGGATATTATTGCCAAGGTAGAAGAACCGGTTAACTGGGTCAGCAATTTAGTGAACGGTTGTAAGGTTTCTCAGTCGTTGACATGTCAAATTGTTACTGGCACCAAAAGCTCACAGAAGAATCATCATTTCTATGCACGTTTAATTCGCCTTTTGGTCGATTTCGATTTAAGAGAATGCCATTTGGTATTTCATGTGCAAGCGAAGTGGCCCAAAAAATGGTTGAGAAACATTTTGGTGATATCACAGGTGCATTACCAGTTTTCGATGATATTATCATTGGAGGTAAAAATGAACAAGAACATGATTTGATCCTTCGCAAGGTTTTGACTAGAGCACGAGAGCGAAATATCAAGTTTAATCGTGACAAAATCCAATTTCGTGTTAGCCAAGTCAAGTACATGGGTGAAGTGGTTAGTGAATTGGGATTTTCACCTGACCCAGAGAAAATTTCTGCTATTCACAAAATGCCCACCCCGGCAAGCAAACAAGACCTCCAAAGGTTATTGGGCATGATCAATTATCTTAGCAAGTATATCCCAAACATGTCTGAATTAACTGCCCCATTACGATTCTTGCTTAAGTGTGATGTACCTTGGGCTTGGTTTCCAGAGCACGATACTGCACTTACAAAACTCAAATCAGTTCTGAGTAGTGCACCAGTTCTACGATTCTATGACACAAGCTTACCAACCACGCTTCAAGTTGATGCCAGTAAAAGTGGCTTAGGGGCATGTTTGATGCAACAAGGACAACCAGTCGCATATGCCTCACGTGCTATGACAAATTCAGAAATCAATTACGCCCAAATTGAAAAAGAATTATTAGCGATTGTTTTTGGGTGTGAAAGATTTAATATGTACACATATGGGGCAGAAATTGAAGTGCTTTCGGATCATAAGCCCCTAGAAAGTATTTTCAAAAAACCTCTTTTCAAAGTACCTCCTCGCTTGCAAAGAATGAGACTCCGTTTGCAAAAATATCATGTCAAAGTCAGATATGTTCCAGGGAAGTTTCTTTACATTGCTGATACCCTCTCCAGAGCATTCGATCAGTCTAGTGTTCCTAACGGCAATGATATGCATCAAGACATGGAGCATTTCATTCATAGTGTAATTACCAATCTCCCTATTTCTGATATTAAGTTAATGGAATTACGAGAACTTAATTGCAATGATCCTACTATGCAAATGTTACACAGATATGCCATGGAGGGTTGGCCTGAACATAAACGTGATGTAGCTCCTCCTCTAAAATCATTCTGGAATGTGCGCAATGACATTCATGTTGTAGATGGAATCTTACTCAGGGATAACAGGCTAATCATTCCATCTGCATGGAGAAAAGACGTACTCCAGAAATTGCATATTAGCCACTGTGGCATTGAAAAAAGCAAAGCTAATGCCCGTATGACAGTATTTTGGCCTGGCATGACTAAGGATATTGAAGATATGGTATCCAGTTGTGAAAAATGCATGAAGTATCAGAGTAAGCAACCCAAAGAACCCATGCAAACTCGAGATATTCCACTATTGCCATGGCAAGTAGTTGCATCAGATGTGTTAGAACACAAAAATCAAAACTACCTTGTGGTCATCGATTATTATTCAAAGTATATTGAGGCTATCAGGCTAAATAACAAAACAAGTAATGATGTCATCCGGTGTTTGAATGAAATCTTCTCAAGACATGGATATCCACAAACTCTCATTGCGGATAACATGCCTTACAACTCCAGAGAAATGAGGCAATATGCCACAAAATGTGGTATAAACATCATAACAACCAGCCCGACATATAGTCAGTCAAATGGTCTTGCAGAAAAGGCAGTCCACATTGTTAAAAACTTGTTAAGAAAGGAGTGCAATTTGAATGAAGGTCTTATGGAATATCGTAACACTCCGATAAGTAATTTCCCTTATTCACCTAACCAAATGTTGTTCAGTCGGCAAATCCGGACAAGGGTTCCTGTTCATCCTGTGGCGTTAGTGCCACACATTTGTCATGATGTTCCAGTATTACTAGAAAAACGTCAAGCTAAATACAAAGAATTCTATGATCGACAAGGGGCTAAACAGTTGCCACATCTCAGGGAAGGGGATAGTGTAAGGTTCAGGAAACCAGGTGACAAACATCTATCGCCTGCTGTAGTCATGGGTAAACATGAGACTCCCAGATCTTATATGATTACTGATGAAGCGGGTAAAGGGTACCGTAGAAATAGACGGCATATTCATCTTACTCAGGAACCACCTATTACTATAAGTGATAATCTTAGTGATGAGTCAGAACCTGTAACTATGCAATCCAATGTAATCTTACCCAGTGTTACTACAGAATCTAATGCTAACTCAGAACCAAACCTACCTGATAACGATGTGTTACCAGGTTTGCGTCGCTCTACACGGGTTAGATCTGTTCCGAGTTGGCATAAGGATTATGTTATGTAAGAGAATGTTATCTAGGTTTATCTACAGTTGAGGTATTTACCTCTTGTTTCTATTTTCACTATTTGTATTTAATTTTATTTGTACAAGAACCAACTTAGCTGTGTTTAGACATCCAGCTAGCTTGAGAAAGGGGATGTTATGATAAGTTGGTTATCCTGTGGAGTTGTTGTTATCACGTGATCCGTTTGATCACATGTCTTGTAAAAGTACTGGAGAATAAACTCTTGGTGAATACACACGTCTGTATCTTTACTCATAACAAGTTGTAAATGAGTATTCCCTGCTTCTCACAGAACACATACGTTAATACTTAAATTCGCAAAAACATTACGCCCATGCTGAAATTATTGTCTTTTTACTTCAGACAAGATACAATCTACAGATACCACATGTCATTTTTCCGATTAATATAATTGTATTTGAATAGCCACCAAACAGTAAAACTTTAAGAAAAGTTATGTTGTATTGAAGTTCCACATTTTGCTCAGTGCGACTCTTGCGAGCCAGCTGTGATTTCATTAGGAGCTACACTTATACAACGATGCTTTTTCTGTTATCAATATAATGCGCCCATCTTAAAACTGAGTCCAATATAAATTAAACTTTCTCATCACAAACAGAAGGATAACAAAACCACTTGCAAACGATCCGTTGCGGCGAACACATACGTTAATACTTAAATTCGCAAAAACATTACGCTCATGCTGAAATTATTGTCTTTTTACTTCAGTCAAGATACAATCTACAGATACCACATGTTATTTTTCCAACTAATATAACTGTATTTGAATAGCCGCCAAACAGTAAAACTTAAGAAAAGTGATGCTGTATTGAAGTTCCACATTTAGTTCAGTGATTTCATTAGGAGCTACACTTATACAACTATTTTTTTTATTACTTTATTCATAATACGAACAACAAACGCTTACAATACTAAGAGTTACAAGATAAATAAAATACTGAAAGATAGTTTAATTAAATAATAAGTTATTATAATAAAATTATAATGAAGTAATAATAGTAATGGTGATAATAACAATAATAAAAAAGTAATAGTAGTCGAGCACAATTTCAATGTATATCTTTTGTTCCATCATTGAGATAAAATGGTCGAAGTTGCATTGCTCTGAGTGTATTTTCTGGTTGTATAAGCAATATTTTCCAAATAATAAGCAGAAATTTAATTTTAGCACAGTAGCGTACAGGGGGGGGGGGGGGGGGATTTAGGGGTGGGCCGAGGGGGCCGCGGCCCCCCCTTTTGCCTTTTGCCCCTAGATTGTCACGCCTTCGGCGCTCCTGATGGGCGCTGTCGCGCCCATATTGTCACTGTAAGAATTGTTCCGGCCCCCTCTTTATAGATTTCCTGGATCCGCCCCTGGCGTGATCATTTTCATCACCATTAGTTACTATCCCAATTTTTTTTTCTATTTCTTTACTGTTATCGGTTAGCCAATCAGAAAGCGAGA
This sequence comes from Cladopsammia gracilis, assembly GCA_022457155.1. Taxonomy (NCBI): domain Eukaryota; kingdom Metazoa; phylum Cnidaria; class Anthozoa; order Scleractinia; family Dendrophylliidae; genus Cladopsammia; species Cladopsammia gracilis. Next base: position 336,680 of record JAJGOT010000700.1, read on the forward strand.
AAACTTATAGACAATGATTGCGTCAATTTGAATAAAACTCAGCAATTTGTCTTGTTAACCTTGTGTTCACTCTTCATTTCACCCAGTTTTTTACGATTTTGGCGTTTTTGTTATTGTAAAAAAAAACAAATTGACGTCAGTTTTTTTATGCAATGTTTTTAAATATATATATATATATATATATATATATATAAAATTGGTAGTTATCTAGCAACCTTTGTGGCTTTTTTAGGTGTTATAGAATAGGATCCCCTTAAAGAGGGGTTCCCAACATGAACATTGATTTGCATCAATGGAATATAAGGAGGTTGATAAAAAGTGTATGGGCGGGAATTGTTGTGAGTAGTGCAAATAAAAACAAATATTAGTCTGTTAAATTAGTTGTTAATTGAGGGAGCAACTTCTGCAAGTGGGTCCCCCCTATAAATACTAAACCCTAGCAAATGGGCTTCCCCCCTACATATGCTAACCCCTAGCACATGGGTTCTTCCCCCTCTATAAATACTAACCCCTAGCAAGTGAGGTTCCCTCCTATAAACACTAACCCCTAGCAAATGGGTTTTCCCCTAAATGCTAACCCCTAGCAAATGGGTTCTTTCCCCCTCTACAAATGCTAACCTCTAAAACAATAAGTTTTTCCCCTTCTACAAATGCTAACCCCTAGCACATGGGTTCCCCCCCCCCCCCACCCCTACCTCACCCCGAGTGAGTTGCCATCCCATTAGACCTAACCCTAACCCTTAGAACAAGGTTACCATTCCCCAAACAAAATGCTAACCCCCAGCACATGGATCACTCCCCCCCCCCCTCCCCCTACAATTGCTAATTGCTAACCCCTAGGGTGGAGAGGTCATCCTCTTAGACCTAATTCCAACCCTCACAATAAAATTTCCTTTACTCAAAATATCAAATGCTAATTTTTGAGAATGGCTTTCTTCCCTTTGATCATACCCAACATTAAAACACTGACTGTTTCATAACACCTTTTACAATAAATATTTTTATTAATTTTAATTTTTATTCCTTTATCACATTGAGGTTGTAGTGTGCTGCGTTGCAGAAGTCGCTCCCTCAATTAACAAATAATTTAACAGACTAATATTTGTTTTTATTTGCACTACTCACAACAGCTCCCGCCCATACACTTTTTATCAACCTCCTTCTTTAAGGGGATCCCATTCTACAACACCTAAAAATGCCACAAAGGTTGCTAGATAACTACCAATTTTATATATATGTATATATTTTTGATAAAACAAACTTTGACAATGTTATGACGAATTTTATCATCAATAAGAGGACAGACGCTAAAAAACTGACGGCAATTTGTTAAATTTATGAGAATCTATGTTGTTGCTGCGGCGGTGGAGAGTGATACATACGAAATTTATTAAGTAAACATGGCCACCGCAAAAAGGTTCAAAGATGTTCAGGTTTTTCGTGCGCTCCTTCCTCAGAGCGAATCGGACGGCATAAGCACTCAAAAACAATTGAATCTCTTTAAGGTGGTGAACTTGCTATCTCGACTCAGTTCATAGTAAATTTCAGTGTTCATTTTAACCATGAGTAAATGAGTGAAAGTGAGTAATTGTGCTCCGTGTTCATTTCGTGATCTTGGCGTAAATAGATTGCCCAATATCAAATCCAATTTTGAAGACTTATAAATATGTTTGCGACTTTCACCATATCAGCTTTCTTCTATTTGAACAATCCATTCAAATATTGTTAAAACATTGATAATTCATGCACCTTTTCTAAGAGTTTCAAGAACCGTTGTCACGACACTTTGACTTGTTTATCGCCTAGTTCTTTACAATTGCGAGCTTCAAACTCATGTGTCCATTTACCCAAAATTATATTAACAACGTAGTAAAGAGAATGCTGTGTCCCAACTGGAATTTTACGATGTTCTCTTAATTTATATTTTCTTCTGCCCTGTTTCAAAGCATAAGTTTCTTCCTATCCAAATACAGGAGTAATCATCAATTAACATAAACAGTGACGAATTTATCGAAAAACTGTGATTCATGAAAACGTATTTTACACCAAATTCTACTGAAAATCAAGACGAGCTTTCTCTTCTAGAAAGGCTGTATATAATTAATTTCCTAGATTCATGGGAATGGTTTTGTGAAAACCATATGTTTGTAACTGCTAATGAAGTGTGGGCGTTCTGGATATTAGCGAACAGTGAGCTCTTCCGTATTGCGAGGGCTTGGAACAAAACATATTTAAATTTTTAATCAGAAAATATTACAAGTCTTTTCCGTTTCTGCAGGTAGTCTGATAAAATTGCAGTACAGTATAATCGAGATAACATAAGAGGCCGATATGTCCTCGCTGGAACTAGGAAACCGAAGCTTGGCAATTATCATCATCGAAGCAAGTGTCTGTCTGACAATGAACGTCATTAGTGTCTTAGGAAATGCTCTGGTTTGTTTAGCAGTCTACAAAAACCCGAAACTGCGTTCAACCATCAATCTGTATATCATCGCTTTAGCAGCCAGCGATCTGTTGTGTGCAACAGTGGAGATGCCATTAGCATCAGGCATATTAATCCTAGGAAAATGGGATTTTGGGGCCGCATTATGCGAAATTCAAAGCTTCGTTGATGCGTTCGTTACCTACATAACCCCAGCAACAATGGGCTTGACAGCGTTTAACCGGTACATGCGGATAGTCAAGACAAACCACTACAACAAGATCTTTTCACCGCGAAAGTCTAAGATTTGGCTGAGTTGCGTGTGGCTTTCTCTTGCATTTTATCTGCTGGTAGGAAGAGTAACAAATTGGTTCACTGTTCAGTTCAGTCCTGGTTACGCAGTTTGCGCTATTGCTTTTCACAAATCAGAGAACAGAATCATCCATTACTGCGTTGTGTTTATCTTGTTCTTTTCTTTGCCGTTTGCGATCGCATTTTTCAGCTATTACAAAGTTTTCTTGAAAATCCGACAACACAAACTTGATGTGGCCCCATCTTTGCAGAATAGGAGTCCCTCAGCAACAGGAAGAATTTCTGTACAAGAAATTAATATTAGTCGAGTCTTATCGTACGTGGTGGTGGGATTTCTGGTTTGCTGGATACCAATGTGGGCATTTATATTTTGGAAGCGTTTTTTCCCAGAAACGGCTCCAAGAATTGTACAGTTAACGGCCATATTTTTGTTATTTTTAAGCAGCACAATAAATCCGTTTATATACGCGGCCACAAATGTTGTTTATCGAAAGGAATTTTGCAAATTGCTGTGTTGGTGGAGAGTCAGTCAAATAACACCTGAAGCTGATTCTGATGCAAAACAAAAAGGAGGCAGTGCCGAGAAAACGCGACGAGATGAAGCAGAAGTTTAAGAACACGGTCAGCCACTGAGTATACAGCCTCGCGAAACTAACGCTGTTGCATTTTAATCTTTCTGCATATATATAACGTCACGTTTTGGAAACAGGAACTCTGTCTCAATGTATTGGGTCTCTGCGACGAAATGTTGTTTGCGATTTAATAACATTAACATTTTGTGCTGAAACCGCCTTTATATTCAATAAATTGAGCTGTTGCATATTGTAATATCACTATTTTCGCAGTTTGTAGTACCTCTTAAAGAAGAAGACACG
>JAJGOT010000701.1:0-75000 GCA_022457155.1 Cladopsammia gracilis
AGTAATTGCTGCGGTAAATTTGTTGTTATATTGCTGTTTTATCGTCTCACTGGTATTACAGAATTTTGTCTTTCGTTTATTGAGGGGAAGCAAAGCAAATGTAAACGGGAGTGAATCGACGAAAACTCCAGCTGATATTAAGACTAATTTTGTTAATTCACGCATCAAGTTCTTGCAATGTCTGTAGAATATTGTTGAGCTAAGAACGCCTTCACCACGAGGTAGGTGTGAAATTTAGGTTAACTATTGAGTTAAGTATGTTACGTTACTAGCTAGCCTTATCGTGTTCGCGTCTTCACGCGCTCAGCTCAGGTTTCGCGTCCCCACGCGCTCAGCTCAGTTAGTCTCATCGACCGCTTTTGGAGTGATTTCAAACTAAATGTCTTTTATCCCGTACAATCTTCGAAAATCTTTGCAATCCAACGGTCCTATCGCCATGCATGCCTCACAGTCCTCGCTCAACTCGCGGTAGCCTTCGACAATTGAGTTCCAATTTCGACTGGGACATGTTGGACCAAAAAATATTACAAATCTCGCAGTGCATTCTGGCCCAAAATGTGTTCGTGGTGCAGTGAATTCTGGTAAAAAGCGATCAATTCGAGATTTTTCGTAGCTTATATTTTTTCTCATATATTTCTCTTAAATCCTGATTATGTTGCTGCTCACTCGCTGCGCTCGTTCCGCAGCAATGACTGGTCCCGAGCGATGTTCGTCGGGGGGAACAAAATTCACTGTTTCCGAGGGAACAGTCATTAAGTGATTTGTTATAAAGCTTTCTTTAAAGTGGAAAAAACACAGTTTGGAAAACGCGCCGAACACTCGAGGTAAACATCAATAACATCATAATCATCAATCACGCCACCTTTTGTCACGGTCTGATCACGTGCGCTAGCGGGCAACAGTGCACTTTTACCCTCTGACTAGGTCATCTCGGGGGGGGGGGGGGGCACCCCCTGTACCCTCCCCCTAGCCCCCTAGATCCGCCCCTGGCTTGGATAGCTTGCGAATACAGCGGCCTCTCATCGCTCCCGATCGCTAGAGACGTTCGAACTCTCCTAGCGGCCGGGAGCCAAGAGAGGCGGCTGTATTCGCAGGCTAGAGATTAAATAATAGGCTTAAATAATACCAGGGCGGCAAGCACCCACGAGAAACTTCCGAGGAATGGCAATAAAGGGGACAAGAAAAAAACTTACCAGTGGACAAGACACAGGGAATAGAAAGAGAAGATTGTAAACATCAACATCAAGCAAACTTTAATTGGGCTTTCTGAAAAAAATACAACAAAAAAACAACAAAAAAAAAACATTACATGTATTCTTATTGGAACCAACTGTTTGGACCTCGGTTTCCTATGAATGAATAGTTTTAAAGTATCCTCTAGTTTATAACCGTCGATAATTATTTTAATTATTATTATTACTCAGCTGCATGGCAGCCTCACCCCACTCCCAAAACACCTAAAGAAGTAAAATAGTTTCTAGCCCAATCATTCATTTCCCTCATATTAACTTCATTTCATTATGATATAAACACCTACATTGATTTAAGATTGTTTGGAGTCCAGTTTCCGTTTTGTAATTAGCTTTCAGTTTACACAATTCACGACTCTTTAATAAGAAATAGCACACAAACTGCAGTGACAAACATGACAATAAAACTGTTTGTCACTGCAGTTTGTGTGCTATTTCTTATTAAGCTACGATGGCCAAGGAGAATTAATTTTCACGACTCTTTTTTATTGCAGGATAATAGTGTGGATGCCCTGTGACACCGTTTCAAGGACATAAAAAATGGAAGAGACTTATATATAGCGCACACATCACATGTCACGTGGCGTGACCTATTGCATTCAAATGGTTTATTTTGCTTTACATACACTTATGAGAATGAGATCGGACGTCAGCTTATCAAGGAGCCTCAGGCAGCTGCTATCGTGCCATTGTTGACCTCATCTCCCCCACCCTACCCTTGAACGAACAATGTTCATCACTCGAGTGGTATTGGAATGGAGGGGGCGAGGGGGGGGGGGGGGGGGGGGGCTGGAAAATGTTAGTCATGCGGAGAAAATTCAGTCATTCTAGGCTAGGATAGAAAAGGCTCAGGCTAGAAAAACGTTCTGATGAGTTTAACCGTTTACCTTGAGCTTGAAAAAGCAGTGGAAACAGCGATAGATGTCCTGTTGTGGACAAGACGAGAAACACTCTAGCGGATCTTCTATCTACTATGGCCAATAGACTGAAAAACAACAACAATCAATGTCAAGATGCCATCGCACCACGCCATTTTTTCTTGCTGTCGCACACTCCAGAAACTGTGGGAGCCTGGGCACGAATAAGGGATTGTGGGATGATGTGGAGAGACGCGGGAATTTTAAAAATGGCCTCAGCGGAAATGAATGTAAAGAAAAAATTGTTCGAAACAAAGAAGATATACTTGGAGTTAGGAGACTAAACGATAGAACGATTTTGAAAAACAGTTCGGAGAGTGTTTGCGATTTGTTTTATCTGCCAGTAATTGAAAGAATCAACGCAAGCTTTGTTAGTTTTCTAGCTTCATAAAGTATGAAAACAACTCCGAAGAACATCCTGCAGTACTCTGCAGTACTCAATATTTGAGTCAACAACGAGGAGATAGATTGATAGAAAGGTAATATTCCGGTTTAATTCAAAACCATTTTCAAACCATTTTCAAACGATGAACAAATTTACAAAACAAGCGTAGCTTATATATATTGCAAGCATTACAAAAATATCCCTAATAATATTAAAAATATTACAATATTCCTAATATGGAAAGGGGTTTGTTCGACTGACCTATCAGAACGCTGGAAAGTGAGTAACGCAGAGACAATCGATTTCTAAAAGTTCTCGGACGTGTGGACAAGAGATCGTTCTGCGAGGGTTTGCGATTTCAAATTTACATTTACTACTTGGATTCATGGTGAAGATGGTCGTTTCTTTCCGGGAGTTGTGTGAGGTTCCTCAATAGACCATGCGCGAATAAAAACAGAGGATATGGAGATTTGCCATAATTTAGTACCTCTTTGCAAGGGGTAGGCCGCACCCAATTTGTCGATCCCTAAATTGGATTTAATTTCAAATTTGCATGTTTTTTTTTTACGGGCCTAGTTGCAAAAAATTACTTTTTAGCTCGCATATGCGTTCGCATTGCTTCCCATGTTTGCTAAACCAACCAAAAGCCACGCGCGTTTGAAGTTCCGTTCGCTAAACCAACCCATTTTTTTTTCTTGTTCGTTTGTTGTTTTCAGGTCCCTGTTCGCGCGTACCACGTCAAGAAAATGTTAGAACTGTCCCAGCTTGGAACGCTTTGCCTCTCGTCTCCGTAAACGCTGACTCTGTCGCCGCTTTTCACTCAAGCATTTGTAATAACCTAGTTTATTGGCGCTTTGTTTATATTAGTGAAATGCTTGTGTCAGTAGTTTGTTCATAACTTAATTTAATCGCAGCCTTTGTAATGTACTAGATTTTCGTGAGCGCGAGTTTTATATTTTCCGTTTGCGTGCGTGAGTAGTTCAAAAAATGAGAACTCTATGTAATTCGTAATCACCTTCGCTGTAAATGTTTCATCTGATATGTAATTTGTAATAATCTTCGCTGGTAATGTTTCATCTGAGCACCCGTGCTGACCACCATTGCCGGATTAGCCAGCTATAGGCAATTACACTATTAAATTAAAGATTAAAGATAAAATCGCTCAAACGCTGTAGAACGTGCTGTATCTTAGCCAAGAGGTTCTCGGTTCAGGCTTTTATCCGTCGGCATCAATTTCAGCGTCAGCGTCAATTTTTTGCACACATTCGCGTAATTAATCAGCTTCAGCTTTAGGTGTCTGTACTGAGAGGTTCGACAGTATTTCACTTCCAAAACATTAAGTAATGATCCGCACAAGAAGGAAAGCGCCAACGGCCATGCACGATGGAATGTCAACTTTTTTCATTGTTACAACTAGTGATCTCATTGGCCTAGACTCAAAAATCGCTAAAAAGTCAGGGTTCAAGGTGCACTGTCTAATTTTTTTAAGGTTTCAAGCAATCTAAGACCCAATCGCACAACATGCAAGTTTTAAAAAGATATTGTATTTGGGGAACTTCATCAAAGAAGAAAATTATTAGCTATTGTCTTGTGCTATTCTGATTGGTTAAGCACGAACATTTCCTAAAATTTATTTGACGCAAATGGATTTTCTTTATTTTTATAATGACATATAATTATGAACCATCAGCTCCTCCTCTATTCTTGAAACCAAAGATATTCTATGTGGGAAAGAGCCAATGCCGCAGAACAATGAAGTTTGCCGTAGTTCTTATGTGGAGAGCTCATTACTTAAAAACTATCTTACCTAAGGGGGATTATGATCATCAGAATGGCTTTCTCGTGGACATGCCAACCGAACAAGAAGGACCCAAATGCACAAAGAATGAGACAACGAAGAAATCCTTTGACTCCAGATGGTCTGAACCACACGCGAAGAAGGGCGGGCTAAACAAAAAGAACAAAGCTTAACTTCAGCCATACAACCACAATCCAAACTGCCTTCTGCAGAAGACAGCTCCCATAAGCTGAGATTCAGTCACGGTCACTGTCACTTCTTTCGCACTTTGCACTAGACCAGTACTTTCCTGGTGCTAAGTTTTAAGTCTGTGGATGAACCATTCAAATGAAAGCTATCGAACAGTCCATTTTTTGTCCTGTTTAAAAAAAAACACAGATTGCTAACTCGTCTTTTCAGGGAATTGGTCTACATGTTACTATAAACTTGCCTATTTGAGCACTGTGCATTTTTAGAATAATTGTATGTAATAGAGCGGTTTTCAACTGAGTGTCGTGAAAACAAAATCAAAATAATTACACTGGCCGATTACAACAGATGCAGACAGTCTAATGAACCAATCAGAACTCGGAGGAAATACATGTCGCCGGCGCCAAGCGCGGGAAAACGCGCGCGAGTAAGTTATGATTGGTTTTGGTTTTACCTCTGATTGATAGAGAAAGTGGCGCGAGAGTTTTTAGCCAATCACAAAGTGAGCAATGTTCAACCGAAGCAATTACGAAATTACTTTCGACACTCAATTGAAAACTGTTAAAAATGAAACGTTTATTAAGGATTAATTAACAGAATATATCTTACCATCACTGACAAGAGTGTTAATATCATTGTGACAAGAGGAGGGACTGAAGGTAAAATCAAATGTTCTGACTGGCCAACCAAACCGCCTGTCATGGACGCCTGCTTGTTGATCAATTCCTTGGGGAAAAATCCGAGTTTGGAGCCTACAGAAACAGAGGAAAATGTATAAACAGTGCCTCAGAAGCTGTTATTCTAGGAGTATGAGCCAGGCGGAGGGAGGGGGGGGGGGGGGGTGTAATGCTAGGAAACATAGGGGTACGAGAGTTGAGGGGGAGTGTAATGCTTGTAAAAATAGGGGTACAAGAGTCGAGGGGGGTGTAATGCTAGGTCAGGAACCATAGCGGTACAAGAGTTGAGGGGGAGGGGGTGTAATGCTAGGAAACATAGTGGTACGAGAGTTGAGAGAGGGGGGTGTAATACTAGGAAACATAGGGGTAGGAGAGTTAGGGGGGTGGTGTAATGCTAGGAAACATAGGAGTACGAGAGTTGAGGGGGATGTAATGTTAGGAAACATGGGGGTATGAGAGTTGAGGGGGGTGGTGTAATGCTAGGAAACATTGGGGTACAAGAGTTGAGGGGGGTGTAATACTAGGAAACATAGGGGTAGGAGAGTTGAGGGGGATGTAATGTTAGGAAACATGGGGGTACGAGAGTTGAGGGGGGTGGTGTAATGCTAGGAAACATTGGGGTACAAGAGTTGAGGGGGGTGTAATACTAGGAAACATAGGGGTACGAGAGTTGAGGGGGATGTAATGTTAGGAAACATAGGGGTACGAGAGTTGAGCGGGGTGTAATGTTAGGAAACATAGGGGTGCGAGAGTTGAGGGGGGTGTAATACTAGGAAACATTGGGGTACAAGAGTTGAGGGGGTGTAATGCTAGGAAACATAGGGGTACAAGAGTTGAGGGGGGGGGGGGGGGGTTTAATGCTAGGAAAAATGGTGGCAACAATCAAGAAACCTTCTGTTACAGATGCCTCGTAAAATACAGGTACTATGTTGTCCTTTTTTAATTCCACTGACAAAATCTTTGAATTGAGTAGTCTGTGTTAAAAATCCCAAAGTGTAACCATTCATATGAACGTCAACTTACCAAAAATTGCAATGGCCTTGTCCATAGCATTGTACAGAGCCCAGAAGTTTGGCGCCCAGTATGCATGGCATAAACCACGCTTAAAAGGAAACAGTCTTGATAATACCTGCATCAACTGACCCTGGATTAAATAAAAAGAGAAGCTGTAATATTAAGCGCACTAAACCCAACACTTCAAATAACATGAATAATGGAATACTCAAAAATTACACTTGCTCTCTCTCTCTTCCTCCTCAACAAAAGAAGAAAACCTCAGCTCATCTAAGAATCAGCTAAGGATGTTGCAGAGAATGCCAAATGAAACCTCTTGGCCAGTTGTATGCGGTGGCAAAATTTGCATTTTTAAGAAATTCTTGAAATACAGCTTAATTTTGAAAACTACAAAATGAATGAAGGAGATGCTCAGCCACACTGCCAAAAATTGTAACATGCTATATTTATCTCCAAAGCAATGTAACATATTGACATGAAACTTAGTGTGACAATTCTATTGCTGATATAAAGAACAGGTCTGTTAAAAGAAGAGCTGTGTATAATACATGTAAGCTGTTTAGGATTTAGAATTTTAATGACGCCAGGTGAAAACGAAGAATATGGTACTCGAGGTGCTACCTCAAAGAGAATGGTTTTGGGGGTGTTTTGGTCTGACGTTGGGCATGGATTTTGAACATTTTGAAAAATAACTTTTGCTAGACATATTGGTTGGCCCACAAAGAGACTATTTCAGATATGAGCTAGCATCTTAAGCCTGGTTCAAATACAAGGGATGTTCACACGTAATGCAAATGAAAACAGTGCAGGACAAGCTAAAGACAATAGAAAATTTTAAATTTACTTGCACTTGCATTAATTGCGTTTGCATTTTTGATGGCCTGGCATTTGTGCTTGCAATTGCATTGCAGGCATAAACCAAACTTTAAATTAACATACCATGGCTATGAATGGACCAAAAGAAGCACCAAAAACCATCACAACTGTGATGCCAAGTGTCATCAAGTTCATAGGAGAGAAATCCCAAACATTTACACCAAAAATCTTTAACTGCTTATCTGCAAAATAATATATTAAAAAGGAAAATATCAGTCCTTCTGCTTGGCTGACACCCATTCGCATGTCTTTTTTTCTACTGAATACAATGTCATTGTTATTGTCTAAGTTGCCCCCGTAAAGCAGGATGATAGTGCTTAAAGCAGTTTTCAACTGAGTGTCGTAAAACCAAACCCAAAGTAGTCACTCTGGCTAGTCACAGACAATCCAATGAACCAATCAGAACTTGAAGCAAATACAGGTAGCCAGGGCCAAGCGTGGGAAAACATGTGCAAGACAGTCACCGTTGGTTTTGGTTTGCTTCTGATTGGTTGAAAAATCTCAACTACCGTGACCAATAATAAATTCAATTGAGTGTCAAAAGTGGAGTGCTTTGCTTTTGCATTGCTATGCTTTGTGATGGGTAAAAAATCTCGTGTACTATATTAGTAAATAATAATCAACTAAAAAGTTTGATATTTTTTTAATTTTCTGTATTTGCAACACGATTTTTTGCAGTGTGCAAGTGGCCCTAGAAACCTTGTGGCCTTTACCCACTTGGATCCTATACCCCAACCAAAATATCCTAGACAGAACCCTAAAGGGAATTCATAAATTGACTGTCATGAGTGTAATAATTTAACAACAACAACAACAAAAACAAAAACAACAAAAATCTTTATTAGTTAGTTATTATAGAATTTATAATACTGGCCTGCAGGTAGCAAAAGCTAATCTTGGCAGGCCAGTGAAATTAATTACATGATTAGAAATCGCTACACACACCAATTTGCTGAAATAAAAAGAAAGGATCAAACAATAGAAAAAAAAGAAGAAACAAAAAGAAAAAAAAAGAAACTTGTGATTGAAATAAAAGAAAGACAATTGTGAAAATATTGATTAATTACTTTTTGATTTAACTTTAGAGATAATCTCGTCAATATTAATATAGGAATCTGCTTCTTTAAGTATATTATTACCTTTCTTTTCAGATGTAGAAGATCGAAAACAGTATGTCCGTAAAAGGTACACAAAGTAAGCAGGAGCTATATAGAGAAAGATGTGCTTGAAATTCAGCAACACGGCAAACCAAAATGCGCCCTCTACTGTCTGGCCCTATAAAAAAAATACAGTGAACTCTCCTTTAGCTCCTTTAGCAAAACGTATGGTGATCGGGCTTTTTCTGTGGCAGGCCCGAAGCTATGGAACAAGCTTCCTCTAGACTTGAGGTGTTCTGATACTGTTCATAGTTTTAAAAGGGCATTGAAAACTCATCTTTTTAGGCTTGCATATAATTTATAGTACCTTTTATTTATTTTCTTTTTACTTACTTTTCAAATATAATTTGTAGTGTCTTTTGTCTTTGTTTTTTAATTACAATTTATACCTATGATTTTTCTAAAATTGAAATGTAACTTAGTTAGTCTAGGATTGTTTATATATGTAAAGTAATTGTAATATTATATATTGTAAAGCGCTTAGGACAAGTAGTGATTTTGCGCTATAGAAATAAATTATTATTATTATATTATTATTAGCCAGACAACCCAGGCTCAAAGCCAGCTTTACAGAGGTGTCTGCCTTATAGCGAGATAGGTTCCAATGAAATTTGGCTGGAACCAACCAACCCCCGATGTCCGTCTTAATGAGATATCTGCCTTAGAGAGGTGTGCTTCTAAGAGAGCTGTCTGCCTTAGAAAGCCATCCACCTCAGAGGTGTCCACCTTACTAGCGTAAGGGTGTCCGTATTTAGGGAGTTGACTGAAGTTTACTTTACATTAATTTTGTTTTAATCAACAATGCAAAAATTCACCTAAATGTAGGGCATGCATAGTAAGGACTGGTTCCCACTAGCGACATAATCGGAAGCGGAGTCGGAGTCGGAAGCGTAAGGAGCCTTACATTCTAGTGGAAATCAAAAAACGGAGTCACAATCGGAATCGGAACGATCAGCAGATTTCCTTTTTCTTCCGACTCCGCTTCTGCTTCTGTCACTTACTATCCGCTTCCGACATTTTGATTTCTACTAGATCGTTCCGATTCCACTTACAATTCCACTTACGATTCCGATTCGGCTTACAATTCCGCTTACGATTCCTCTTACGATTCTGCTTACGTCGCTAGTGGGAACCAAGCTTAAAGTTCTACAGAAATTTCAGGACACACTGGTTGTTCTTATTCTAGGTTGAGTAAAGACAAAGGGTGGAAAGAGGCAATGTCACATATATAATCCATATTTTAAAATAATAATAAAATTCGGTATTTTCTTGCAATTTTGATTTTACCACTCCTAAGAATAAACAAGGTATTAAGCTCTGAACATTATAAACAGTGTTTTTTTTTTAATTTCATTGGAGGTTAAACCATCAAAGTCCCAAATTTCTCCTGGTAATATCAATTCCTAATTAAGCAAACAGATCATGAGAATTAACCCTTTTAAGCCCTAAAAGTGATCAGCATCAAATTTCCCCTTGTAATATTAATGCCTTATCAATCACAAAAGGTCATGAGAATTAAGGACATGATCACACAAGATGAGTTCTCTTGATATCCAAACAATTTCTCCCTACTACTTCTATAGGAAATGTATAGGACTAGAAATGAGAATTTAAATTTTGATATTAGGGCTTAAAGGGCTAAGGAAATGGTCACCAAAGATGAATGGCCTTGATATTAAACCAACTAGCTAGTGCTATAAGAAATGTAGACTCTAGTAAGGCAAATTTTTTTGACATAATTGAGTGAATATGCAAAGCGTCTCTAACAATGCAATTTGCAATACACATTTTGTTACAGAATTGGCCCAAATCTGTTCATTGATTTCCTTTATAAATGTTTGGATACTAGACATTCCGGAAACCAACGAACATTCCAGATAGTAGAGAGCGGCGCCATATAGAAGATGCTACATTTTATTATTTGGTATTTACAGTAACATCAAAAGTAAGTTACCACCCTCTCACGAGACGCAAATCATGATTGCACACTATGAAAATTGCGTACCATCTGATAAAAAGGAAGGCCCTTAAAACTAGCAATAGACAAGACTATATGGATTAAACATTGATCTTTATCAAGTACCTCTGATAACTTTGTTATGGAGAGAAGAAGAATGCCAAATAGGAATCCATTGTACTGAAAATGAATGTCTGGAATAAGTTAAGGTACATGTCAGATGGAACTCATAAGTTGTTAAAATCAATAAAAGGGCATGAAACATACAGTATGGCACATTTTAATAAACCTAGCTGCCTGGTTTAAGAGCACAGTTTGAAGAGCACAAGTCTGCATAGTGGGTTCAAATCCCAGCCAGACCAACAACCAGGGTCTTTAAATAACTGGTAAGATCATGTTGGCTGTGTTTAACACCTTGCTCTAAGTTTGAGTTAGTTTCTTTTCGATGTTATATTGGGATTCAATTGATGTTAAGCCACTGGCCTTACCTCCTTAGCGACAACTTAACATACTTAAAATTTGTAGGAGAGGTTAAAAGAAACAACAAAGCACCATTCAAAAAGAGTAAGGCACACAGACCATGATGTGTTTTATTTCACTTCAAATACATGTATCATGGATTGGGTAGATAAGATAAGATAAGAACTTTATTAACGTGCCAAAATCGCTAGCATACGATGTACGATGTAGGTAACAAGTGAGATGAAAATGGACTGATTTGACATCCAATCTCACTTCGAAGACAATGTAGAGGGGACACGTATGTTGTCTACTCATTTATCTGTGACACATTATTATAATTTATTACATGTATTAATACCAGTATTGATATATTTATTATAAAAGGAAAAGTCACCAAGTTTGCAACAAATTGTATTAAAGGTTTCTAAGCAACCATAACATCAGGTAGCTATTGTTTTTGGTGTCTGTGTGTTAAGTTTTCTTTAAGTTTTCACTGTCTACCTGCTTGTCAATAACTTTTTAATGTTGGGAGAAATAAGATGACCAGGAATATTTTTCATTTTAGTAACAGATTAAGCCCGAACACATTTACTTTGTCTCAAAGGATACGATCCACAATTAGAAGGCCAAAATTAAAAATCACCAAGATAGCTAAGATTAAACAATTACGTGTTGAGGCAGAAGATCTTCTGGCAAGATATCCACAGTACCTAAAAATAAATATTAAATTTATTAATAAATCAACAACAAATGAATAAGACTAGTATAAAAAAAAAATATAGAAATAATTAAATAAAAGTGTCTTGATCCTCATTATTTTTATTTCATTAATTATAAATGCTAAAATAATACCCTAAAATAATAAAAGTTACCCTCCTAATAAACAACATTTTCATGACCTCACATTTTTGCTTTTTCACAATTTTAGAAATGACTGTTGAAGGTCCCATATAAACTTTTATATATTCCATAAAATAACACAACACAAGCCGCACCTCACATTATGCATGTCACACTATGCGCTTGGGCTACCTATGAGTATTTTCTTGAGTCAGGCAAGTAAAAATGCCCACTACATGTAGCTGTATTACACAAATTTTTGCTGAATAGGTTGTTTATTGTTGGACAGTCATCTTGTCATAAATCTAAGTTTTTAAAAGAGTTTTTCAAGGCATCAGTCAGAAGAGTGTAATATAACATAATCATATTTGCACTCCTTTTGATACGTATTTGCACTCTAGAATGCTACAATGTATGTGGAATAATAATATTACATACTAGAAATGTCTCGCAGAACCTCGCAAGGCTCGGGGGAGGGTGTACTGACTGCAAAATGTTAGCGACAGGGGAGGGAGAGATGGAATTTCTGGTTTAACTGGAGAGGTTGGGTTGCATGGCTACAATGGCCCCAAAAATTGAAGTTGAGACATTCTTGTTCCCAGTCGCTTGTCACACTGGATGGCGTCAATTGGACCTTTGTCATGGTTTGGTTGCTATATATTAATAAAGGCAAATTGAGATTCCACCACCCTAAAGCCATCGTTTAATAACACCCTTACTCTTTCACAGCATAGGCAAGAAGCAGATCAGTGAACATGACAGATCCTCTTTGGAACAAGACAGTTGGTAAGCTGACATACTCCAGCTTCCTTATGATCACCATCTTGGGATCAACAATGGCTGCCACTTGTGATAATAAATATTCAAACCATGCAAACAGAGGTGGATAATCCAGAGTCCACTCGGATGTTTTCTACAACGGAAAATATAACAGACACATAAAGAGAATAGTGATTTTGACCTTTTTACGTATTATGTAGTATATATCAGTTGCCTCCCACCAATGTGACCCCGGTTTGATTCCCAGAGGCGACACTATATGTGGGTTGAGTTTGTTGTTGGTTCTCGTCCTTACTCCAAGGGTTTTTCTCCAGCTACTCCGGTTTTCCACCCTTCGCAAAAAACAACATTAATTTTTTTTTAAATTTCAATCTGATCCAACCACTTCGTGGATTCCACTGAAATTCCCATTTATTTTGTATTTGCTATTTTTAATCTAGGTGTCATAACCTTCTAAATGAGTAGCCACCTCTGGGAACTTTTCTCAGCTGTTATTCAGCTTTATCAGCTTGACACTTACAGAGAAAAAAGTCAGTAGATGCGAGTCTGCACCTTACTACAGATGTCAAATTTAGGGGATCTAAAACCTAAAGACTGCTAGCTGTCCATTCTCAGGAAGTTGCTATTTACAGGTAGCTGCTACTTTCAGGAAGCTAAAATGTGTTTATCTAAGTGCATTATAATATTATAATTTTATTATGAATACATTATGTTATTTCATTATTTTGTTATAAATGATCCTTGTTAACAAAATTGTGACATAATGGGAAGTCTAGAACTTTCTGCATATTTTTTTGTTATAAAATGTCTGTCTTGTTCTTTGAAATGGTATAGTGTTCTGTTAAAACGTTCAGATCAAGGAAATAAAGAAAAGAAGGGGAGGGCTAAGGACATAATAGCACATAGTTTTGCATTCATTGTTTTCTATAAGGAATGCAAAACTATTACAAGTGTATTACATAAAACACTAAAGTCATTTTAACACACTCAAGAAAATGAAGAAAGCACCAGTCCTTGGGTTGAGCCACATATAGTTTCCCCATTTCCTTGTGTTGCAGAATTTAACCCTTGATAACTCGAATTCCTTGACAACGGATTAGAAATGGTTCTATGTTACTCCAGTCAGTTCGAGTTACTACCTCTTCTATTGTATATTCATTTATTTGACCTTGATTGTCAAAACTATTTTAATTAACAAATACCAAGAAGTCGTGATCACAATCAAGATTGGACTATAAATAACATTTTTTAATATTAGTTGTGGATGATAAAAGGCTTCAACAGTACCTCATAATACCATTTGGAAAAAGGGAGGCTGTGGGTGATTGCAAGCCAGTTCCTATGTACTTCAAAATCACTGGAATGGCTAAAAAAGGAATACAGAAAAAGAAACACAAAACACAGAAACAATACAAAGAAAATAATGTCATTTGCATCCCATTCTCATTTTTTTTTTCACAAAGAATGTTTTAAATATGCAATCAATGATAACAATTTAGAACTTTCAATGGTACTTTCAAGTTGAAATTAACTTTGATTTGCATGGACTGTTAGTTAATCATCAATCAAAAGAAACTAAACTTACATCACAGAGAAAAAATAATATCAAACTTACTAATAGCTTAATAATAATGACATATTAACAATAACAACTGTTTGCTACAAAATTATCAAATGGCTCATTATAGAGGAGCCCATAGCTTAGTTTTAGCTGTAGCATGAAGTTGTCAAAATGCATTTTTACTCTCCCCAGATCCATGGAAGTTCGTCCATGGACAGGCCCGCAGACCCCCAAATTTTTGTTAATTTTCCCTGTCGGAACCCATTAATTTGATGGAGAGTCGGGATCGCACTGTGCCGCCTGTGCGAATACAGCAGATATTGTGATTCTAATCATAATTCTTGTGGTTATGAAGTACTTTAAGGATACTATTTTTATAGCGCTTCCGAAGCTTTAATTAGTAAATATTGCTTTTTGGTTAAAAGGGTCTTAATTAGTAACTATTTCATTTAGCAATTTCTTTGTTCAATGATTTCGAATAGTGTTTAACACAGTCAAACCTCTACAACATCCATGCTTTTCTGTCCTGCTACCAATCCATACATTTGCGTCTATTTTACCTTTGTTACAACAGTCACCTCTGGACAGCGAAGTGAGTCCCCAACGCTATTGTTTATGGGAAAACCGGTCATGAAATTCTACATTGAATTTTGCTAGTGACAGAACGGCCCTAATTTAAACAAAAATTTTATTTGTTTGCCTGCGCACAGTTCAGTGTTTGAAAACTTGGTATGGATAGAATCTTTCTTCTCTTTTTGGATAAAAGTAATAAAAGTATCTAAATGGACAATATTTACTGATAGTGTCCGTCCTCCATAAAAAGGAGAAGATACTGGTACACTCGCTGTAATTTAATTATCAATATTTCTATTGTTTTTGAGACATTTTTGTTGTGAACCTTTTGCCCTTATTTCAATTTCTATTTCATTGATTTGCATTGACTTCTTTATTGACCATACCTGGTACATCCCTTCCCCCCATCCCGGCCACTCTCTACGATGGCCAGTAAACTCCGCCCCAAAAGTTGCTGTTGAGCATCTTTATGAAATATTGCTTATTAAAGTTTGCCAAATTAATATTAACTGTTGTGTGCAAATTAAAATATTAATAGTAACTTTAAATTATCCACCACATCGTAATCATATTGTCATGGATACAAATTGCTAATCAATCACTCTTACAACTAAAAGTACTACAAGTAGCAACTCTTTCCTCAAGTGACAATCACCTGCCACAAGAAGACAGGATATACAAAAATTGTTGGAACGCCCTACTTCTCCTTGCCCTCACAGAAGCCAACTTTCACACACTCTACTGTTTGCTTGATGGACTTTAAGAGAGACTACTCATACAGATGATACATTTACAGGACTGTTACTAATTTTCTAAATAGGCTGAGAAGTGAAGAAAGCAGTCAGGGAACATTGCTTCTTGGTGTTGTCAACATTTTGCTTTTCCATCAAAGAAGGCGGGGCTTAAACACATACAAATTGTAATAATGGAGGGAAATTCCGGCCTCTCGCTCTTAGCTACAACCCTGCACTTGTAGTGATGTGGACCATCTCTATAAATAATAAATATAAATAATTATTATTAAACAAAAATAAATAATAAATAAATAATAAATAAATAAATAATAATTATTATTAATTATTAATTATTATTATCATGTACACATTCCAAGCACAATAATAACCACCATGAACTTATGCGAACTGCCATTACACAGAAACAAACCAATATTCTTGGCCCAGGCAATTTACAGCTGTAGTTAAATTTTCTCTGTATTGTACTATAATCAGGGTGTTTCTTGGTGCTGCGGAAGCCATTGTTGGTTAGCTTTTGTGTTGTGGTGTGCGTATTGTTCAGTGTCTTTCGAATCTTTTGTTTTACGTCATTAGGTGATCACGCCATCCACAACTCCAAGAAACTACCTAATACTAGCAGTAATCACAGATCATGGAGACGCGTTCGAAGGAATTTCCGGCGGAAATGAGCCCCTGAAAAAAAAACAATAGGGGCGGCCATTTGGAAGACTGTCTACCAAAAAATCTCAAATTTGTCTCCAACATGAAATTAGGATTGCGTTCTTCGAACACGATAAGCATGGCTAGATAAGTTAATTTGTAATATAACTATTAATATAACAAAGCATGCCGGAAGTGTAAAATGTAAAACAAAGATTGCATATTCATGACATTCTGCCAATATAGGATTTAATTATTTTTATCAAAGAATATTTTTAATTAAATGAGAGTGTCCCCCCTAATACACCGAATACAAATATGGCCACCAGGCAATTTTTTGTTTGGCCAAGTTTTCAGAGAAATTAATGATATCACGTAAACAAGTGCTGCTAAGTGCATCATCTTGCAAAGTTTGAGTGTTTTGGGTTTGAAGGTTGCAAAGTTATGGCTCACTGAAATTTTAAGCATTTGTATGAGAAAAGACATTCTATCCTCACTAGCCTCGCTTTCATGTTTTTCCCAAAATTTGATTGCCTATAACTTCTCCTAAAATAATTATTAATATGGCCTTGAAAATGCACACAATGACTTATTTTGACCTGATCTTTATAATTATTCGATTGCTTTTCTTTTCTTGAGAACCTTTCCAAACAAAAAATTGTTGGAAGGACATATTTGCATTCGGTGTATATGTTGTGGTGCAATTTTATCCTTGGTGCAAATTTTATTTTCCTTTGTTTAAAACTCATTATCATACATTACTAGAAATACGTGTCTCGCAGAACCTCGCGAAGCTCGGGGGAGGATGCACTACAAAATTTTAGCGATGTGGGAGGGAGAGATGGAATTTCTGATTTAAATGGAGAGGTTGGGTTGCTTGCTGGCAGTGACCTCATTTAAAGTTGAGACATTTTCGTTCTCAGTCTCAATTTAACTTGTACTTTGTGCCCTGTCTTCCTGGAGAGCTGGTGTTGGTCAGTGTTGGGTTTTGAGCTGTGGGTCGCTGTAACTGCCATGGGACTGCCCCCCCCCCCCCCCCCCCCATCTTCGGTCTAAGACAATATGCAGTGGTGTTCTGTTTATTTTGATTGTCTCAATTAAATTCCATTTTTGAAACTTGTGAGCTAGTGCTATCTCCTGTTCCCTTTACATACTGTTATAGTTTTTGTTCTATATACTGGGAATCAAACAATTGGTAATGCAATTCTCTATTCGTTTGAATGGTTGAGATCACAGGAGGTTACTGCTGCTGAAAAGTGATGTTGTCCAAAAAATAACAACTCAATGGTGAAAGTGGCATGAGATTCTCCCAGCAGTAACAATACTATATTTTGGATACAGGTCATGGGGATTACAAAATTGATTACAAAACATGAATATTCAAGATGAAGCAACAGATTCTCTGCAAATACCATAAGCAATGTATGGAGACCTGGATGGAGAATTTGTAGGTTAAGACCAGGACTTAGGCCTTCATGACCAGTTAGCGGCTTTAAAAATCTTGAAATCAAAATTAATTTGTTGATGTACATTCTCCTTACTGGTGTCAATGCAGTTCACATAGCCATATAACTACAGTGAATTTGTATTCATTTTCCACAGACAACTTATGTTGAAGGTGATCAGGTTGTCAATTTGTATACTCTATGTACTTGCTCGTACACTGATATTGTGAGGAGATTTAAGATACTGATCATCGTTCCAATAATAAATGTGAAGCAGTAATGTTGATGTGTAATGTGATTAGCTACATGTATACGGTTGCTACAGATTGACATTAGCTGGTCATGATTGCTAACAGAAAATTGTTTTTTCCTAACAAAATGTTTTTATCCAAATTGTAAACAGAAATTCTCCTTACTTATTTCTTATTGAACTATTTTATGAATGCTGTAAACTCAAGATACTGTATACGTATACAACTCGATCACTGTTTCATTCACAAACAATGCTACATCATGTAAATGTTGTATATTTGGGAAATAATTTCTACCTGTGTGATGTGTAGTTTTGATCATTTATCTGTAGTTTTGATCATTTAAAAAGTTCCTTAGTGACGTTAGTGAGAATATCAATAAACATCAAATTACAGTGTGTAGTAAGAGAAGTATTGTTCAGTGTTTGATTATCCTCTTAGTAGTTTAGCCGGTGATTTCAGCTACATTTCTTAATCGCTCTTCTTCTCTGAGCCTTTCCTGTAATCAATGTTTGATTTTTCCTACGTACCGTATCAGGTATGAAAGATATTCGTCACGAGTATTTAGCTGATCGTGTAATTCTTGCCGCCTCTCGTTGCGTCTACAAAGAGAATCATTTTGTCCAACACTTCCAGTCGGTGTCGCCTCTCCTGATCGGTTTCGTTCAGAATTCTAATGGCGGCATTTTGTCAAGGCGTTTGAACCTAGTCAAACGGTGTGCCTAGGCTGTTCGAAGTCTTTGTAATGTATGCTCTCGTTGTCCGTCTTCGTTGCTCGATCGCAATTGCGCTGAATTTCAAGTCACCGTTCAGCGCATTTTCGGTAGTTAATTTTCACGGACAAGGATTTCCAGCCACTTCTGGAATCCAACGTTGTTGTCTTTGCTATTCTTTCTCATTTGCATCAGAAATTGGTTGTGTTTCATCGAGAGTAAACATTTTTTGACAGACTATGAGTAAGGTTAAACGGCCGCCGGCACGGCCGCCATGAATAAACATAATACGCCATTGTCAGCGGTCGCGATTTTTGTTGCCAGGCAACTGCCGGACACCTTCAAGTATATATATATATAAATATATTTTTCGCTCGAATTCACGCGGCTCAGCTCCCGAGGGACGACAAATTTATTAACCTCGCTACGCTCGGGCCTTCGGCCCTCGCTTCGCGAGGAATCATACATTACCATACCCCAAAACAAAGGAAAATAAAATTTGCACCAAGGACAAAATTGCACCACAACATACATCCATGTCGCTTAAGCTTGTTGGCAATTAATTTCAGCCAATTGCATCTCACCCGTAGTCTAACAACTGACAAACATGTCAGACAACATTTCAGTTGAATTTCAATTTGGCGTGAATAAGCTTCACTTTCTTTGAATCCAAGGTTAGTAACTTTTTATTTGGTTCCCGAATCTTGATTCACTGAAAATGCAAAAGACTGAGTTTCTACCTAACAAAACAACTTATTTGACTTAGGACTCTTTTCATTTGAAACAGAACAACAACTCTTCTTTTCCTACTTAGCACAGCAAGCAACCTGAGCCATTCAGATACCATGCAGCTCTTAACAACCTCTAATTTCATTGGACCTGGGTATCACGCAGCTCTATTGCTTTCAGGGCTGGGGTCCAATGTTGTGTTGTTTGTTCTATTGTTTTCTCAGCAAATCAGAGAAGACCTTGTAAGAGCTGCGTACTGCCCCGAGCCATTCCTGAAACCTTCTCCTCGTTCAAACCTGGAACAAGTGCAATAGCACAGCAATAAACATGAGAATACACTGTTCATTTACGAGCGTCTTCATTTTCAGCCATCTTTCTTGGTATTCTGCCAATAACATGGGTCAAATGTCAAGAAAAAATGAATAAAGCTATGTCTGTGAAAACACATTAATTATTTAAGCTGCCTTACATGGTTGATAAACAAATCACTTCAAGGAATATTAAGCGAGAAAAACGGCCTTGCAAAAACACAGCCAATGTCCCTTTAACTATGGCAAAATAACATCCTATACAATACCCCTTGACTGTAAATGTTAAATAGAATTTAAGTTTTTAACCCTAGTGGCATAATGCTGACAAACAGATGGCTGTGATAAGAACAAATTAAATTAATGATTAATAAGCAATCTGTATCACCACATCCCATACCGACTGTTTTGATTGCAATATGATTTCCCTTAAAGCATCTATTAATCTACCCATTCATGGAAACAGGGTTTGTGTGATCAAAAATAGAGATATGAACACTATGAAATCAACAAAACAGAGAATTTTAAACATGCAAAAGTTGCAGCAAAATATGAGAATGATAACCAAATAGCATGCCACCCACCTCCCTCCCTCATCAATAAACATGGTTAACTAAAATTTCTTAGCTTTCTTCTAAGTTTTTCAGTGTACTACAGGTTGTATTTGAGGTAATTTTAGTCTATACACTTTGTGCACAAATGCACAACTGACTTTAATTCATCAATAATATTACCTACAGTCCATTCTTTGAGGGTTTTTTTTTTCACAGATTCATAAATGATTCATTCTTTGCATCTTACATTGTAGAATGGAAACAGTAAATTTAATATTCCAAAGTATGTGTTACATATGATTATTGAACATAAATAGGAGACAATGAGCAAGATTTTAGTACATGGGATAAATAATTAAGATTTGGAGAAGTAAAAATCACATATAAATCTCAACAGCTTGACCTTTGCAAGACTTGAAACAACGGGGTAGTATATAATTTGCATTCTAATGGGAAAAAAAAAGCACAATGCAAGACGCCAGCAAATAAGCCCTGCAAGGTATGTTATGTCTGATTATGGAAGATCAATAATAATTATAACAATGAACAAGATGCATAAGGATTGTTCTCATTCAAATCAAAGCTGTTTTTAGCTGGACCTCTACTAGATTTGAGAACACAGGGAGGTATGTTTGCATCCCAATGAATAAAAGCCAACATGTCAAGAACAGTACCGCCTGAAATCATATGCACATTGGCCGCGGGGTTTCACGAGGTTGACGCGCAGCTACTGCACGAGGTTTGCCTGTGTGTCCACCTCGAAAGGAACACCACCAAATTAGACCTGTATTTTGTAATTTATACTTTGCCAATGTTTTAAATCCTACGGTACATATGTCTGTTCTGGTGATTGTAATATATAGAAATGCATTTTTCACATTGTGATTGTATAATAGCTATCAGGCTTAACTGCTATTTTATGTTGGTATGTAGATTACACAAACTTTTTTGCGTTGGTACATGTATGTAGGTTTCAAATCAAGTTATGAGTTGAATATCAGGCAAATATTAGCAGCATTCCTTCATGCATCTACACAGATGTGATAACTTGCTTATCACAGTTGGCTGAGCATGAATACAGATATTAAGCTTACGTGTGTGCTCGGCTTGAATACCTTATAAGTTGAAAACCAGTTTGTTTTACAAAGATCAAACTAATAAAATACACATTGACAACCTGTATTTTTAAAAAGTGAGCTTGATGACTAAGAAGTATATTAAAAGCATACACAGAAGGCAGCTTTGTTCCACTTCATTTATACATGTGTCGGACCTCTTTATATAATACGTGGTGGTCAGGGTGACTGTGTTGGTATCAAAACAAAGAAATTAAACTTAAGCTTAAGCTTAATTGTTTGTGACCACTGACAATTTTTCCGCCATGAAAACCACCAAATGAATAAGCTCACTATTGTCTGTTTTTTATAATGACAAAAACAATTGTCTGTTGTCTGTATTTGATGTTATCAAACAGAATACTCGGTACACTAAACAGCGTCCGCCGTTTCAGTGCGATGCGGACAAACATCTAACTGGTCTTCTATGACAGTACGTACAAGCTCAATTAAAAACTAAGCTTTTTATACTCGACTAGTCATTATTTTAATTTTGTTATAACTTAAATCGACTCACGTATAACGCATCGACTTTATGGCTTCAAAACGTCTAACAGGAAAACATGAATGGTACTACGTTGGTATAAGCAGTGACTTCACGATGGATGAGAACAGAAGAATGCTTTTCCACCATTCCGTGATCCCGAACGCTCTCGAAATTGCCGCCATGTTGGATTGAATGGCTCAATGCGCATGCACCCTAGGGGAGGTCGCTACATAGTTGTGAGTCCACAGTTTCAGTTGTGAACCGAGCGCGCGTTCAAAGAACCGTGACACAAACACACGGCTTCAGACAGATCAGATGGCATGACATACACTCATGGCGAGCAAAAAGGTCTCCGTTTCCTCGACTTCTCTGTCCATGACTCTTCCGATTTCTTGCCAGATATGTCTTGGAAAGGTGAGTTCTCTCATAGCGAGCCGAAATTCGCCAGTTTCTAGATCACATGCGGAATGTCAAACTAAAGTCATTGTGTTCAATTTTACGATTCAAAGGTTAGAGAACCCGTAGTTTGCCCCAATCAACATGTGTTCTGCTCAAACTGCATGGATATGTGGCTTCGCTCACACTCATTCTGCCCAACGTGCCGTACTTCCATAACCACGGACAAGCCTTGCAAGAAAATTATCGGTGAGAAAGAAACATTTTCTTAGCGTATCAAGGTAACCTGGACGATACATTGAGCAATTGTTGTTTACAAAGGACGAACAATGGAGTCTCTCAAGTAAAAAGCTATTTCACTTCCCTTTACGAAATGTGTAAAACTTGAGCAAATGTTGGTGTAGAATTTGTTTCGCTGAGCTGATAAGACTGATAACAGCATTAACATATAAATCTTGTATAGATTTGTCTGGTGCGTACCTTATCGAGGAAATGTGCCAATGCGCTAGAAAGGTCGAATCTTTACTGAACGGAAAAGGAAAAACATACGAAAAGTTCGCCCAGGGTTAAAGTGTGGTTAGAGGGAAGTACTGCTTTAGTTCAAATTCGCAAAAATACAGTTAACACAATTCAATAAGATCTTTATTAATTTAATAAACGATTTCATAGTCTTATCTTGATTCAACTTTAAATGATTAACACATAGGACTAGGAATATTGTTTTTTTGGACTGAATTTCAAGAATTTTACAGTCCGATTTCAGTCACAAAAGGCAGTGAAAGTGATATGATAAATGGCAAATGGGCATCCATGTGGCGTCCCTTTGCTTGATCCGGATAGCTGTGTTGCGCAAGCAAGTCCTGCCCTCTGACTTACCATAAAATATGTGTCCTTGGGTCATTGAACATCGGAGTGTAGACATACCTGTCGTATTTCTATTGTCTGTGCTACCACATGGCTATATATCTAAGGACCCAAATGACCCCAGTTCATATCAATCACAATAGTAATGACATAATCATTTCCTTCTAGCCAATCAGATGCGTTGTTATTGTTAGGTGATCTTTTCAAGAATGGCTTTCCTTCTTCCTGTTTACCATAAGCTGTCAGGTTTTACCAACAGGATATTGTTGAGCACTAATTTTCAATTCTTGGGTAGGAAAGTAGAGTGTTATTTTCTGCTTTCATACCCAAGAAATGTTGATTGTCAATAATTGATTAACTTCTGTAGCAACTTTGACGTGTCATTCTGCTATTTTTAACTCCTATCAGACAATGTCTGTATTCTAATCTGTACCCTTTTATCCACCGGCAATATCTGCATAATTTACCAATCTTGGGAGCATTTCTTGAAAATGTTCCGATAACTTTTCAGGCCTTTTCTATATTTTTAAATCAGAATCTATATAGAATGATGGTGTAGTTTTAAGCCCTCAAAGCTTAAGTAGGCCGACTTTTTTCAATCAAAACCAACAAAAGCCCGGCCCAATGTGGAGGTTTAGTGAAGCACGCTATGTATGTAATTTGAATCTTTTGTTTAAACATTAAGGGCATGGAATAGCTTTTTTAGGCCATTGGGACTTTCAAGTAACAGGCCCCTTGACCAATTTCTCACTACAAATTGCCCCAAAGTGATTTTGTTTTCATATTTACATCAGGAAGTATCGACTTGCCAGTGAACTCTGATGCCGTGACAAGAGCCGAGCTAAGACGAACCAGGCTTGACTTAATAAGGAGAGAATATGAGGTACATAAAGAGGTTGCGCATCAACACATGTAAACCGCATGCTGACATTTTTTTTTTGCATAAATATTAAATGTATTTTTGTAAAACACTCCCAGCTATTTAAATGTGTGAGTTATCTTAGAAGAAGAGTGGATTTTTAGTTCTACAGTGTCGATCCTTATCTCTAAGGAAATTCTTTTTTCTGTTTGTCGGTGTAGAAAACTTGATTTACATATTTATTTCAATGGAACTACATTGTACAATGTACTCCAAACTGCTGTTAGTACCATTTAATATTTATAATGTTTTAATCCCAAGTTACAATTTTCATCATGTTACATTTCAACATACCTGGTCATTTGCCAAGTATGCTGTAATCCTGGGATATATTGAACCAACCCCATGAAGAATTATCCATTTCTTTCACACGCGACACTTGCTATATTCTGAATTAATGCAAGACACGTTTACGCTTCGGTTTAAACACAAATTGTTTTCGGTTGTTTTTGATCGAAACCACCCTTTCAATAAAAAAATGTTTGAAATTTGTGGGAAATGAATGCTATCCAGGAATAAACTCTAATCCTGGCTCTCATGTAATTATAGTCCAATGCATTAAACCAATACTAATAATACATGAATCCATTCTTCAAAAGATATAACCTTGATGAAGTAAATGCCAAAATAAGGCATTCTGTTGAATTTGTCGAGCCCCACTATTTTAAACTTGGTTATATTGAATATATCAGGGTTCATAACACTCCCAAAAAATTCATAATTTAAATTTCAGTTTTAATGTCATTGAGTTCAGACATGCCATGCAAATGCCTCTGTTTCTTCATTCCAGTTTTTCAACAGGCTTTTCAACAGGGCTGTCACTAATTTTTTAGATAGACATGAAGAAACGGGCTTAAGAAAATTGATGTCTTAAGGGTTGTCAATTTTTTAATTTTTATTAAAGTAGCTGGGGCTTAGACACAGAAAAACCAGCCCTTAAGTACAGCCCAGTTTTGTGCCTTTTAAATCTCTTTTCTCTCTGTTAGTTATTTAGTATTTCATATGCAATTTAACATTATTAGCCCTATGGCTGTTGTTCCTTTTACTTCACTTCTGTATTAAACATTTGTTTTAATCAATCCTATCAGAGGGCATCCTCTAGATCATGTTCCCAATCTGGGCCGCTAATCTGTTATGAAAGACAACCTGTGGGCCAGTTATTTTCCATTCATAGCCTGCCAAAGGTCCCATTTTATGTTAAGGGTGCATGGCAAAATTCCAGATATCATATATTTAAGGTGATGCAAACACGATTTCTCCATCCAAGCGGCTAGAATCAATACCGGTGAGAAGAGTGTTAAAAATGTCCACCCACCCACCCTTTCACTGGAAATTTTGTCAGAACTGGCACAGCTTGGCTTTTATCAGTATAATCTGCTTTCAATTGTAATGGCCCACTTTCCCAGACAAATAATGGACATTTAATATGAAATAGAATTCTGTCGGCCCTTGCATCATGACCTCATATTATCTCAGACAATATTTTGCTTTTCTTGTCTGTTTTCAATAGTGGGATTATCCCAGTGGGTTTGGAATGTTAAAAACTGAAGCCAAGATCCTGCACTTTGTTGACAAAGTCTGTCAAACGACACTGTACATGTGTCATCTATCTGGTAGCGCAATCCCTCCTCCTTATCATCATCATTAACAAACCCATTCAAGACATTCCTAGACACTGCTTTCCGCACCCCTCTATCATTAATCACATTCGCTGTTTTTTTATTTTTTTTAAGCTTAGTATCTTTAATCGATTCAGGTAGGAATGAATTGATTAGCAGAGACTGTTATATAACAGACAGTTTTCTTGATCCTGACCAAAAGCCCACACATTTCTTCTTAATTGAACTGTCCAGACCGAAACAATCGCATACAAAGTTAATAATTGTATGGTAGCTGATATGGACAATTTGGCTTATTATAAACATTATCCATGTAGGTAAATGTTTTCAAATGCACTATTCCAGGCAGCTACACATGTATATCTTGTGGTTTAAATTTGTCTTTGGTTTAAAGATTTTTAAACCAGTTTTCCATTGTCTCAGAATATGAGACAAAGGAAATTTAAAATTAAACAGGAATTTTCAAACTAACAATTGAAAAATGCTAAAATTACATCATTTAATATGAAGTCCCCTTTACCAGTAATATTAGCATATGTCATGATTAGTGCTCCACCAAAATTTACTGGATGAGATTAGAGGGCTTTGTGACCTCACACGGGAAAACGTACACTAACGCTTATCTGTTAAACGGATAAAAACGAGCGGCTAACACACGGATAGCTAACGGCCTTCCAAGCTTTCTAGCAGTCGACGAAAGCATTCTAACGGATAGCTTGAAGCGTTAAACGCTTCTGTTGATTCGTCTAACGGATAGTTTGAAGCCTTTAACGGATAAGTGTTAGTTAATGTCACTGTTCCGATAGATTGATATTACCCAATGATCTACTACCCAACCTTAAATTAAAATAAGGACCACAAGACACATATGGCGTAATAGGGGGACACCGCTCAGCGATTGGCGCGACAGACGACTTCCATTGCATGCAGACCATTTTAAAGCCTCACTTCTCCTGGCACTACGAGCTGAAACCTAATGCCAGCAACGCGCCAAGCCGAGAAGAGTATTGGCAGGTCTAGAAAACTAGGGCGCTACGAGCTGCAACCCAGGCCAGCAACGCGCTACAGCGACAGCACTACGAGCTGAAACCTAAGGCCAGCAACGCGCCAACTTTAATAAGTGACTTATTGAGCCTCACCTATCTCCCCAGGGGTGCTGGATCGGACCGGAATATTGGCAGGTCGATAATGCGAAAACAATTAAAAAACAAGTGCACTACGCTTGGGGAAGTCGCTGCGCAGACTTAACCGAACGCAATCACCGAGAAGTGGCCCCAAAGTTTATTGAGGATACCCAAAACACTCCAACAGGGAGGGAGGGAGGGAAATCTTTTAACAGAGCTTAACAGTGAGTAACTTAACTGAAGGCAAATGTGCCTTTGAAACTTGTACAGTACCTTTTATAGCTAGACAGTGCATAATGCTTGGACCAATGGCCAAGGCTGTAACATACAAATGCTAGACTTCACGTGATAGAGAATACGACATGAATGGGGCATTTACAAATCCAACCATTTAGCGAAAGTGAACTGAGCTATCGACCAGATGAGGTTGATAGTACTACAATAGGGCTCTATATGAAAAGCCCGGACAAAGGATACAAAGGTACATTTATACGCCTAAGTTGCAAGTCAAAGTCTAGTTACAAAAATACATGCCCGACGGGGCTTCAGAGCGTCACGCTCCATTAACTGCGTTTTACAATTTTGTATTGTAAAACTTTCTGTACGTTTTCCCGTGTGAGGTCACATTAAGAGGAGAAATGGGGCCAATTAATTTGAAGCTTGGTAATTTGTCAGCAAATTTTGAAGAACTCAACAAAACAGTTACATTCATTTCTGCTAAGTACGACACCTTTCTTTCTCAAGTGAAAAAAAAAACAACAATATGTTGTTGTTGTTGTAGTAAAATGGACACCCTGTTAATGTCGGCCAGATATTGAATGCATACATGTACATTTAACGCAACAGACTTTTTTAGTGGTTTGATTTACTGGACTACCGTATTTATCAAATGTTGACACTAGTTTAGTTTTTACTGTATGTTTGTACATCAGTGTATATCGCCATGTGTGATCACCTCTCATACATGTAAGCCACTGCCTCTCCTAAATGATCACTTTTTCGAAATACTATGCACTTATTGACTAAGTGGGAGGGCCGATGGGAAAATATTTGGCTCGAGGTCATGGCGTACAGACCGAGCGCAACGAGGTCCGAGCGCCATGACCGAGAGCCAAATATTTTCCCATCTGGCCCAACCTAACTTAGTCAATAAGCATTTTATCATATGACCAATTTGGAGACGAAATTACTTGAAATCTTAACGTGTGAGGCCGTCCGCTTTTGTAGTGGGGCCGTACGGCTTTTTCCTGCCCCGCTCGCGCAAATGCGTACGGCCCTCATACGGGACTTTCATCAATGGTTTTGCAAAGAAAAGGTTCGCGGGGCTGTACAGGTCATATGATAAATAAACTTACATAAGCAACCATCTGTTGAAAGCACCCACAACCACTTTTCTCAGTGCCTTTTGTTTGGATTTTTCTATAATCTTGTTTTTAATCACTAACCATGGTTTGAGCCAGGCTACCCCATTGCACCAATCCTGCAATAAAAATTAAATTGCCCCCTCAAAAAAAATGATGACTGAGTCAATTTGTCCCCTGGAACATCTTTCCAGAAAATGGCCTATAAAAAGTATGCAAGAATGTGACTTGTTAAGCCATCACAACATTGTTTCCAAAAATATTAAGAAAATAATTTATGCTGTTTGTACCATATATTCTGCTGTAACTGGCTCTCTTGAATGGAGAAGTATGGAACTTAAAGTAAAGAATGACAAGTTTCCAAGGACTGGGAAAAGGGCAGCATAATCCTTGGTTTGTCAGAGTATTTTGAACACAATTCCACACCTCTGGAAGTGTAGAACTATGTAAAGAATGACAAGGGTTTCAAGGACTGTGAAAAGGGTAATAGAATCCTTGGTTTTGGTTCTTCTTTGGGTTGTTACGGTGCAATCATTTTCCTTTGAATTTGACTTCTCTTTTTCTGTTATTTAAGGATGAACTCAAATCCCTTCAAAACACAGTTGAAAGGCTAAAATCTGAAAACAAGCAACTTCATGAAAAGATGATTGAACGAGAAAGAACAATGGCCTCCATGGATTTCACAACAAGACACCGGACAGTGGAAGATGGTGCTGGTAAACTCGACATTGATATGCTGGTGAAACTGACAACCCGGTTGCAAGAAACAAGCCACACTTATGAGTCACTGAGAGAGGACATGGATAAGATAAAGCAGGTACAACCGCCCTTTACGCTTGGACACCTTGTGTTTGGGGGTTAGCCGCGGTCAAACGAGAGAAATTTGCAAAAGTTACGCAAAGTACTTAAAAGTTAATGTTGTCATTTTCACTGTTTAAAGTTTACTATATTGCCAATACACTGTCAATTTACCATACATTTTGAAAGTTTACTAAAAAAGTTCTAAGCGTTTAAAAACTGTGAACTGCAGAATTGTCGGTGCCATTTGCCAACATAATATTGATCAGGCGCAAAGAGTTTTGGTCCATTTTCAGTGGAAAAAAAGCTCATAATTTTGAGAAAAATGAAAAGATAGTAACGTCAACTAATTTTTTTTATACATCCTTGCCATATTTCCATTTAACTTTAATAAATAAAATCCCACTAAATAAAACGAAAAATGTCTCGTTTGACTGCGGTGGAGGTACAGCCCACCCTTTGCACTTGGACACCTTCTATAGGGGGACACCTCTTGTAATAAGACACACATACTATGTGTGTCCCATACATGAAAGCGTACACCTCTCCTAAGAAGATGGTTAAGTGCAAACATAGTCTCAAGCATGCCCACTTATTAAATTACATTGTATTTTGGATTGTGAGGGGAAAACTATTCATCCCAGACGTTCTTTGAAATGGCTTGAAAATCAGCTCGCTTTACGCACTGTTGGTTTCACTCTGGGGTTTGAAAAAAGTTTATCACATGACCAACTCGACGATCGGTTATGTCATGTAATGTTGAACTTGCGACAAATGAATTTCAACTCCCAGGACTTCATCTCAAATGTTCTCAGATTATACATTCCCTAAGAAAACAGTTCTTCCTGTTCAAGTTTCAATAAGTTCAAGAATTACTGTACATGATTATTATAATAGTTGACTGTAAGTTCAAATTCATTTTTGCAAGTTCAAAGTTACCGATCTTGTGGTCGACTTGCAGTTAACAATGATAAACTTTTTTCAAACCTAGAGTGCAACCATCGGTGCATGAAGCAGGCTGATTTTCAAGGTATTTCAAAGGATGTGCAGAATTAATAGTACATTCTTCCAGGCTAAGGGTTCCAGGGATGTGCTCTAGCAGTGAGTGGTTGATCCAGGCAAGTTTCTTATGCTGTGCTTACATCAGCACATCAGTTTCGGTGAACATGTCAACTTTCCAATTTCATTGTTCACATTAGTTTTTAATTTGGTTCCATAATTTATGCTGTTTTTAATTTGGTTCCATAATTTATGCTGTTTTATGAAGCAGGCATAAGCTCACATGAAATTGTGATAATTACACATAAAGTGACAAAATGGAGCTTGAACTTGCTGTTGCATTGATTTTGTGGTTGAATCTCATTTCTCAAGTTTTTCAGAAACGAAGAGCAATGCAACGTTTAACAAGGAGACGGTATTACACCGCAAAATGTAATACTAATGCAAAACGATTGTAATAACATTGACGCAAAATGTAATAAAGTGGTTAACGCAAAGTGTAATAACAATCAATGCAAAGTGTAATACTAACGCCAAATGTAATAAAATTGATGCAAAATGTAATAATTAAGTGGTTGACACAAAATGTAATAACTTCTCTAACGCAAAATGTAATAACTTCTCTAATGCAAAATGTAATAACACTTCAATTATAGCTTGACTATTACATGAAATATAGAGTGCAAAATCCTTGAAAAATTTCATGCAATCAGTGCAGTGACTTGAAAATTGGGAAAGTTCAAGGAAATATCAAAACTTTCACCATTGTGGCCATGGCTCTCCTTTGAAGGTGTTACGTTATCAAGACTAGCATATCTTATTTCCATAGTTCTTTTCTTCGGGCCCGCCCCATAACTCCAATGGCCCATACTTTTTAGAAATGGCCTGTAAATTTTCAAAGTCAGGGGCCAAAGACCCATTTGCTTGTTTTGCCTTCCAAATCTCTGCTTGAGAAATAGCAGAAGGGATCTTAACAATTTCTTTAAGAGATCATGTTGTTATTATTATTATTATTATTATTATTATTATTATTGTAAATTTAAGATTGTTTTAAGAAATTTGTTAATAAAGTATTATTATTATTATTAAAAAATATATTATTATTATTATTTATTTTATTTTTTTTTTTTTGGGGGGGGGGGGGGGTTATAGAAGGAGGGAACTTAGTTTCATTTTTATGCCAAAAAGAAGGGCTTGATGATTTAACATATACAACATTTGTTAACAGGACAACAAGAAATTACAAGACGAAAATAAGAACCTTGTGAGAGAAAATTCCAGGCTTAAAGAGGACCCCAAATTTTCCAAGTCTCCCCAAAGGTATGTATGTGTTTTCATCTTTAATATTTGACATTTCAGTGGTTGAAACCTGTTCTCTGCCATTGTGTTCTATGTGCAAAGGATTTTTGGGGGTTTGAAATTTTTGATTCCAGGATTTTTGGGGTAAGAACATTTTGGCAAGTGTTTTTTGGAGTGGCTTGAGTAAAGTAGCCAGGGATTTTTGGGGGGTATTCAAAGCAATATGAAGATTTATGGTAAAGAATTGTTGCCACGTGTAGTGCTGCGTAGTGCTACGAATGTAGTACAACCAAACTCCGTGTGCTCCGCATATCTAGATTGTGCTGAGTTTAATTTTAAAAAACTCGATCTAGTTACATTTTAGGGGTCGTTACTTTCTGGAGGTCGTTACTTTTTTGGGGTCGTTACTTTGGGAACTTCATGGTAATACAGTGGAAGCTCCCTTAATGGACACTCTCGTAAGCGGACAGCTCTATTTACAACCACCTTAACACCTCCACACCCCCCCCCCCCCCCTTGAACTCCCATAGAAAATCTCTATTGACACATTCCTGTAGTGGACATTCCGTAAAGGGCCACAGACACTTTCAGGGTTATAATTTAGACATTTCTTTTGTTTTTAAGCTCCTGTAAGCGCACACCAGAAAGGAAATCCCATTAACCTCTGAAACGTATTTTAATCAACTTCACATCGCTGTTTGTCACAATAATTTTACAGTGCATTGATTACAGTGCCATATTTCAATGTTTGTTTTGTCGTCATATACATCCGTTACATTTCGAAACACCACTTGTATGCTTGTGACTGGAATTACAAATTCGTCAACACAGTGTAGGCACTCAAGTTTTAATTTCAGCCATGGCAGAAACATTTTAGTGTCCCCTTAAAAAATGTACTGGCAAGGAATTTCTTGATGGACTTGCAACTTAAATCTTTGAATTCTATGAAGCAGTCTTCCATCCGCAGTTAGCTATCGTGATGCACATTGCTGTAAATTAGGGCCTGACTATTAAAGGATACAGTACTCAAACTGTTAATGTTAATCTTGGTTGCATTGATGATTTGTTCTTTGATCACTAAGGGCCAGTCCTAGTACTGCAGTATACAGTACTGTATACTGCAGTATATACAGACCATCTATACTGCAGTATACAGTACTGTATACTGCAGTATATACAGACCATCTATACTGCAGTATACAGTACTGTAT
The DNA here is from genome assembly GCA_022457155.1 of Cladopsammia gracilis. Lineage (NCBI taxonomy): Eukaryota > Metazoa > Cnidaria > Anthozoa > Scleractinia > Dendrophylliidae > Cladopsammia > Cladopsammia gracilis. Next base: position 32,023 of record JAJGOT010000701.1, read on the forward strand.
ACTGCAGTATATACAGACCATCTGTACTGCAGTATACAGTACTGTATACTGCAGTATATACAGACCATCTATACTGCAGTATACAGTACTGTATACTGCAGTATACAGTACAGTATACAGTTAACAGCATTATCGTGGCACTGCATGGCAATAAAATAAAAAAAATATTTAATACAGTGGTATTTTTTTGCATTCCCATTGTTTATTGTTAGCTGGGCAATCTCCCGTAAGCAACCATCTCTTACACCTCTAGTGGCTGATTATGAGAACCTTTCTCGTAAGCGGCCAACTCCAGTTACAGACTTGTAACTTTTTTTGTGTCCCGAGGGTGTCCGCTTATGATTAAGAACTTTATTTGTTAAGAACTTTATTTATTAGTTTTGGCTCATGTTTTCAGCAGTTTAAGAATTCAGATTTCAGATTTTTTATTTATTGCACTATTTCAGTAATTTAAAAAAAAATTACAATGTGTCAGAAAAAAACAACTACAACAATAACATTAAATTACAAAAATCAAAGTTGGAATGTGCGCAGTGACCAAAGTAGCTTAGCCTTTCGAGTTGGTCACTGCCACATGTAACTAACTGGCGTAGACATTTAATAAACGTAAAGCAGAGGATGGAGAAATTAAAAATGCATAAGGTTATACTACAATTTTATTATATATATAAAAAAACAATGGAAATAGGAGAGCAGTGAAATCAAATTACACATTGGGTGTACAGTTTGTATTGTTTGTATTTAAGGCAGAATCCATCATTCCCAAACACTAGTTTGATCAAAGTATACAGTCAGTGTCAACCGGCCCTTACTGTCTGTATGTCTTCTTGCTTTAGGTACAGTCACTACTCAATGGCTGGACTACAAACCAAGGTAGGTCAGTATGAGCGTGAAGTTCAGCAACTGAGAAGGGCATTGCTAAGGAGTGATGGCTACATTGAAGACTTGACAACCAAGTTGGAAGCAACGACAGGGCAGCCAGTTCCCAAGAATAAGAGACCAAAGACTAGCCCAGGCCCTAGTTCTAGTTCTTGCACAATAACGAGCCTTTCAGAGGACAAGAATTCAACTGAAAGCAACAATGGTGATGTTCAAGACACAGAACAGTCAGATCTGCCTGAGGACTCAAGTCTTCCTAATGACAATAATAAGAGGAAAAAGTCGGCAACAACAACAAGTGATTCCGAGAACCAGACATCCAACAGACTTTCTCCTCTCCTCGCACCGGTAAGCAGTGAACGGTTCTCTATAGAAACAGGTACTACTTTAGGAGAAGAGAGGGAATCTGGTTTGAGCTCCAGACGCAGCTCTGAAGTCAGTTTGTATGGTCAAGACTTGGATATCCCTCCAGGGCCACTAACGAGCTCACTTAACATTCTCGAGCCAGTAGAAGGGGAAGCTCTTGATCGACCACCGTCACGAGGGGAGCTCTTGTTACTTGGCGACCATTCATCTAAACGATCAGAGAAGCCTGCACTTCAGGAAAATCTCAATATGTTTACAGCCAGTCGGCAACTGATGATGTTGAGTGAACGGCGGTCACGGCAAAGAGATGGAATGGAACCCATTAAAATGCGAGATCTAAGTGAGTGTTCGCCAAGCAGCTCTGATGGAGGAAAGAGGAAATCGCTGGACACTAAATCAATTGATTTTGATGTCCTTGTGAATGTTGCAGGTGAGGATTCACCAAGCAACTCGATTTCACGGGAATCCCCACCTAACGTGTGTAGAGATGAGCTTGCTGACAGGACCTCCCCTGAACTACACACTTTCTCCTTGGCTAAGATAAAATCAGAAATTGGGTTAGGACATGAAGACATGAGTGCTCCAAAGAAACCAAGACTGGAGGCTGAAGTGTATGATAACGACACAGATAACGAGGAACAAGGAAACGCTTCTTAGAACTACGACATCAGAAACCCATTCTTTGATGTACATGTAAGTGTAACCTCTAAAGGTACATACGTTTTTAAAAGCTAGTTTTTGTTATTCTTGGTTTGCATATGTCATAAAAATTTAAAAAATCTAAACTATACATTGTACAAAGCTGTTTCTAACATGATATCTGGATACCAGTGATGCAATCTTTCACAAAAAGTTTCAAGGTTTTTTAACAAGTTTAGATATTTTAAATATGTCACGTAATACACCGAATGCAAATATGGCCGTCAGGCAGTTTTTTGTTTGGCCAAGTTTTCACAGAAATTAATGATATCACATAGACAAGTGCTGCTAAGTGCATCATCTTGCAAAGTTGGAGTGTTTTTGGTTAAACGGTTGCAAAGTTATGGCTCACTGAAATTTTAAGCATTTGTATGAAAAAAAGACATTCTAGCATCACTAGCCTCACTTTCATGTTTTTCCCAAAATTTGATTGCCTATAACTTCTCCTAAAATAAGAATATGACCTTGAAAATGCACACAATGACTCATTTTGACCTGATCTTTATTGTTATCCAATTGCCTTTCTTTTCTTGAGAACCTGTCCAAACAAAAAATTGTTGGTCGGCCATATTTGCATTCGGTGTATTCGTCATGTCATCTCAGATAATCCACGAAAATAAACAAAATTGAACCAATTGAAAGTTATTTGTGTATTTTAGATGCTTATAAACCAATTTAATGGCACTTACATGTATAGTGAATCCAATCTTTTGTGATGAAATTTTTGGTGCGATTAAGACTTAATTTGAAGTTTTCGCAACCAAATTTGTCCCAGATGTGTGAAGTTTTAAACTCTCTACAATTCCACAAACATTTTGGAATTAAAATCTGTTTTTTAATGCTTTTGAACTTTGATACAAATGTATGACATAAGTGCAAATCAAGAATAGTTTTGTTCTTTTTAGATTTTAATCCATGATGCAGTTTCTTTGTAGTTACTTCGTAACTTGTTTTAAATTACAATTAGCAATTAAACAATAAGAATTTAAAAATTATCTTTGCCTTTCAGTTTTCTTTTTTACTCTTGTTCACCTTCAGCTAAAAATTTGCTTTTGAATAAAGAAATTTCAAGAAACGAGAAATGAGCTCTTCAAACAACTGGACCTTTTGGGTCTTAATTTCCAAGACCACTGTAATTTCATACAGGGAATGTTGGCGCATGGCGCATGGCGCATGGCGCATGGCTTCCATTGTAGTACCGACATATGCTGGATAGGTCCTCCTGCTTTCTTCCTTATTGCAATCTTGATAAACAGGCTTCTCATTTAAAAAATTCAGTATTTTGGATATCCAAATATAGCAATCTTTCAGTTGTTTGATATATCTTCTCATTGAGTAATTGATTAAAAAAACTGGAAAAAAAATGTACTTATCTAGCTGCAAGGGTTCATATACATCGTAAAAGTTGATACTTTGCCGTTTTTCAGTACATGTAATTTTTGATTTTGATGGCTTCAAATGCACATCAAAGATGTGGGTTTTAGTTTTATTTTTGCACATGTATTTTTTTCTTGTTCTAAAAACTGCTACATCTTCTCTTTTGTCAGAATCTTTGTTGTTGTTGTTGTTTAATTTTTTTTTCATAGCCATTAATAGGTTTTTTGGGACCCCATATGTCAGAATATTGAGCAATAAGTTGTTTCTTGTCTCTCCTTAGGGAAATGGTCAAAACTATTGTACTTGGACAGGACCCACCATTTTACAAAACGACTGGTGGTCTCTTTATGTACCTCCTCTCCTCCACCTAAAAAGATGGTGTCTTGTTGGTCCCCCATTCTATCAAGAGTAGAAACAGAGAGAAAGATTAAAATCTTCCTGTGCCGTTTTACTAGAAATGCAAGCTTCATGCACAAAGAATATTTAAGTCTCATCTCCAATTTTTAAGCCAAAAAATTTAGTCCATTACACTCATCAGATAGGTAGTATCTTGCATAACCCCCTACCCCTACACAAGGTGGGTCCTCGTCGAGTATACTTGTTATGACCACTTCCCTTATTTTGGAGTGAAAAGTCTTGTCTTCGTATCTGAACTACTGAAGATGATACACATGGACTAACGTAAACATCTAGGGCCTGGAACATCAAGTTATTTTAAGTAATATATCAAACACAAGAAAGAGTATTTCATCAGGATTTCGAAACACTGAGAACAGGGTTGAAAAAACGAGCCACAGCCGAGTTTTTTTTTTATCAACTTCGAGGTGTTTGGAGACCCAATGAAACGCTCTTTTAAGTATTTGATATAACTCCTTGAACTGATCATTAAATGCAGAAAAAATGAAGGAATAAAATCGCCAAAATCAATGCTGATTAAACACGAAGCTCCAGTATAAAAGGCTTAGCTCCTCCCCCATTTCACACCTTTTTGGGTGTGAAATAAAAATTAAGGCGTCTTTCGTTCACAAAACGTGGTTAACTTGCGCATCCTTTAAACATAATTTGCTTCAAAAATCTAATAAACCAAGATCTTACCGAAGCAAAAAAAGAAATAGAAGTTCATAATGACTTCTGATATAACTTTCATAAAGTTTTTCCAAATTGTGTTTGCAGTGGTCTCTGTAAAATGACGCATGTTGTTTGTCAGTTGTTAATGCTTCAGTGGTTGATTGATGACTGGAAGTGAGAATGGCCAGGTCAGGTTCCCCCCCCCCCCCCCCCCCCCGCACCGGAACTTCGTGTTTAAAGGCCCACCTTCACCCAAAAGACGTTGTGGTCGTTTGTTTTTGTTTTGAAATGCTCCATTGTTCACTCATACGCGTGATCTGATTGGTTGCAAGCATTCAAGCGTGAATTTCGTGTAAAGCACAGAAAGTGATCACGGTGTGCACAGCATTTTGGGTGAAGGTTCCAAGCCACAGTCACGCGTATGATTGTCTTTTTTTTTTTAAACTTGATGAATTATTAATGAGTTTGAGAATGTCTTTTGGTACCTTCAAACAGAAACTGAAATTAACTACCAGTTGTTGATTAACTACTAGTTGTTGCTTTTGTCGAAATAAGTTTAAGGTAGCCTGTGTACACAGTCAGAGTCTAGTTTAAAGTTTGTGATGATGGATATAATTCCACTTATTTTGTGGTAAAAAGCAGTTGTAGTACTTTTTACCCGAACTGTTAAGGCCGGCACACACTAGGGAACATGTTGCGGGGACATGTTGCAGCGACAGTTTTCCTCGTGTGACATCCCCGTTTTTGCAAAAAAGTTCTGTTGCGGGGATACAATTTTGTCCCAGCAACATGTTGCATGGAATTCAGCTGGTTTGAATTCGTGCGTCATGAAGCGGGGACAAAATGACCCTCATTTCGATGTCGCATGGTGTGCACTGCTCTTGCAAACTGTCCCCGCTGCAGAATACGTGTAGTAGGCTCCTTTTTCTTCTCTTCTTTTCAGCCACTCACGTATCCATCGTTTTCGGTCAACGTAATTACCCATTTCTTCATGTAGTAACATCATTGACAGTAGTAGAAGCTTCTTTTTCCTAACCATAGAGTCCGCCATCTTTCTTTACTCGTATACTAGTTCCCAGGCGCCCTCAGTGATTTTTATACCTCAATCCGCTTTGTGTGCACAAGCTTGCGTACTGTCCCTGCGCCTATGCTTTGCACACGAAGGGCTTGTCCCCGCTTTATGTTCCCGCAAGACGTCCCCTAGTGTGTACCGGCCTTTAAAGGTGATACAACGATATGGCCTTAGATTGTCAAACTATTTTAAGGTCTTGATATTTTGCATGAATCCATTCATTTGTGCAACATACTCTGATAAGTCAGAGGATAAATAATGTTTTGATCAAAAGAGATTTGCTAAAGCAAAGGGATGCAAAAATTAAAGAAAGATTTATTGGGTAAAGTGTAGATTCCATAGCTCAGAAGGAGGTCGGACACCTTATTGAGACTTAAATAACGGAGTAACTGGTAAGCTTTCAGTTAGGGTTAGGGGTAGCAGTTTATATAGTCAAATTTAGGCCTAAACAGCCCGAGAAGCTAGGTGGTACAGTGGTATGGTAGGCTATGTAAGCCTAAGCCTAGCTGAGGTCACAGGTTCAATCCTGAGTGGGGATTTTAGATTTTCTTTTTTACACTTAAAAATTTATTGAAAATAAAATTCTAAGTGTCGACATTATGTTATATAATTCTCAATAAGTGTCCGACCTCCTTCTGAGCTATAGAAGGTAGACTCTACAGATTTATTGCTCGACTTTTCGGTGTCGTTATGACGCCATTATCAAGAGTAAAGAAAATACAACAGAGTGAATATTTAAGTAGGCTAGAGCTAAAATTTACATACTAAATAGATGGCTAAACAATTCGCGCCAAAGTGTTGGTTTAGCCATCTATTTAGTATGTGAATTTTAGCTCTAGCCTACTTAAATATTCGCTCTGTTATATTTTCTTTACTCTTTACTCGTCTTTACTCGTCTTGACACCAAAATGTCGAGCAATAAATCTTTCTTTAATTTAACGTAACTAACGTAAAGTTACTGTTTGTAGCAACAACTAGAAGTAAATTAATCTTATTTTAGCATTTTATCGCTCTCATGATGTGGAGACAACTAACTTAAGTTGGGGTACTTAATTTAAGTTTAACTATATCATTTTGCGAAGGAAGTTTTAACAAAAGTCGCATTGTGTAAGAAATGTAGTAGTATTACCAGTAACTAAGTTGCATTCATTTGATAATTATTTCAGTTTTCGTCCCAGGACGCTAAAATAAGGATTGAATATGTGATATTGTATTTGCGTTTAAGTTATTGTTTTATATTGTTGGCAATGCCATGATTGCAGCATAGATATTTTTAAATAGACAGCATCATCTGATGTGTTATTATGTACATGTAGTTTAAAGTTAATAGCAAAAGTTAAAGAACGATTTCAATAGACCATTTTATAGTTAGTAACCTGGTCTTTGTGTGGAATTGAGGCTGAAGTTGACCTTGTTTTGATAGAAACCTTTCTTCTTTTCAAATGTAAATCATGTTGTTCTTATGCTAACTAACATGATTTACATATGAAAAGCAGAAAGGTTTGTATTAAAACAAAGTCAACTCCAGCCTCACTTTCACACAAAGGCCAGGGTACTAAGCACACAACTGTAAAATGGTCTATTGAACAAAATCACAGTAGACGCAGACAATCTAATAAACCAATCAGAACTCGAAGTAAATACAAGCGCGGGAAAACGTGTAGCCGCCGCTAAGCGCGGGAAAACGCGTGCGAGCAAGTCATGATTGGTTTTGGTTTAACTTCTGATTGGTTGAGAAAGTGGCGCGAGATTTTTAAGCCAATCACAAAGCGTAGCAATGCAAACCCAAAGCAACTGAAATTATTTTCGACACTTAATTAAACTTCTGTTACTAGTCATTTTACTGAATCCGTGTTTTATAGTAAGTTGTAACTACACCATCGGCATGGGTGCACCATTCAGAGCGGTCTTCACTTGAATGGAATAAAATCCAAAATGAAAGAAATCACTCTCGACTGGCTAATCACAACAGGTGCAGACAATCCAATGAACCAATCGCAGCTTGAAGCTGGTTTTTACTTCTGATTTTTTGAGATTGGTATCAATACAAAAGCAATCGCGAAATTCCTTTCTAGTCTCAGTTGAAAACCGCTCTATACAAGTGACAAATACACGGGCGATTTTCATGGCGCGTTGGCAACGCCAGATTTTCGAAAAAGTCGCTTGTGTAGCCTTGGCTGTGGTTGCAACTTTTGAGTTGTAGGAAATCTTAAAATTTGATTGTTTAAACAAAACCTAATGAGCAGTACTTTGCTGTGGTGCTGTTTATTGTGTTGTACAAGGTGATTCTAACTTTTGGGTCTGCAGGTGAAATCCTAAAGTGCGGCCATTCAAATAAAAGCTATTCAGCAGTACTTTCCTGTGGTGCTGTTTATTTTACTGTACTAGGTGGTTCTAACTTTTGAGTCTGCTGATGAAATCCTAAAGTGTGACCATTCAAATGAAAGCTACTGAGCAGTACTTTCCTGTGGTGCTGTTTAATATGCTGTACAAGGCGGTTCTAACTTTTGAGTCTGTAGATGAAATCCTAAAGTGTAACCAATCGATTGAAAGCTATTGAGCAGTACTTTCCTGTGGTGCTGTTTATTATGCTGTACAAGGTGATTCTAACTTTTGGGTCTGTGGATGAAATCCTCAAGTGTAACCATTCAATTGAAAGCTATTGAGCAGTACTTTCCTGTGGTACTGTTTATTATGCTGTACAAGGTGGTTCTAACTTTTGAGTCTGTGGATGAAATCCTTAAGTGTAACCATTCAATTGAAAGCTATTGCAGCACTGTCCAGTGGTGCTGTTTGTTTTTCGATTTTTTCATTGTGGAAAAATGGCAATTTTTGCTTACAGTTCTCGTAGGGTTTTAAGGGAGAACCTGGAAATCTCATTCTAGGACCGCATGTTGGTTGCCTGTTTAGGGAGCGGATTAATGCCTAAGGACTAAACTCATCAGTTTTAAATAGAGAGCTAACCTTCTCTTCTCCAACTGGTTTTCCCGTAGTTACAGAGCGAATAGCCTGCGCAGATGGTCATATGTCCATCCAACTAAGGAAGACAATAGGAGACGTTTGCGCGCGCTATGAGCGAATAGGGGAGGACTGTATTTGCAGACACTGTTTATGAGCAACAATAAAATTAGGTTTAATCAACTTGTTTCGTTTGCACCATAAATGTTTATTTTAGCCAGCACAACAACCTCTTTTGGGGTGCTCATGCGGGTTTTGGGGTGCGAGCAACGAGCGTGGAGCGCGAGACACACGAGGGGATGGAAACGAAAACATAACAGGGTTCGTACGGTCATGGAAAAACCAGGAAAGTCATGGAATTGTATAGTTTAATTTCCAGGCCTGGAAAATCATGGAATTTAAGTGTGGGTCATGGAAAGTCATGGAAATTATATTCATGGTACAAAATCTTGACTAAGGCAGCATCAGTACGTTGAGGGAATAATAAGGCAAGATGAAAAATTAAAAAATCATTTTGATAAAATTTTGAAAACAACTGTTGAACTCTTGGTCATGAAAAATTTGAAAAGGTCATGGAAAGTCATGGAGTTTTAAAATCTGAAAAGAGTACGAACCCTGCATAAGACCCTCGCCGTTTCATGTTGGGACGGATTTAGGGATTGTGGGGAGGGGTTTGATGATATTAAGGTGGAAAAGGACTCGTGTAGCAAAAAGTATGAATGACAAGTCCTGTTAAGCTTAGAATTACTTTGAGAGAGTAAACTCTAGAGGCAAGGAAAAATGGAGGTTAAGAGACGTAGACCAACCTCTATGAAGACCTTGGGCAAGGCGGTTCACGTTTTCACAGTCTGTTCTGTGATTAAGAGACGTTTTATCAAATTTATTGTTTCTAGATCAATTTTCGGTGATTGTGGAAAGTGCCCGGTGCATGCTTTCCCGGCAGCACATGCAGGTACCGGGTGCATGTTTTCCCGCGCTTTCAGGTACTTGGTGCATTTTTTCCCGCGCTTGCAGGTACCGGGTGCATGTTTTCTCGCGCCTTCAGGTACCGGGTGCATGTTTTCCCGCGCTTTCAGGTACTTGGTGCATTTTTTCCCGCGCTTGCAGGTACCGGGTGCATGTTTTCTCGCGCCTTCAGGTACCGGGTGCATGTTTTCCCGCGCTTGCAGGTGCCGGGTGCATGTTTTTCCGCGCTTGCAGGTACTGGCTGCGTTTTCCCGCCGCTGACACTAGGCGGACGTTTTTCCGCTCCTGGGGTTGAGAATGACAGGAAGCCTGTACTCAGACCCTAAGAAGCGAAATTCACTGTAATTGTACGCTTGTTGAAATGTTTTATTTCAGAAAATAATAATATCGACGAGGGACCAAAACAGGCCTTTAATATCGTGCTTCTCGCCTTTAATTTTTAGTCCATTCCTCTTTAGCACCAGACAGAATCTTCATCCCGATCCTAGCCTTCGAGCAAGCTCTCGGGCTCGGAGTTTGGGGGAGGGAAATGAGCTTCCTTCAGCCTCCCCTATCCCAACCCTGAGCCCGAGAGCTTGCTCGCAGGCTATCCCAATCCCGATCCCGATCCCGATCCCGATCCCGGTTTGCTTTTGAATGAATCTATTTCTTTCCTTCATCTTTTCTAATTAGAGTGATTATGTCAGCAAGCAACTTTTCAAATTTTTAAAGAAACTTTCTCGATTTTACGCAACTTTTGACGATATTTTTTAGCAACCTTTTCATCATCATCATCATCATAGCTTTATTTAAAAACACGGTATCCCATCATTAATTACAAAATGCTCTTCCAGAGAGCCGTGTATACTAAATATTCTCTATAAATACCTAAACATGTTAAAAATTTCTAATTAAAATTACAATACTAATGAATTTTTCTATGTTTACCTATAAAATTAAAACTACTATAAGGCGGCTTTAAAGGATGCGATAGATTGCCCATGTCAACCCTACGTCTTTCTCAAATAAATTCTCTCTCAAGTAATTCGCTTATTCAAATTAATTGATGTTGGACTTTGCACATTACTACGATTATCAGTTGAGCAAGCCACGAGCGATGTTTGGTGACGAAGTTTTGCCGTTAAAACTACGTTGTTGTCAAGGGCAACTTGCTACGTTTTCAACGGTAACTCAGTGTCTGTGAATGGACGTCATCAGTAACAAAACGCGTTACCGTTGGAAACGTAGCCGAAGTTGCCCTTGACAACAACGTAGTTTTCGGTAGTTTTAACGGCAAAACGTCGTCACCAAACATCGCTTGTGGCTTGCTCAACTGATAATCGTAGTAACTACATTTAGGCTTAGTGGTGAATCTGGCTTCTTTCTTTAATATTTCTTAAAGGTTCCCGTTTTCCAAATTTACAAAAACATAAAACGATTCTACATTTATCAAGCTTTCAAAAGATGTATAGGTTGTTGGGATTTTCTTGTAAAGCGAGCGCGTAAAATCACGCCGGAAAACTGAAGATTGTCAAATCACTATAGATGGTTTTCACTCACGTGACCTTCAGTCCTGTGGGACTCAAATGACAAAAGCCATGGCGGCCATGTTGGTGCACATAACAAAAGAAGTTCATTAAAATTCTTTTGTAGGTGTGCACCAACATGGCCGCCGTGACGTAACGTGAAAACCAGTTATAGCAACGCCAGCTTATTGCCCTTTGTTTTAAAGGCCCACCTTCACCCAAAAGGCGTTGCGGTCGTTTGTTTTTGTTTTGAAATGCTCCATTGTACGTACGCGTGATCTGATTGGTTGCACGCATTCATGCGTGAATTTCGTGTTACGCGAAATTCAGCACCGAAAGTGATCACGGCGCGCATAGTATTCTGGGTGAAGATGGGCCTTTAAACAATATCGTTTTTCTCAAAATCTAGTCAGACACTTCATAATGAAACTTTCAAATTTTGTAGACTCACATATCACTTGCTGCAGACGAAGTTTCAAGAAAATTTATAAGACGGTTTTCGAGTAAATCAAAAATCATTTTTATGGCATGATAGGCATCATCATCATCATCATCATCATCATCATCATCATCATTTAACCCTTTCACTCCCAAGAGTGCCAAACATCAAAATTCAAGAAAAATCCCAAATTTCATTTTGTAAAATATTAAAAAACAAATGGTACCATGCAAAAGTACTGCAAAAGGGGTTTCATTTGAATAGTCACACCATAGGTTTTCGTCCACAGAATCAAAAGTTAGAACTACACTACATGTCTCCATAATTGACTCTCCTTAGGGTGGCAAAACAGTAAAAAAGCAAATAATTTGCATAAAGGAGAATATTTCCAAAATGCCGTTACATTATTTTAAAACAACATAAAAATAAGGGATGCCGTCACAAATGGTAGATGGACCGTAGTCCCGTCATGGGCGGTTTGGGGCGTTTCAGGTGTCAATGGGTTAATAAATACTTTAAGGTGGACAAGTACATAGCTTTCCTAACATTTACATCGAATTTACAGTATCAGATAAATCCATTTGAAATATATGCAAGTTAAAACGCACCTTTTAACATGTTAATATAACAATTAAAAAAATGGAAAATAATTTGAGCAAAATGCTCCCCGTCTCTGCTCCCCTACCCCCTACTCCCCTACGCCCTACCTCCTAACCCCCTACCCTCTAACCCCTACCCCTTACCCCCCTACACGCTGCCACCTACCCGTGCCCTCCTCATCCATTCATTTACTCACTATTAACTCACTTACTCGCCACTCCACGTCGTCAACTGAGACCTTTAGTGTGGTTTACGCTGCTGTGTTTGATCTGGCTGATGATGATGTAATGATGATGTATGATGTAAGTTCGTGTTTTTATTAATTTTATTTGTATTATTTACACTAGTATAGTACAACAGTTTTGCTATTATATATATATATATATATATATTTATTTTTTGTTATAATTTAGATTAGATTATATTTAAGTGCACGGCATGTCTGAAAAACAATTTTACTGAGCCGTTCTACCGTGTTGAAATAAAGTTAATTGAATTGAATCTGGCTTGCTGGTGGGCCTAGATTTTAACTGCTTCCCGCATGCCGCTGACAAAAAAGAGCGCGGTCCCGAGAAGAGAAATGTCGTACATATCTCCAAGCAGACATGTTTTATTTTGTTCATTATATAAAAGACTCTAATTCACGAAGTTTTAAGCTATTTTCTGAAGATTTTCGAAAATTCTCCGAACGTTTCCGATCGTTTTCCGAAGATTGCCAAAGATTTCCGAGGGAGATCCGAAGATGTTTCGATTGTAGACCAACCGTATTTTCTATCACTTACACTTTGATGGACCAATACTATAATTTTTATCAGTTGATGCCACAATAATGGTGTCGACCAAAAATTGCGAATTGCGCATTTTTTTAGCTAGTAATCACACGATTTTCCCCCCACGCAATTACCCAATGTGTCTGTTCGCAAAATATGGTTGACACTAAATATCTTCGGCTAAATTGACTGGATCAGATTAAAATTTTTCCTGAATGTTAATCTCAACGTCTTCTTCTGCCTTAACGCACAAGTTTGGCCACGTGACATGTCACGTGATCAAAATTTAAAAATTAAGCAAATCGGCGATATGCCTGCGAATTTTCTTCGTATATTTAAAAAAAATTAGCTTTTCCAATGGAGGTTATACATATTTAACCTTCTACGTTTGGAATGATTGTCCTCGAGTTTTAAAATTGCAGCTATAGATAATCAAAGGTTAAATTTTGGACTTAAAAATGACCTTTGTCCTCACAATTTTTTTTATAGAACAATGGACGATCATTCCAAACGTGAACGGTTGGAAATAATTAATCTGCATTAGAAAAGCGTTTTTATTTTATGTTTTCTCTTAAACCCATTGGCAATTCGTCAAATATCTGCTATTTTAAGAAAAAAGACCACGTGTCATGTCACGTGACTTATGGGAAAGCCTATTATACTTTAAAAATGATAAGAACGATAAGACCTCTCCATGTGCCAATTCGATTCAGTTCCATTCTCTTTGTTAAAGTTATCACAAATAAACTGTTTTACGCCGTAAGAGCCTTTGACCCAGGTCTTAAACTACTTGAGTTCTTGACCAATGAAATCTCTCCACGTTTCATAAAGCTCGAGTTGAGGCGAGAAAGCAAATCTGATTAACGCGCTTTAAGTCCGATTACCGTTCATACCCAGTGTGGAACAATTCAGATCGATCTCGATAAAAATTTTACATGTAATGTCGCTCGTTGATACTCAGTGCGCATGAAGGCTATATCGATCTGTGATTGATCTAGCTGCTAACCCTGCCGAACGGGACAAGAATAAAAGTGGTATGAACTATGTAAGTAGTTAGCAAACTGGATCTACTCTTCGGGTCTTCATTTGACGACTTCGAAACATCGTCAAGCTATTGTTTTCGTTTAAGAAAAGATTAAAGAGTGTAGTGAATTTTAAGTTCGCTTTGCTTTGCTGCCGTTGCAATAATAAGCTTGTGACGTTCAGGGAGATGTAACTGTACATGTACATGTTATTCGACGCCATGCGTCTTTAAAAATAAATTCGACTAGTGCAAAATGACCCTCCAATAACAAGCCAAATCCATTTTGAAATCGATAATCCTTACCTCAAAATAAGCGTCCCACCCGAAAACAAACTTTTGATCAAATGTAAACCGGCAGCCTTGTTTATGTAAATTTACGGTGTGTAATGTTTATAGAAGTACGTACTGTGTCTCTCATTGAATTGTAGGCTTAAACCCAAAAACTGACAACCATTCGAGAACTGCATCTCCGTATTATCAACTGAGTCAGACCTTTACGGTTGCCCTTGCAGAGGCGGATCCAGAGTTTTTCGTAAAGAGGGGGGGGGGGGAGTGCCGAATAAAAGGTGGTGTGTGTGCGTGGGGGGGGGGGGGGGGGGGGGGTGAAGCGGAGTGAAAATGCCAGAGACTGAAATTTTTTCGGGCCTTACTATTTAGCGAGACAAGGAAATTTGGAGGGGGAGAGGGAAGGGGAGGGGGAGACGGAGGCGGGGAACCTGGGTTCATCCCCTGGTTCCGCTGCTGCCTTGGTGGGCCCGGCCTTGGTACGTGTACCTATGGTTTGAATATAATCACAACGCCTGTTCGTTTGTCAATGCGGATGAAATGTTAATTAGCACCGAAATGGAAATATGGTCTTTTTTTGTTCGCCTAGATGCACTTTTACAAGCAGAGCAAACCCAGATGTACTGCGTTAATATCATTTGTTGAATTCTCGAAACGCACGCGCTTGTAACGGGGAGTAGCTGTTATTGCTCATTCTAGAAATGTGGATCGATACTTTGTGTCACTTTTGTGGCCGTGGCGAGTAAGATGAAATTTGAACTAATCCATGGGAAGCAACAAAAAAAGAAATGAAGATCATGTCATTAAGGTCCCTCGAAAACCTTTTGTTTAGGAGCCGGACATGCTTGAGACTTTTCGGCAAAATTTACTAATTGCAAAAATACTTTATCGCTAATCTGAGGTGAAGACGTAATTTATTGTAAAAATAGAAATGTGTCGCGAGATAACTTGTTATTTTGACCATTAAGGACTTCAGTTTTGACAACTCAGTTCTTCGGAAAAGGGTGTAATTATATTTCGATGAATTTCTATTCGTATTTGGAGCAGTTGTGTTCGTAAACAATCAAAAGAAAAACAATAAATTACGGGCGTGTTATCGCTGTCCACCAAAGTTTGGACTTTTAGTGATGGATAAAAGTAACAGAGTGTGGTTACCATGTTATTTGGATAAAAGCTGTCCATGAAAACGTTTACATAATTGGCTAAAAGCACCTACAATAGCTACGAGTAAGGAGGTGAATTTTCGGGACTGCAAATTGATGAATTGTAAATCATTATTATTTAATAAGCAATAATGTATTG
Source organism: Cladopsammia gracilis (assembly GCA_022457155.1). Lineage (NCBI taxonomy): Eukaryota > Metazoa > Cnidaria > Anthozoa > Scleractinia > Dendrophylliidae > Cladopsammia > Cladopsammia gracilis. Next base: position 47,333 of record JAJGOT010000701.1, read on the forward strand.
TGGCCAAGAATTTGGAACAACATGCCCCAGCTATGGGAAGCCACGAAATTTGAGTTGCCATTAACTCCCTCAGAAAGGCTCATTTAAATGGAAGCCCGGAAAAGTCAAACTTCGGTTTGACGGCGCGAATACGGGTTTACATAACTCCCTCGAATTTTAGTTCCTTCCAAATTTATTCACAATTTTTACTACAACAGGTGCCTTTTAATCATTTATTATGAGCAAATGATTCTAAACTTTTCACTTTGGGTACACAATTGCATAGCCCGTTGCGAAATAGAGATCAAAGATGAGGAAAATGGACAAAAACTAGACCAAAGACAAAACTTATCTTTGCGGTTTGATAAACTGAGAAGCGATTTCGAAGCAAAACACTCGGTGATCCTTTACTTTCGGCCTTTCAAGAAAAGTTGTTAGGAACTGGAGTCGAATTTCATTCACAATATATACAGGTGTGTTTGTCTGACATAAAATCTAGACAGCACGCGTTAATTTTTTATACTCGCAGAGACTCACAAAAAGCCATTACTCACAAATTTTTAATCATGTTTTGCCTGCTTGCCACCATAAGCGTAACCACCCAGCTCAAACGGAATTTTTCGTTGCGAAAAGCTGTTCGCGCGATTGAATCCAAACGTATGGACAATTATGAACCAAGAGTTTGTGCACTTTTTCCTGGTAAACTGGTTTAGCGTTTTAACATAAAACATCACGAACGAAAAACGCCAAATTGGATCTCGGACAACTGGCCGAAGTCGATACGGGTTGATATTTTACGACCGGTCATCAGCACCAATAGCAGGATTTTAACGGGAATACTTTGGATATCAAAACTGGTATTTTTTGGTCATGGAAGGTCATCGCAGGGTTAGGAGGTTAGTGAAGAATTGTTATGCTTTCCTTGTCTCTAAATAGGGAGTTAACTAAGAGAAAAACCATACTATCTCTATTACCTTAAAAAGTCGCCTGGGTGATTCGATGAAATCGAGCTATAGATGAACTCCGCCCTAAAGAGCGCGATCAGTTCAAAGTCTTACAGAGAGCGAACTATTAAATCTGCTTATGTTTAAAGTAGACAACACAGTTTTTTCCGAAGTTAAGAAGTCGACCTAAATGCACAGGAGTTGAGATTTTCCGTCTTAACAACCACCGATGTTTTTCTGTGAATGGTTAATGAAGCCTATGCCCATCGCGAGTCGATGTTTAATATGAATTGATCGTTTTGCGTTTGTACAATTTTTAACAAAAACATAACACAAGCAGCTCGTTTTTACTCGCTAAATGCCTCGGGATAGCGCGCAAAGCAATACATTTAAGATGGATAAGACAAAGAAAATCGAAGAAACAATTTTTTTTGAAGTAACTGTTTAAGATGCAAAAACGGTTTTGAAAGTTATCAAAAATTTAAAACATAATGGGAGGGTTGTTGCTTTTAGCACTACATATGGCATTCATTGGCAGTTATTAAGTTGGCTGTGTAAATAGGCCAATATTACAAATTCATTCAGACTCCCACTTTCGCAAAAGCACTAAACACCTTTCCTTGATTAAGTAAAGAATACACAAAAACTTGCAACAAGGGGACAAAAATCTTATTGTTCACTCGCGGAATATATTCAGCTTTACAATCATAAAAAGGTTACATATTATTTTCAGAAAACTTGTACTGTAAAGGGACAAAAAATCTATAAAGTTTGCTTGCAAAATATTAACCAAGCAGATTAGTTTTTTTAAAAAATAAGGATGTCAAATAATTTTGTTTTATTGTAAAAAGAATTGTATTGTAAAAGGAATAAAAATCTTAAAAGCTCATTCGCGAAACATTATTCAAGAAGAGCAATTCAGTTGTTGTTGTCTAAACAACTGATGTGTTATGGGATTTTTTACAGAATCATTCTTGTATCGTAAGGGAGAAAAAGTAGAAAACCTTTTTTCATATTAGTTTAGAGATGTATTATTTCATTATTCCTACAATTTTATGTATCATGAACGTTTCCAAGCGAATTATCCCGTGTTTTCTTTCACCTTTATTTCTTTGCAAAACATTGAGCGAAAAAAATTTGGCTGGTTAGCTATTTAAATTAAGGTGTATGCATGAATCGAAACAAAAAACAATGTACCCAAAACTATCAAATATAATGCTTTTAAAAGAATTTACATGTATACAATTTTAATATCACATCTATTGAGAATCCAAGAGAATTAGGTTTGTTTGTTGTCAGCAATAAAAGTTCCTATCTCAGTTGGCGAAGCTGCTTGGAAATTTCTTTATTGTGTTGCGCCATAATTTGACATAATAATATTGACTTTTAATACGACAATCGACTGACAACCACTAATTTCTGTGTTTGGAAAATGTCTTGGTACATAACGACAGCAATTCAACCCGCCGGAGGTTGTTAAACTCTGTTAAATAAGACTATACTACACCACGTTCATTGAAAACAAAAATGAGCATAAATTATTCATTCGGAAAGTGCTTTGAAGGCGTGTGTGAAGAAAAAATGTATAATGGTAAAATAAGGCTTATCTCAATTGAAGAAAGCGTAAAGATTTTTATCAAAAATCAAAAGAAAAAGTATTTATTTTGGTAAGACAAGTTTAAAGGATGCAAAGGTTTGTTTATAACTCGATTTGTAGCAAGCGTAAGGAGTTTTATCGAACGGGACTGGCTAAAGATCGTTACCAAACGTCCGCAGTGTTTAGAAAATTACTTAATCATACAGTCGATAAGCCCTCATACGCGACCAGCTATCATATCCAAAAAAACAAATTTTTGCTGTACGATCATAACAGCGATAATCTCAATCAAGAGACCGCGAATACCCGAAAGTTTTCTCATTCAAACATTTCAGTTGCAAAGAAGCGCGTACTGAATGAATACATTTTGTTATTCTGAAAGGAAAAAAGAGTCATTCTTTTAAGAATACGTTTATATTATTCAAGTCCGATTCAATTTGATCACTGCTCAATACGTCCAAGATACCAAAATTGTCTTAGTCAAATCATTATTGTTACATGCAATATAACCGATCACCTCTTTTTTTGTTATGTCTCCTATTTTCGGAAAAGTGCCTGCACGCTCTTCTTTGCGACCTTCTCTCTTAAGGTATCACCTCTCGTAAACCACAAGTCTGTCCTAAATACCAATCTAGCTTTCTCCGCCAAATCAATCCAGTTGCAATCTCTTGATCTCTTCTATCAGAATTAGCTATGACGACGACGGCAGAAAAAACGGCGCAAAACAATAGTTTTAGTGAGCGAAAACAATAGGCCGGTTCTCACTAGGGCTCTTAAGTGAACTTGAGGTGCTCTTGGTACGAACTTGAATGGCACGTGCTGTTGGTTTCTGCAGAATCATCTAAGTGTAGCTCGCGTACTTGGAGTGTGAAAATGACCGCACTTTTTGGTTTCTTTGTTGCCCTGGCGATAAGCGTAAAACAAAAGGATCCAAGTGCAGTTCAAAGTAAGGTCTACCTCCAGCGCACTTGACCAATGACAGTACAGCCTTGCAGCTAGAAGCACGTGGGCGCGCAACTTTGAATTCCACAGGGAACGAGGTCTCTGCGTTTTGGTTTACGATTCTGGAGTCACGGGCGACTTCATGTTTTACTTTAGCTGTTGTATTCAACATTGACTATTGACTATTGACTTAGAGTAAAAAGTTCTACGTTAAGGAAAAGGTTGTAGTCTAATTCTCAGGCTTAGCCAATCAAAAACACTACAGCCATGCGCGCATTCAATACTCATGAGGTAAGAAAAAACATGTTTTTAAGACGAGCACGAAAAATTTCCCAAAAATTAACAAAAAGTGAGCAAAGTGTTACACCAGGCTCTACGACGATTTGACTTAAACTTGATAAGAAAAAATTATTTTTACCCTGCACTTAGCGTTTTATGCATATTGTACTTTAGGCCCCGTCCACACTAATGCGTTTTCGTTTGAAAACGCATACTTATTTATGCGTTTTTACCGATCGTCCATGTCCTGTCCACACTAATGCGTTTTTGAAAACCTCCGTTTTTGGTTCCACGAAAACGGATAAAAAGTCTTGCGTCCACACTAGGAGCTGAAAAACGATGATCCAAAGATGCGTTTTCCTCACCAGGCTCTGCTCGGATCAAAAACGGAGAATGAAATCAATGTAAACGGAGGTTTTCGAAAACGCTTTTCAAAGTGGAGACTTATGAAAACGCAGGTCTATTGTTAGTGTGGACGGCAAAAACGGAGCTTTCCAAAAACGCTTACGTCACAACTAGTATCGCGTAGTATCGCTGACGCTATTGGAGCATGCGTATTGAACAAAAAAAGTCCGAGCAGAGCCTGGTGATGAAAACGCATCTTTGGATCATCGTTTTTCAGCCCCTAGTGTGGACGGTCAAAAACGATGTGAAAACGCTAGTGTGGACACAGATCTTTTTATCCGTTTTCGGGGAACCAAAAACGGAGGTTTTCAAAAACGCATTGTAGTGTGGACGGGGCTTCAGTCCTACAACTATGTTTATCAAGCTAATCAACTGCACACCAACTTGTACTCGCAAGTAATTTGCATTTAAACACGCACACTGTGCGCAGTCATGTTTGAAAATCTATTGTCTCGTCTTTCCGAAGTAGACCTCAGGACTACTTAATTTGCAAGTGCACTTCAAGTGCACTTTGGTCCCTAGTGTGAACCGGCCTTATGCCTCTACACGTGCACATTCTTTGCCGTTCCCTGCAAAACAACAACCTCAAATAGGTTTTGTCGAGAATGTGAACAAACTACGGGTTAATTTTCCTTTCTCCATATAAATCTGAAAGCCGTCTCTACAAATTCAGCTCACCTAGACAATTCAGTCGAATATTCGACGGAAGTTCGACAGTTGTTTTATTCGTCGAACTTCACATGTGCCGAATCGAAATTTTAAATTATGTTTTACCTGCAATTCTACATTTTCTCTAACTTTATAAAAACTCGCTCATGAATTCAATACGACTTTATTAAATTCGACGTCAAATCAAATGTCGAATATAACTATTTGAGTCGACCCTAATAGGTATTAATTTGGCACATGTGAAATGCGGCGGTGTTAAGGCGCTGTCACACTAAGCAATGTTTCGTGCAACTTGTCTCGCAATTTTGTTGCGACACAAGTTGCGTGAAAAAATTCCCAGTGTAACATACCCTGCAACAAACATTTCTCGGAATTTTTTTGTTGCTGCAATCGTTGCGAGAAGTAGAACTCGGTTCTATTTTTCGTAACGATTCTCGCAACGCTACAACGAATTTTTCAAGTGTTGCGTAATGTAACATGCCTCCTGTAACGTGTGTCGCAACGTTTTGTGACATCACCCAATTAAATTGCTCCTTTTAGCGCATGTGCGTTGTTGTCTCGAAGACAAAATGGCGGCTGAAAGTGACTCTATCACCACTACAGTACCCAGAATGACAGACGTTGCGAGAAACATAGCGCAGTGTAACACCCAAGTTGCACATTTGTGGTCAATTCGTATTACATTTGAGCGCTTTATTCGGTTTATTACATTTGTGGTCAGTCCTTATTACATTTCAGGGCTTTATTACATTTGTGGTCAATTATTACATTTGTGGCTTCAACAGCCGTCCTTTCCATCGAGGGTCTGCTTTCGATGTGTTATTTATTTTAAGCAATAGACCACACATTTTCATGTTTTATCGGCTCAATAAACCATGCGTGATGTTAAAAAAACACGAGAAAAGATTGTCAAATCCCGAGCCGAAGGCGAGTAATTTAGGAGCTTTAATTTTTTAGTGTTATTCCAATATCCAAAGTTGTTTAATTCACAGATGAACCATAGAAGTGTGTTGTAGCTTTCTTTCATATAGTAGAAGCTTCGCGTATATTTCTCTCGCGAACGGCAGGGATACAACTTTTGCCATCTGCTGTTTGCCGTTTTTACGTGAAAGTGAGTAGTTTCGCATTTGTCCTGAACATGTCAATTATTTTTCATTTTTCTAGTGGATTTATTTAACGATTCGAGGAAAAGTTAAGATAATCAACTGCAAGCTGGCGTTTGCCGTTTGCCGTAGAACGCGGTGCATAATCTCTCTAGTAACTACATTTTCCATTTGGTTTACTGGTCTAACAGTCAATGGATATTAACCAATCAGAGCACGCGCGTTATCTTCAGTTGTTCGATACAACCACGTTTTCGTGGTATGATAATTGAACAGGTAATTGAACAGGTACCATAATGCTTACGGTATGATAACCAAAGATGGACAAGATAGAATGGCAAAGAAAAGAATAATTTGTGTTAACGAGAAGTTTGGCTTTACAAACAAAACGATGCGATATATATAAAATGCGAAAATTACCCATTTAATCTGTACCGCCCCCGTGGCGCAATGGACTAGCGTGTTGGACTTCTAATTCAAAGGTTGTGGGTTCGAGTCCCACCGGGGGTGTTTTTTTTAGTCAATTTTTTTTCATATTTTTTTTTTACAGTTACATCACAATGCATAGATGTTTAAGAACGAGAACGAGACCAATGGTCTCCAATACGGACCGAACAAGCTACAGCTTTTATTATAATGGATAAAGATTTAAGGGTACTGTGAACCGTTTTTGGTCCCATTTTGCATAGTTTTAGTTTTTTTTTAAAATTTCTGTAAAGATATAACATTAATCTAGAAAATATTGAAAGAAGTATTGCAAAATCATTAAAAGAACTCAAGATATTCTTAAGAAAAAGAGTTTTAAGGGAACAGATGATAAGTAGCTATAGGTGTGATAATCCGATAATCCCATTCCGGAACGTCGCACCTTCTTGTACTTTTCCCGCCAAACGTTATCCGGGATCTCGCATTACATGTTATATGCATATATTGTTTACATCGCAATGCGGAGCGCATTTCGCATCGTCATAGCGTATTCTATTGTAGTATCCTAGTGTATTCTCCGCGGCGGTTTTTCATGTTTCACACGGTCGTCTAGGCTTTTTCCAATTCCTGACAATTTCCAATTTGACCATTAAAGCCAAAGTGGAAATTTTTGGTTAGTAGAATTGTAGAGATGACGAGTGAAAAGAACCGCGGCGAAGAGAAAAAGAACGATTATGAACGAATGGCTTACTCGCCCTAGTTGCATTTATTACTGATACCAGCGCGTGTATTAGGTCAATTTCCACGGCCACTTCTGTTGTATTTTCATTTCTTTAAAAACTCTCACTTGCCCTTTTCGCTCGTTTGTTTCCGCGAAAGTTTTTGCTGTATTTTCGTTACGTTCTTTCCGCTCATTTGGGTTTGCAGTTGCGCGAAACTTTGCCGTATTTTCCATGATTTTTACCCTCTGAATAACTCCAATAATCGGCGGTTAAACACTGCTATGTGAGGATACTCTTCAGGGGGTTCTATGTTTCATTTCATTGGTTGGTGGCACGACCACGATGACAGCCGCCTTGATGAGGTGCGAAAACTGTGAAAATCTGTCGAGGCTAAAAACTCGAGGTTTGTTTTTGCGAGAATGGCCTCTGTTCAAATGAATTAATAGGGTATGTAGATTTGTCAGATTTTTACGAAACTTGGCCAGTATGTGTGTTGGATATTAATGCACCAAAGTGTGTGGGGCTTTATACGAAATTCCAAATACTTTTCCGGAGGGCCCCAAAGTGTGACGGGCATAGAACAATTTTCTATTGTCTAACTTCAAAGTGGATTTACTCGGAAACAAATAAAAATATCGAAAAAGCCTCACACGTTGTTAGGCCATTAACTCTTGAGTGACGTGGACCAGTTTGTTTTGATTTTCGCGCTAACACGGGGGCTGGTAATTCAGTGAAGCAAACACCGTCGGTTTTGCGTTTAAGGCTCGCGTACGCTTAACTAAAGGAAAGAAAGGAATAATAATTGTTATTTTCGGAATCTACAATTTATTAGCTTCACAGTGATATATAGTTTTTTTGGGATTTCGTGAAAAATAGCGCGCGTACAAAAGATTTTCCGGAAGGCACCCTCGAAGGTTCACAGCAAGGAAAAATGTTATTACGTAATAGAAACAGTTTTCGTTTGTTCAATGTTTCAATGTTGGCCATATAATAAATTACAAGACAATATAAGACAATACAATGCCATACAATGATTCGGCGATTAAACAACACGCGGAGACGACTGGGCATGATATTCATCCAAGCTATGTGGAGATATTGGAACGTGGAGTGAACAATCGCCAGAAACCATTGTTCTTGGAATCTTTACATTCCGCTCTCGGCCACCAACGCTGCGAATGAACGCCAGCCTTTCCCTTAGGCTTACTTACATACATACAAACATAAACTTTATTTAAATTCGGATTTACAAAGTAGCATTAATATGCCAATATCTCCGAAAGCTAACTAACTAAGATACACGTACCGTATTTATTCGATTAAGCGCCCTACTTATTATATTTTTGGACCTTGAGAGTGGGCGCTTATTCGAGGTGGGCGCTTAATCGAGGTTGGACGCTTATTAAATTTTCAACATTTTCAGCAAGTAGTAAGTTTATTTTGCAGCAAAACAATAAAATAATAACAAAACCAAAGCAGAATTTTAACTGTTCATTGAAAGTTTCTTTAAAATACTTCGAGGAAGTCTCTTAGTTGTACTTAGTCAATTTCAATCTCATTGTCACTAAGGTCCATTAGCGAACTCTCTGGTGCTGCCTCCTAGAGGGGTGGGGTGGGCGCTTATTAACTTTTCCTGCCTTACAAACAAAACAAGGTCAGCAAAAATTACAACAGGTGTTCATAAAAGACGAAGTATTAAGTAAAACTTTAAAATCTTGAAAAACAGGTAGTTGATCTAATCTTATCTGGTAAGTCATTCCAAGTTCTAGGCACAAAGTATCTAAAGGAATGTAACACAAATGATGTCGTTGAGACCCTTGGTATGTTGAACTTGTTTGTTCCTCTAAGTCCTGAGTTGACAGATCTTGATACCATCAGGTATCAACAGTCATTTTACTTGCCTTTTGCTGCATCTGTCAGGGACCTAGACAAGTCTTAAAAATTCTTTTAATTATTCACAGTCATTTTACTCTGACGAAGGCAGAAGAAAGGCTGCCGAAAATTTAGTATATTTAATTTACACGTTTTAGTTCAGATACAATTATTTTGAGTTTTTTATCATGAGCACTGACCGCCCAAACAGTATATACAAAGCCATACGTTACTGTGTACGTATACCTTTTTTTCCCCTAATTTTATTTTGTGTAGTCCAGTTATCAGTGTGCTCGCTTCCTTCTCAAACGTATCCTGGGAGCCAAAGAGTTTTCTCGAGCTTAGCCTGTTCCAGGCTCCGAGATAGTGGGGAACGCGCGAAGTAAAAAAAAAAGGAAGGGAAAAATCGCGGGGGAACTGGGAAAGGGAGGTCCCGCCCTCACCCCAGTCCCCCCGCGATTTTTTTACTTTTTTTTTTCTTCGCGCGTTCCCCACTATCTCGGAGCCTGGAACAGGCTATCTCGAGCTCAAAGTAGCAAGTAAAAGGAAATACGACAGAGCATGAAATAATCAACAAACACCGCGCAGTGATGTATATTCGCATAAAACACTATTTCAACTCGTGGTTAAGATAAAACACTGAACATAGTTTAAAGACCACGCGAGCGTTTCTCGAAAATATTTGGAGTCCGAAAAACTATTTTATGTGCATAAAATTTACCAACAGAGATTCGATTGCTATTGATTTTAAATGCTAATTGCTAAAAGCCTTCTAATTTGATGAAATGAAACAAACTATTTGGTACCATAAAATAGAACTATAGGACCCGAAATGTCTTCAGGATTTTTGAGAAACTCACGCCAGGTCTGAACTAGGGTGTAGTTTGGCCTGAGAGGCGCAAAGGGCGAGCAACGAGCGGGGAGCGCGAGCCTCGCGTGTCCCATACCCGGCTCTTTGCTCGTTGCTCGTTGCTCGCGCTTTGCGCTTGCGCACCACAAAAACGCCTGTTTGTTATAGATTTTACAACGTTAGGAATATCTCACAAAAGGTGATCGATTGTGAACTCCTGTTAACGCATATGGATCAAATTCGGACACGTTACTGAAACAAGGCAACAACAAAAATTTGTTGGAAAAGAAAAATTAGATAACGTGTGCAGAAGCCCTGCGTGTGCTGTACCCGCATTTAGCTGAGGTTACTCTAGGTGGGTAGGGACAGGGACGTACAATAAAAGAGATGGCAGTACTTCACGTTTGCTTTGTAGTTCGTTAAATAATTCAGATACTGACGTTACATCGTTTATAATTGTTCGCATTATATGTTTGAAATTTATTGTAATTATGTAAACACCAGATAATGTGTATATGAAAATAAATTCATATAAACTGCCGTTAGAAAGAATTAAGACACACAGGTTGGACGAAATAACGGCAATACACAGTGTAAGCACCCCCATACTTTTCAACGGACAGAGACGTTGCTATAAAAGCTGCAGAAACTGATTGCTGAGAGCAGTATCGATTTCTACTTTCTGCAACAGTCTCTTCAACCTGTCCCGCAATGGATTTGTCCTTTGTAACTTATGTTACACTGGCAATATTTGTCCAACAGATGTCTCGCGACTTTTTAAAGACATTACGAGGCCAAAAAACATAGTTAAACGCAAATTACAAGAACTTAGCTCCAAAATAGGGCACTCTGTTCAGCCTGTATTCGTCAGCAAAAAGATCGATGAAGACCTTAAATTGAGAGAAAAGAAACCACCCCTCGTCAATCAGCAACATGTAGTATATAAGTTCAAATGTGACTCTTGTGATGAGAGTTATATAGGTTTTACCTATAGACACCTACATGAAAGGATTGAAGAACACAAAGGTACTTCATCTAGTATAGGCAAACACTACCGCACGACGCACGATTTAACACCTAAGGACATTACGAAGAACTTTAGTGTCTTGAAAAAGTGCCAAACTAAATTTGACTGATTATTGTATGAAATGCTCCTGATTAGAGAGCACAAGCCATCCCTAAACAAACAGTCAGATTCCCTTAGGGCTAAGCTTTTTGCATAGAGTGCGCAGATTTCCTTTCGCTTGTCAACGCGTCCTTTTTCTATCTTTCGCTTTCACTTGATAATGGTGTCAGTACGACACCGAAACGTCGCGCTTATTATATTTTTAACCATCTGTATTTCCAAATACACTTTGATTAAGCTTATTACGAGGCCAGTTGGGAAAAACGAGTACAGTTTAACACCACCTCTGGTAATGTTGGAATTGCTTCTATTTGCACGATGGCTTCATTAATTGACTACAACTACCAGAATTCATTCCGGTTTTCCTTTCTTATTTAAAATTTGTAATCCCAGATCGGTTTAAATAACAATAGCCCTAATTTGCACTACAAAACAAAAAACTGAAGGATTCTGGTAGTTGAAGTCATATGACGTCATCATTGGACCCTAATTTGCACACCGGTCCCTTCTGGATACCAGCTCTCTAGCTGAATTGGCCACCCTATGTAAATTAGTTTTTACTTACTACCCTCTCGAAAGGGACCACCCAAAATGTCAGAAAAGTGGTAGCATAGGAGAGTGCCCGCGCTGACCAGCGCTGACCGGCTTTGAACGTTCACAACCTTAGAATCATTTAACCAATACCCACCATTATTATACATTAGGGGTATAGAATGGTCTATCGGAAATGATGCGTCTCGGAAAATATTCACCGAGTCTCGAATTCTCGGCATTTGAAATTGGAGTCTCGGAATCTTGGGCTCGCTATAATTTCGAAGTCTCGAATTTTGATAATTTGGATCTCGGAGTCTCGTAAATTTTTCTCGTAAATCTCAGCTTCCGTTGGAGACTTCGTCACGTTTTAAGCTGTTTTAGTGCTATCGGCCCGACATTCTCCAGCAATTGGAATCTCGGGCTCGGATTTTGCAGAGGTAAAGTCTCGGGCTCGGATTTGATAGAAACGTTAAAGTCTCGGTCTCGAATTTTTAAACAAGGGTCTCGCAGTCTCGCAAAGTCTCGAATTTACCATTCTATACCCCTTACATTGTATAGTCACTATCTGTCTTCTCATTGGCTAAGAGCCTATCAGCTCACCTTACAGATTATTCACTAATCTGCTGCAGATTAAATAATCTGTAGACTGCGCGCGCAATGCATGATTTCCAAGATGATTTTCCATGATTTTCAATGGCGACAGTGCGTTTGTCGTTATTTTCTTTAAAACGATGTATAAAAAGAACAATAATTAGATTCGGTTTTTGTGATATCCGGAATAATGAAGGACTCGGTAAGTGTTATGATAACACTATAAATACCTTGACCTTGATTATTCCGGATACCATAACCTAATCCAATAATTGCTTATTATCTGTATGATCCCAATATCTGGGAACATCTTGATGTGACAGTTTTTTGTCCATGACATGCGACGTTTCCATAGCAGCCATATTTTGACAAGCATGTCTACAAGAAGTATTCGGAAAATTTAAATTTGTCGGAGACATTGAACAAATCGAACCACCATGTGCAACCACCCTTCCTTAGCGACCACTTTTCCAAATTGCCAAGTCTTTTAGTCAAATCACTATAGTCCAAACCTCCTGTAAGCGACCGCGACAACTTTCAACGCTGGTGATTTGTATTTTTTCTGATAAGCGACCATGCCACTCGCTCATATTTCTATTTCACTACAGACACAAATTGAAAAATGTGTTACAGGACAATTCCAATAAAACGAAACTTTTGTCCTTTGCATAAAAACATCTTTATGATCAGGAGCTGACTGATATGATACATTATAATTCAACACATTGATACACTTCCCAAATATGGTGAAAAAGTTATCGATATATGCTATGTCTACATGACGTATATCCAATGGTGGATGTAAATTTCGCATTTTGACAAGAGAATGCAAAAATGACGGACCGGACTCGATATTTTTTCCTCAAACTGTGCTTTGTTATCAATGTGTTGATGTGTGTTGATGTGTGCTCAGGCTTGCGTGATATCGCCTAATTTTAGCCGACTCGGCCTACGGCCTCGTCGGCTAAGAATTAGGTGATATTACGCGCGCTTTCGCGCTATAATAGTTAAATATTTTGCACTAATAGTTGTCTTGTACATTAACATCACCCCGGTTTCATATGATTTAAAGTTAAGTTCCCTGTGGTCTAGCCTGCGTGGCAGGCGTTCGAAGGGGATGGGGAAGGGGAAGGGGGGAATTCAGGCGCGCGAGAACGCGAAGGGCGCACGAGGAAGGGGGAAGGGAACCCCCTTCCTCGCGCGCTTGAATTCTCCCCTTTCCCCTTCCCCTTCCCCTTCGAACGCCTGCCACGCAGGCTTCCTGTGGTCTGACCCCTCGAAGGCAACCACCACCCGTAAGCATCCACCCTGCATTTTGGGCGGTCGCTAACGTGTCCACCGCGGTCAAACGTCCGAGGCATTTTTCGTTTTATTTAGTGGGATTTTATTTAATATTAAATGGAAATATGGGCAAGGATGTATAAAAAAATAGCTTATGTTACTATCTTTTAATTATTCCTCAAAATGATGAGCTTTTTCCGTTGAAACTGAACTGACCAAAACTCTTTGCGCCTGATCAAAATTATGTTGGAAAATGGCGCCGACAATTCTGCAGTTCACAGTTTTTAAACGCTTAGAACTTTTTTGGTAAACTTTCAAAACGTTTGGTAAATTGACAGTGTATTGGCAATATATTCAACTTTAAACAGTGAAAATGACAACCTTAACTCTTAAGTGCTTTGCTTAACTTTTGCAAATTTCTCTCGTTTGACCGCGGTTAAGCTAACGTGAGGCTAGGTTCGACTGTATAGCTAAAACCATTTAGAAATAATCACTTCTTAAGTCACCATGTACCATTAGTCTTTTACCGAGTTTCATATAAATGCATTTCTAACCTGAATCGTTTAAACAGTTACCGTTATATGCAATGGTCGTGATAAGCAACGAGCTTGAAGGTATTTGGTTTTATATTCAGAATTAGTAAGAAAAGCAGAATCAAATTTAAAGAAAGTAATCCGTCAAAAAAGAGAAAGGAGCATATATTGATCCAGTAGCACTATTGTGGCATTAAGGTGCCTTCACACGACAAAATGATATTGGCAAATTCGCGTTGACAAACTCTAAAACGTTGGCAATCTCGTGTGTTCACACGATAAACTTCCACACATTTCAACCTCGTTCATCTCAGGCTAATGTTTTCTCTAGGGAGGAAGAGTGAGGACCCTATGAAACGAAATTGCATATACTGAAGTTGGAGCCAACCTTCACAGAAGTCAAATGCGAGTTTGCCAAATCATTAAAGTTTGCTACAAAGTTGGCAAGAATAAAACAAGTTCTATTTGTTGCCATGGTTTGCCAACATGTTTGCCAACATGTTTGCCAACATATTTGCCAACATATTTGCCAACATATTTGCCAACATGTTTGCCAACATATTTCCCAACATGTTTGCCAACTGTTGATGGCAAGTTCACAGACGTCAACTTGAGTTTGTCGTGTGAAGGCGGTATATAGTTTATCCAAAACCAAAAGCTATACAGGTAAAGGTCTAAGGTTAAATAACAATATCGTGCTCTCAGTTTACAATCTTGTCCCCGGGCGTAGAAACGTCAGGGCTCCAATAATCGTGGAGTATTTTGTCACATGACGGAAGATGACATTGCGTTTACGGAAGTTATTTCCAGAGATTGGCAGGCGTGTTTGTTTTGTGCCAATCCGAAAGACATTTCATTGTGTTCTACACGACAAAATACGCCAGGATGTTTGGAGTATTTGGGTAGTCTAGCACTTGTCCAAGCGATGTCTGTGATTCGCTAAGAAAACAATAGATTTGTCCCGCTGGGATAGCGATTAGGGATAGGGGCATTGTTCAAGTGTTATATCAACTGTATCGTTCGCCAATCACAGACATCGTTTGGACAGCTACGGGGTCACCCGAGTATTTTGGCAGCCTTGTCTAGGATCAATCCCAAATCATACCGTCCAGAAGGACGTCGGACACCTTAATGAGACTTATATAATGGAGTAACTGGTTAGCTTTCAGTTGAGGTTAGGGGTAGTAGTTTATATAGTTAAATTTAGGACTAGGCAACCCGAGAAGCTAGGTGGTACAGTGGAACGGTAGGCTATGTAATCTAAAACCTAGCTGAGGTCGCAGGTTCAATCCTGAGTGGGGATTTTAGATTTTCTTTTTTACACTTAAAAATTTATTGAAAATAAAATTCTAAGTGGCAACAATACATTATATAAGTCTCAATAAGGTGTCCGACGTCCTTCTGGACGGTATGATTTAGGCACAACCCTTGTCCAGGGGCTTCTTCGCCCGGTCCGCCATTTTGAATTTGAACAAAGCGGAGAAGGCCCTGGGGCGAGGTTGGTTAGTTTACTCAAAACCAAACGCTAAATGACTTTCAAGAGCAAGCTCCGGTTGTTCAAAAGGTGGATAGCGCTATCCACCGAGTAAACAACTATCCGATGAATAAGTATTAACAAAATCCATTCTGTTATCCACTGGAAAGTGATTTATCCGGTGGGTAGCGCTATCCATGTTTTTAACAACCGGGTCCAGGTCGTA
Source organism: Cladopsammia gracilis (assembly GCA_022457155.1). Lineage (NCBI taxonomy): Eukaryota > Metazoa > Cnidaria > Anthozoa > Scleractinia > Dendrophylliidae > Cladopsammia > Cladopsammia gracilis. The sequence continues at coordinate 62,886 of JAJGOT010000701.1, forward strand.
TGTAGAAACCACGCACCAAATTTGTATTGTTGGAGTATTAAGACAGACTGAGGTTATGAATTAAAACTGAAGTTTATTATGTGTCTTAATAAGAAATTCTATGGAATCTTTGAGACCGTTTGAGGAAGCTCGATTGGTTATTATTTTTTTATTTAAAAGAAGACACAAATGGAATATCCAGTCAAGTAACTAGACATGGTGAATATGTTAATTCCTTCGAGTTTTGCTGGTCACACTATGAGAATTAAACGGAAAAGGTTTTAGTTAGTCAAATGCTTCATAAACTGATCTAAAAAGGAATAAAAGATCGGTAACGAAGGGAAGATACATATCACTACAATTGGAGATCGGCAATTTGCATCTGATAATATTAAAAATTCCGTCCAATGTTTACAGATAAATCGAGAAATGTAATACATTCTACACATTTCAGAACCATTTTTTAAATCTCAGTTGGCAATGTTAAGGCTATATAACAAATAGGAATTGATCACGTCAAAAAAGCCCTGAGCGAAGACACATTTTAGCGGAAGAAGGGAAGGAATACCTTGATGCCCTGAAAAGACTTTGGGGAAACACTTAACAATGATGATGAATCCAAACATTAGTAGCGTTTTAGCACAATGTAGAATTCCACTTAGAAAAAGTTTTATCGATTATATTCCCATAGATGCTGGTGAAAAAGGATGTTGTCATATGTTCGCTGGGTATATTGTTCTTTGTCCCTTTTAACAGTGTTTAAATTATATCGAACAAGATTTAAAAGACCTTGAACCTTCACGCATGCAAGTGCAACAACCTGCTCTTCGACATATGCCATAATGAGAATAATCAACGTTTAAGATTTGTTATTGTTTAGAATTCTCAGAGACGGAATACAACCACAGAAAAACCTGTGAGAATCGCTTTGTAGTGCTCGTCTGACGCCGTGCCAGGGATGCTTTGGATTGATAGTTTTACAATACGTATTTAAAGTTTCTATAATGTATGTAAAAAATAAATAGCGAAGCGAGATCATATCGAGAAACCGATCGAGGAATTTACTACATATTGAAGACTCGGACCAAAGCATTTGATATTGTTTCTGTCAAACGCAATACTGGCTTCTCAAACAAATATTTTCCTGAATGAAATGTAGAGCGATTATAATGACCTTCGCTAAATAGTAAATTGGCAAATTTAGCTTATACTGTAAGATAGATTTCCTATACCTCTTGAAAATCTCAAATAAAAGCACGTGCAAGGCTATTTCGCAACGCAGGTGGTTGTATGCTTCGCTATTTGGTGGCCGATTAGTTTTTACAACAGGTATTACTTAAATCTACAATGTTTTTTATGGTTTCCTGAGTTTAATGGGCGCTAACTTTAAGGAAACGCAATGAACCTGTGAATGAAGGGAAAATTTATGCTGTATATGTCGTCTGCTATAAAAAGATAAGATAGCCCGAAATGGCTTCGCTGCCCTGGAGTGACGCACTTTAAATGAGTCATTTCAAAGAAGCCGATATGTGTTCATTCGGGTTTAGTCTTGTTAATAATGAGTTTTGACAAAGCACCTATTAGTAAAATGGTTTGTTTTTTTCGTCTAAGCTCTTTTGTGTTTAAAGCTCTCGGTCCTGTATCGTCGTAATATTTCTCAAGGCAGTTATATACGTTGTTATGATACAAATTTCCCTTTAACTATTTTAGCTTAGCAGGTGGTTGTTAAAGTTTTTTTATTCCTTGTTTGAAGTATCAGATGATATGCTTTTTACTAAAACCAAAAATAAAAATAACGTATTTGCATAGTAAAAACGCAAGATTCCTCAGGCTTTGGAGTATTGCTTTCTTTGCCTCAATGTGAATTTGTTTGTAAAATAAAATTTATTTAAGCGTCTTTCAACTGATATCTCAGAGTTTATAAGAACCATATTGCACGTACGTTCATCCTTCTAAATTCGATATTGCCCGCTCCTAGGAGTTGAAAGTGTAATTGGCATTCAATTCATTCAGCTAAGTTCACCAGACTGGTCGTGATATTGGTTTTATTTACTTAAACGCGTCATTCTGACTACTGAATGTGTCGCTGTATACATGGCCAGGTTAGATTGTGACTGATGAATAATATAAGCTTGTTCGCCGTAGCAGAAGGTCTAAACAGTAAAAATATAGAAAATTATACAGCTCATTACCATTTCATTTTAAGGTGTTTTGCAATCACTTCATTATCAGAAATTCTGTGCAAAATTTGCTTTTAGCTTACGAATTGACGTGTGGCGAATAGATAATCATGGCAATTTGAAGTATTGACGAATTTAAAGTCCGTTTTCGTTTCACACGCTGGCAGCAATAAATGCTAAATATTGGCTGTATTTCTGCCTTTGCTTAGATATTATATTTCCCGTATTGGCTTATGTTTACATTATAAAAGTAATTTTTTTAAATAAAACTAAGAGATTCTTACCTTAAGAATGCCTCGTTAAGCTGTGTTTGGCCGATATTGTCTCGGTATTGCGATGAATCATCTGCTATCGACACTTAATTTGTGTACAGAATATTATACATTTCATCGCGAGGAAGCCTATGTTCATATAGTGCCAATTTAGAAGCGTCAGTTTGACGCGTTGAAATTTAAAATTGCGCAAAAATATTGTCTGAAAGGTTTATGAATCACCGTGATCCCTATTTCGAAGAAACCTGCCTTGTGAAGGTTTTCCCACCATACAAATCTCAAGTGGTAAAAGTTCGTTTTTTGTTCTGCCGTTTTGCGGCTTACCCTCGTATATCAATAAATAAAAGCTTTGAACGCTTTAAAATTTCATAATTCTGATCTTTAGTTGTTTAAAGTTTACTAGCTTTTAAGTATTCAATAGTCAATAAACCTGTGCAGAATTAGAACTGAGAAACGTTGTCACCACAGACAACCACTAACATGGCGCTTACTTCGGGAAAACCGTGCACTTTATTATAGGAGAATATTAAACTGCATTTAAATTTATTAAGGCTTCTCAAGTTGCCTCATTCCAGTTAATTTTCATTTAAGGCATTTTGCTTTGTGTTTCTAAGAAATTACACCTTTTCTTTGGCCTTTTCTGTCGCTGCTTTACTATACGATTGAGCACCGGTTATTAGTTTTTATTGCACTAGTATGCAGGCTCCTGTTGTCAACTGAACCCGCGAAGATTTCCTATTTTTCGCTAGGCGTTAGCGAAGCTGCTACATATATATAGTTGCTATGAGTCATAATAGATTTAAAAGGAAGTTGTAGCTCGTGGTATTATTTAAGGGAAATGATATCAGTAAAAGAAAAAAATATCGATATAATTCGCAAATTTCCTACCTGTGTTATGAAAACGCCATTTTGTTCCTGCATGCATGGTGATGGACACTCATTCATTCAGCAATTATTCTACTATACATCAGAATCGTATTCCTACATAATTAAAATTTTGTAGCTTCCAAATGTTAACATGAAATATTTAAGTCCGTGGCTAATTTTATCTGCTACTAGCGTTACTACGAAGCTCTTATCTTTGTCTTTTAGTTGCTTGCATTTCTCGTGAAACGAGGCGTTAAACACTTTTTGGGACGAAGAAGACAATCCGAAAAGTCAGTTATGAAACTTTTTCTTTTATTCTTCGCATTTCAACTGCAGAACATTACTGATCTAGTTCTGCAAAACTTTAAAATGAGCTTTATTTCTACTTTTACTAGTATTTTTGCATTTAAGCTTTAAGTTTGTTTTCAATTCCTTGGCCGAGGATAAGTTCAAAATGGCCGTCATAAGAAAGACCAGCTCTGGAGAAATTACACGGAAAATGTGGAATGAAGTACGAAGATGAAAATGATGAGATATTTCCGTAAATTTATTTTCCTATAACCTGGAATATTTCGAAAGCGAAGATTGAAAGAGATGAATTTTATTCAATATGAAAACTATTATGTACTTTGTTTTTGTTTCTCCATTACCTCCTGGGTTGTATAATCATGAATTCCGTTTGTTTGGGGAAAATCAATTGAAAAGAATCTTCTATTACAGTTCATGGCAATAGGAAGAACTAGCAGATTCTTTTTTTTTTTCTTGTAAATTAAAATATATCTTTCAATTGTGACATATCCGTGGGGAAATTAACTTGTAACTATCGGATGTAGTTGTTTGCGATTCTATAACAACCATTTCATGAAAATGTGAAAGCGATTACACGTTTGTGTTAACTATATCCGACACCGCTAGCTCTTCTCAAACATTCCCGATATTCAGTGAACTAATTCGGTCTTAGAACTTTTCGACGGTTCAGATTCTCGGGCGAATCATCGCCCAATCATTTCCATTTTGCGAGAATGTCTATCTTCTTATCTCTCCCATAGCGAGTGGTTATAATTCCCGATTCGACAGGTGTTGTATGTTGCGCTTGTGTGGTTCTCTGTCACAGCTGACTAGCGTGCGTTTCCCAAAACAAGAACGTTTTTTTTAATTTTCAGCTCGGGCGAAGCTTCCTTGGCCAGAATAAACGCGCGTGTGCATAATTACGATTTTTTTATCACGTTCTGAGTGATCAAAATCGCGGCGTTTTTGTATTTTTGTTTTCAAGCTTAGATTAATTTTACGCCGCTTCTATTTTGGTACTTTGTTTGGGAGTCCAAATTTTCTCCCAAAGCAATTCGATTTTCTTTCACTTGCGTCATGTCAACCTCCACTAGTTGTTCCATGTCTTATGTGACAGTGTAAGCATAAAGTACTCTTATTGGAAAGGAAACTATTATTGTCATTTTAGTTTCTCTGCGAATTCCACGAATCAACCTTGAAACGGATATAATTAATTTTCCTTATTTTTATCAATTTGTGCTTGAAGGAATACCTAAATATATAAAGTAGCTTGAGTTATGCATGGCTATAAAGGCCTCCAGCTAGATTCTAAAATTTCTGCCACCCAACGCAACCTGTCTTATGTTTATTCTGCCGTCGTTTTTCCTCCATGTTTTTTTATAGTACGTCGTTTGAGAAGGCTCTTATTCGTGACTTGTGGCACGTCAAGTATTATTTTCCCTTTTCTTTATTTCGCAATGGTTCATAGCGACAATTTAAAGAAACACAGCTCATTGTTGCTAAGCACATTACTCGAAGTTTTGTTTTCATATCTTCAAGTAGCTTTAATTTGCCGGCCTCTGCAGAAAGCTATTTTACAACTGTTCAAAAATTGCAGCTTCTTTTATAGTTTTCAACATTAATTTTTATTTTTTAATCATTATCCCTCCGGCGTTATATATGTTGTTACCTTTAAGTTGCAGACTTTTAAAGGAAAATACCTGCGCATTTCCCTTTGCCCAGTCGTTAGATTTCCGTTCAAGATATAAACACACGCAAGCATGTCCTGCCTTGTTTATTCAATGTACGGAAAAAGTTTTATTGGAAAAGTTCTAATTAAGTCTTCCCAAGGAAGAGTATTATTTTGAGACGTCGGTCGTGTGTAACAGAACAACAGCTGCGTAGAAGTTCGTCTTTGTTTTATGAAACGATCTCGTGTTGTGCTTTGTTAGCGGTGAAATTGTTTCGTATTTTCTGAAGGACGCTTCCGTAAAAACTACCTAAGATTTAGAACCTTCGGTAAACTTTGTTTCCCCGAGGGCTTGGCTTTATTTTATCGGCCCTGTTGATGCAGATATGGCTCCCAAGTAATTAGTTTTTGAGGGATAAAGCTTTTGATAGTATCATTTATAAACAAGCACGTGCGAGCCTCTTGAAATGACGATTCGGACAACGTGCGAGAAATAGTAGTTACAAAACTGAAAACGATTGCGGTAAATTTGAAGTCTTGAAAGCGCGATAGAAACGTGCCGAAATCAAGAAGATAGCAATATAAGATTCAAAATAAGTTTCTTCTCGACTTAGGTGTTAGAGAAAACGAAGGCTTTTGTGTAAATGTCATCGAGTGGATCAGCTATGTTTTGTTTGTGAGTTGAATAGCGACACATTTAAATTTCCAAGAAGGAATGGCGCCAGAAACGATGCGAATCCCGATTACATAAACTGTGGTTAAAACTTCTAAATACAACTTACTTCGTGAAATTATCATTTAAGTACGTATGGGAAATCTTAAAATGAAAATCCTGGCAGGAGATTGCTAGTTCCATCTATGCACCTGTCGTAAATGAAATAATTACTGTCAGACCAAGCCATATCCCTTCTTCGGAAGGGAGAATCTCACGTGTTCAATTTGGCGATTTATCTCGTTTCATATAGCAAATAAAACATGGGGTATTTCACTTTAGCAATAGCGACAAATCGCGTTTAAGATTCCTTCATTGCAGCCACGTCATGCGCTTTCAGTTATTTCAAACTACGTAATGGCTTGGGTCGGTTCCCGAGTCTTTCGCGCTCTGCTAAGAGGTAGCTGCTATGAATTCCTCAAATTACTTTCCTTTTAATTTGCTTTTCCATTTTGCGGGTTTATGATATTATCTTGCTAACAAAATAACTCAAAAACGTCGCTCAGAAAGAGAATAAATCATGGCTTTGAACAGCTCAATCTTTTTTCGACCGATAGCTAGCGTTTGCCGAAATTGCTATTAGTTCATCAAACAACCGGTAAGATGGAACAAAAAGCCAATGTTAATCAAGGCAGTTTCGCCACAATGTACCACGCAAGGAAATTATGGATACGGGTGGTCTGATGCTGGCTCGCAAAGAAAAGCAAAACAAATAAAAACGCTTTCGAGACTGTTTTCCTCGAACTTCAGTTTATTAAAACTTCTCGTCTATTTAAGCACAATTCATTACAAATCTGGAAATTGAGAAAACTGGTTTACATTTTATATGCGGTCTTTCAGATAACTTAAACATCGAAGACATTTCCGCAGCACCAGCGAGTTAAAAATGAAATAGAATTTCAGAAAATGACTTAAATTATGGTGCTAGCGGGAAAATTTTGTACAGCTTCAATAAATATACATCATAAAGATTAATTCATAAAAGTTTCCTCAACGTATAAAATTTCAAAATATATATTTAAATACATATACTTTCCGGGCCTACGCCATTATTTCTATCTAGCAGTAAAGGTTCTTTACTGAAGTGTTTGTAAGCAATTAAAAGGATCGCTTTCATTGGACTGCACTAGCGAACAAAGCCAAACCTGGGCGCGTAATTGATGTCTGTGCGATGGTTCTATTGGAAGAAAAACCGTTTGAAAAGCGACGGACGTTTTCATATTTGTGTTCACCTAATTTAACGATTTTCTGTCGTTCCTCCGATTCTATGCTAAACTAATAACGTCTTAACGGCTTTTCCTCACAAAGAACCTCCAAATTTACATAAATTGCAAGTAATACATTCAACTTTTCATAAATGGGGAAATTGATTTTGCCAAAGTGAAACAGGTGTAAAGGCGAAATCATTTCGGACTTATTATCAACAAACCTCGGGTCTTAAAATCGAAACTTTGGTCGTTACTTCGATGAAATTGTGGCAAAATGAACGATGAATAATTTTACTCCTAGCGGAAGTGATTTGTGCTTCGGAATTTTTTCTCTTCGTTGTTAAGCTAATAGGGTATATACTGGATATTATTTACCTGCGGGCTGTTAAGCTGTTCGCGACAATTTCTCGAAGATAGCGAAGATAGCGAAGCGTCTTAGTTCCATTGCATCTCGCAAAGGCATCGGCGCTTTTCAACGGAGTAATTTCACTCAATTTCGAGTACGTCCGTTCATTAGATAGCCGCGAACTATCGCATTTTAAACTTCTGTGGCTTAATAGTAACAGCAATAAAAATCAGGTCTTGCTTCATTCGTTGACTTAAAAATTCTCAGTCTATTATATAAATAAAATCACCATTTGTAATTTTCTCCAAATCTGCCATTGACCCGCTTCGGAACATCTCTCCACGCGTATTTTGTCAATCCGTGGAGCGATTTCGCCGGGGATTTCCGGCAGGAAATTCATTCAGTTAATTCCAATTTCTTTGGATCTCTAGTGGACGGAGAATTTCATTCTTTTCTTCTTTTGTCGCTGGTTACAGAACCATACACGCACGACATTTTTTGAAAGGTCCAATTTTTCAGCGATCGATGCAATCTTGTCGCTGGAAGGTCTCGGATTCATCGCGAAGTAGGCTTCGAGTGAACGCTTCTCCGCGGCACCAATAGATGTTCGCTTCCTCTTTTTATCCGAATTAGGAAGGAATTGGCTCGTTGTATTCTTCAATTTGTACGCTTTCTCGGCCTCTTCTAGCCATGCTGTCAACACGGGTTTTAACGCCATCATGTTATTGTGACTCAGCGTAAGAGACTCAAACCTACAAATGGTGGACTGGCTCAACGAGCCCACACCAGGGATTTTCAAATGCGCTAGCGCAGCTCCTACGTCCGCCTGTGTAACGCCAAGCTTGATTCTTCTTTGTTTGAAGCGTTCTGCAAACCATTCGAGCTCTCGTGGATTCATAACATCGTCGCTACTGGCCGCTACGCTGATGGCCGAGTGGATAGCTGAGTGTAAAGAGTGGACAGGCGTGGCGGTAACCGGCGATGGCGTTTCGAACGGTTTATCAAAAGCGGACTCGCTTACTGATGGCTGGAGCGAGGCCGAGATCTGATCCAAAATATCGTGTGCATCGTACGTGCTCGTATCGTGCCCATGTGCCGAGTGATAGCTGTGCAGGCTTGCAAATCCTGAAGGTTTGTTTTGCTTCGTCGATAGATATTTCGGCATCGGCTCGAGCTGCGACGCAGAGAGTAAGTGTGAGTCGTCGAAGCCATCAAACACACTTGGAGGAATCTATAAAGCAGGAAGAGAGGATGTTTGAGCACCCGAGTGTAATATTGACTAACGGAAATGAATTCGATCAAGTTGTATTTATTTTATTTATCACATACCAGGTTGTTAGATCTTGACGGGAAAGACAGCTATAACAAGAAAGAAAAGAATTAGTTATTTAAAATTTATCAAACGCGAGAAATTTTTTTGGAATGCGAAAACGCGAGCGAGCGGGCGAGCGAACGCCAGTACTTGAGACCGACCGGCCGACGCGCGAACGCAAATATTACAGAATGCATCAAATAAAAATTTTAGAATAAATACCGAGTGAGTAGATCCACGAATCGAGGGTATCCAGCTTGGCTCATTCATCTGACCTCCGGAAAGCGAAGAATTAGAGTAAGAAATACCATTAGAATGCGAAATAGGCACTCGAGATGAAAGAGGAGGACTGAGCGTCTTATTCAGTAAACTGTCGCGATTCATCTCGGAGACGTTTCACTGCGAACTGAAGCCCACTAGCATGGCGTGAAAATGTTCTTAAATGCAGTCAGAGTGGCCGTAAAGAAAGAGACAATCATTATCATTGTGTTAACAACATTTGCACTTCACATGCACCTGTTTCCAACCCGATGCGCACGCGCAGTTTAAAAATTGATACTGCGCGTGCGCACAACGGCAGCTGAACCTGTCCGAGTTGACACGGTCGCGGTTCGAACTCTCGGCTGACCCGGTTCGCTGGGAAAAAAATAACTCATTCATGAAACATCTGCGGGGGGAAATTGATAACAAAAATTTCGGCAATCACCAGTTACGGGTATCTTTTTATTGTCCGAGAAGATTAGAACGGGTGAAAATTACTAGTGAAATTTGAAGGCGGAATCACTATAAGTGATTTTTCACGGCAGTTTTCGTTTCGGTGAGTTTGGAGCGATTTTTCCAAGCGGTAACCATGCGTGAAGTTGTGCGTTGAAGTGTAACATTTTTGTTACCAACAAATCGGCTTGAGACAATTAATCCCTTTATTAAAATTCATTAACACACTTACAGTCTCCCCTCAATAAAGAGAAGAGCCAATGAAAGCGATTTCTCGTCAATTTCCAATTCAAGTGTAATCGGGTTATTGTTTGGCACACGCCACACACGTGTAAGGGGTAGGCCATCGCTTCAGCGCCATTGGCCGCGAAACTAAACCTTTTTGGACGCGTAGAATTAGCTTGATGAATGAACTAAGCTCTACATTAATGATTTCGGCTGGAAGGGAGATAATTGCGACAGTTATCACTTCTCATTGGTTAAGAATTAATATTGACAAAACAAACTTCGCCGAGCTAATGATGGTAAACTCCATGAAAATGAAACTAACAGAGCATAGAATTGGAAGTATTGTTGTCCAAGTTTTAAGTACGCTCTTTATTGAAGAAGCGATCAATCCTTGTTTTTGCAAAAGCGAATTTGTTTCATGCAATCTCGCGAAATTTCCTTTTACCTATTCTCCTTGCTGATTACTCGGCGTGAGATAGAACTTTCCGGTTCTCATGCAAAGCAAAGATTGGTACATGGCGGCTGCTTAAATTCACCAAGGAACTTGAAAACATTGCAACTATATAACTAGAAATTGAATGTGACAGGTTGTTCGCGCTCCGCCCTTCGCTTAATAGCCTCACTCGCTAAAAAGGAAAAAATCCACAATTTCGTTAATTGAACCTGGCATAGTAATGCAAAATATTCTAGTTTTCTTTTTAGCCTGTAAGACAAAACTATGGTTTCGTCAAGGTATCGCTTGAAGCATTCCTATTCAAGCTAGTAAGATTATTATTCCATTTTTTACAAAAATATATCTTGTGATTATCCTGGGTTGATTACAAATGTTTATAATTTTCTTTGACGCAATTTAGGATCTCTGTGGATTACCGCCGATTTATTCCACCGAATCGAAATCAAATCTCGGAAATCCTCCGTTAAAATGCTCTATTTTTTGTTGTAAGAAAGCCACGAGAACTTCTTACTCAATATACTCTTAATCGGCGACTTCCCTTCTCGAAAAGCTTATCTGACGCAAATTACACATACAATAGAAATCGTTGTGATTCTAATACCCATATTGGTCTGATATAATGAAGATGATAACAAATGAAGCCATGTTTACCAGATGTCAATCCCAGCTGCCCTTTGTTCTAAAAATACAGGAGTTTTCGTTTTATAGCCGAACTAAAATCGCGAATCCGTTTAATTTCTTCTTTAATCGTAGGCCTATCGAAGATCTGCCAAACGAGCGCGGTTTTCAACGACTTCCATTTCGCTCTTGAAATAATCATCTCCCAGCGCGAAAATGATTGCCAATGCAAATTTCCAATTTTCTCAATACGCTGTTGATAAAATGCTAATTGCTTACATTTGAATTTATTTCGAGATCTAAGCGGCGAAACACGAACCCAAACAAGCGCGAGAGAAAAAAAAGTATTCAATACTACAACAGAATGAGAACGTCTAGAATACACACCTAACCCCATTCTTTAAGCGAGTCCATTATCCAAAGCCGCTTTCTTTGATGTGAAAGACTTGACTCACTCCGTCGATTTTCCGCCATTTTATCAAATTTTCTGTGCACAACTACCAAAATTCATCTCGACGTAAACGAAGCGCCGTTTTCTCTTCCACGCTTTCTTTGAAAACCTTTACGCGAACAGAAGCAAACGCGTCTCACAGTAAAAATTAATGTTTTTCACTTTTATTATGTAAAACTCTATCAAGTATTCCATTAAAAATAGACGGTCTTGCCAGTGTGTACATGACCGTACATAACTGAACAGATTTGAAGGTGCAGCGATATTCATGTATGCATACCAGCGCTATCAAGGTTAACAAATCTTTACATCGCTTCCACGGAAACAGGAAAGAAAAGATATGTTGAAATAACTAAAGGAGATTACGGAAAACGCTCGCGAAATTCGCGCGATCGTGGTACTGCAAGGTGAATTTTCGGCGAAGCCATTTTAAGACCGCAAAGAATTCCCTCAGAAGAGAAGAATTTCAATCAACATTTTAAGGTACGGAATATAAAATATTTGTGTTTTTCAAATAAAGCAAAACTATAAAAAAAGCCAAACTATATTCAAGCGTACGATGTTTTCACTTTTTTAAATAAGGTACAACTAATTATCATTCCTTGCGTGAAACGGTTGAGAGTCATTTATCTTATCGCAGGCTTTTCCGCCTTTTTCGACATCCCCCGTGGTTCTATAATTTCTTCCAAGAGAGAAGGCTTTTTATTTACTATACAGCCGCCGCCAGTAATATAGATGCATAATTAGCGCCGCGTGTAAAAGCTTTTGATTGTAAATGTAACTGGAAAACAACGAGTTTAAGTATAAACTCCAGCGA
>JAJGOT010000701.1:80000-112500 GCA_022457155.1 Cladopsammia gracilis
CAGAAGTATGTAAAAGTCAGTCAATCGCCGATTAGTGGGTTTACTCACAGACCTTCACAGGGTAAAATTCATAGAACTTCGCCCAATTGCAAACTCGAATGAGCGGAAAGCGGAAAGAACGAAAACGCAGCGAAATTTTCGGGGAAACAAACGAGTGAAAGAGGGCAGTGAGAATTTTCTGCGAAATGAAAACACAACAGAAGTGGCCACAGAAAGTGACCTAAAACACGCGTTCTTCAGTGTCAGCAATAAATGATCGCGAGTAAGTTATTACTCATGCGCGTAGCGGCATGAGTTATAAAATGGGCTCCGTTTTTCTTTTTTTATTATTTTTACTTTTTGTGTCACGAATTTGCATGCAAATTTATGCACGCATATTTTAAATTGGCACTTCCGGTTCATAGCTTTGGGATTTACACTTCCTGTTCGGTGACTTCCGGATACTTTCACTTCCGGTAAAACAGCGTTACTGAAGTGTCACGAAAGCACCTTCTACAACCCTGCTTACATTACCAATGTTCACGTTAGGTATATATAATATTCAGAAGAATCACTGGCTTCATTGTGGTACAGCCTTCATTTACAAAACATTCAATAGTAAAAAACGTGGTTTGCAGGAACGATGACTGAATGAAAGGAGTAACTCTTCTCCATGTCGGACATCTTCTTATCATATTTAAAATATATCATAAAACTTTCTTACGCATGCGCATGAGTATCGGCTGCTTGCAGCCTCTTGTTCTTTCATAATTGCTGGCAGAATTTCGAGCATAATTAACACAAAAGGTAAATAAATAAAAATAGAAATAAATACATTCAAAACAAAGCAAAATTACCTGGCTAGTATAGCGTGTTTCGCATCTCAGTCGCAAGTAAGGCATTAGCTAAATCGCGCATAGATATACCAAAATATTTAACAATAAGATTATGAGCTCGAGATTTCTATCACGCGATAGAAATCAAGAACGAAAAATCTAATTGTAGTATAAATCTAGACGTTCAAAACTTAACAACAAATACTCTTCACAGATACTTCGAAAACGCGAAGAAACGGCCGCCATTAGGCTACTCACTCTATTCACTTTCTACAACAGAATACTGAATAGATAGCGAGTAGCGTAACCAATAAGAGAACAGCATTCATGATATACTTAACCTTGTTTATAGAATTGCTGGATGTTTCTTCTTTTGTCAGTTCTCAACCAAAACGTCACCATATCGTTCAAAGTAAGATACATAATTTAAAATAGTTTTCACTATAATTTTGCTACACAATGAATATCAAAGTAGTATTGTACCGAGCAGCAGTTGGATTAACACCAAAGAAAACATAAACTTCATTCCAAATTTGTTTTATCTCACGGCATTTACACGACAGTAACGGCTACCTGTTATGCGATATGTAATGGTCACCTGCCTTGAAGGGTGGGGAGTTAGACAAAGGGGGTGGGGGGGTCGGTAGAGCAAAACAACTAAGAGAGGGGAGGGTCGGAATCTTTCGTATTCATGAGTTTGCTCATAGCATCCTTTGATTCTAACCAGTCAGCAAGGACCTCGGCAGGAGGCAGGTACATCAAATTCCAGATAACTCGAACCGCCAGGGAAAATGAATGTTGACAAATTGCGAGGAACGTCAACTTGGTTGTCAGCAATTTTTTAATCCATTTATTTCCCAAATTGTACAGTATGCTGTGCTATAAGACGCTATAATAACGCTCACGGAAAGTGAATTTGTCACATTATTCAAGAAGCATTACAGCGTCCTCTGGTGGCCGTGAAATGTTTTTTTCTTACGTCGATAAGTCGGTGTACGTACGTCATGCCCTCTATAACCTTGAATTCCACTTGCACCTAAGACTAGTTTTGCAAAAACGATAATTAATTATTTATTTATTAATTTTATTATTCAACACATTGATATCAAAGCACAGTTTGAAGAAAAAATATCGAGGCCGGTCCGTCATTTTTGCATTCTCTTGTCAAAATGCGAAATGGATATACGTCATGTAGACATAGCATATATCGATACCTTTTTGACCATATTTGGGCAGTGTATCAATGTGTTGAATTATAACTACTAATATACATGTAGCGAGATTATAAATAACACGTACAAGTATTCTATGAGTTTGAATTAGATGTGTTATTAAGCCAAGCTCGGCATCTCAATTCTTTTAGGCTTCTTGGCATCTTTAAAACGACCAGTCGTTTTCCACACAGTGGGGGGCCTTCCTAAATTCCATCATCTGGTGAGAAAAAAAAAATACTTAAACTCATAATCTATTTGCATTAATAAAATTTGCCCTATAGTATTTTTGGGCGAGAGATTTGGAGGAAGAATCTAGACGTTTTGCGTCACCTACCCCCACCCCTTGCGTCCAACTCCCCATCCTCCCCTCCCTCCAACGCCGCACACTTGGGTAAGACAGGTGACCATTATATATCGCGGGCTCAATGTTAACAATGACTTCTGTAACAGTGCAAGGACCACTTGAACAAACAGTAGTAAAATGTAGCTGGATCTTTGTGCAGATCAGGATGAGCATTGAACTAAATAAAAAAACTTAAACATGCAAGGCTGATCAAACAGCTGAATTTGTTCGGTTTCTTTTAATATTGCTCAATATATCGGTTAGACAAAACTAACCATCATTGAGGGCTTCATCTTAGCTTTCTTATCCCCTGATGAAGGTTAGTTTTGTCTAACTGAAATATTGGGCAATATTAAAAGAAACCGAACAAATTCAGCTGTTTGATCAGCCTTGCATGTTAAAGTTTTTGGGCGACCCCGTAGCTGTCCAAACGATGTCTGTGATTGGCGAACGATACAAGTGATATATCACTTGAACATTGCCCCTATCCCTAATCCCTATCCCAGCGGGACAAATCTATTGTTTTCTTAGCGAATCAAAGACATCGTTTGGATAAGTGCTGGACTTCCCGGGGGCGGGCGGGAAGTTTTTCAATGTTAACAGCCGATCGAGCGAGAAAGCGATTGAGTGAAATTTTGTCCCGTTGCTATAACTCGGCCAAAGCTTCGCGTAATCACGAGTTATAAAGGACGAATAAAATCTCCAAGGTGACAAAAATGTGATTGAATGGGGAGGGAGGCAGAAAGAAAGAAAGAAAGTTAGGAGGAAGAAAGTACGTTGGGATTTTTTTATCACGCAACCCGCTGCTCGCTCGCCTCTTCCCACATTTTCCTATTTTGCCCTTGGCATTGGACCCCGTCATTTTGCCTAATAGCCTCGGAGCCCGTGAGGGGCACACCCTTTTACGCTAGTTCTTTAGCCTTTTTGGTCTGAAAAAGGGTATCGATTTAGGGGTCAGGTCTGAATTTCTTGGGAGTTAGGTCTGAAAATGGGTGGGGAGAATTATATATTTTGGTCTGAAAACCTAAGGGTCTCAAAAGGCGGGCCACATTTAATCGCGGTCAAACGAGAGAAATTTCACAAAAGTTAAGCAAAGTACTTAAAAGTTAAGGTTGTCATTTTCACTGTTTAAAGTTTAATATATTGCCAATACACTGTCAATTTACCAAACGTTTTGAAAATTTACCAAAAACGTTCTAAGCGCAAAAACTGTGAACTGCAGAATTGTCAGCGTCATTTACCAACACAATTTTGATCAGGCGCAAAGAGTTTTGGTCAGTTTTCAACGGAAAAAAGCTAATCATTTTGAGAAAAATTAAAAGATAGTAACGTCAACTATTTTATTTTTATATATCCTTGCCCGTATTTCCATTTAATATTTAAAAAATCCCACTAAATGAAGCAAAAAAACGCCTCGGACGTTTGACCGCGGTGGAGGGCCACGCACCCCTACAAAATATTTTTCAAGACTACCCCTCCCTGGGCCTCGGAGACCCCAGCAGAAACTAAACAAAAGAAGACATATAAAATCATATCATTTAAATCTCACTATTGCTTAAGTTCTAGAATTTTTTTAACGTTCTGAGGACTTTCTTAGAATTTGTTTAAAGGAAACAACAAAAAACAAAGCAAAAAGGTAAGTTATTGATTTTGTAGCAATGGAATGAGTTGCGTTGCGTTCTTCAGTACGGCATCTACTATTTTTTCTTGAGAGAAGTGGTCTTATGACTTTTTGAGTCTGTGACAATATGTGTGAGAACATATTGCCACTTAGCGCCATGCCACGCCAGTCCTATTTTAAATAAAACATTTTCAACAAATAATCGCATGAGATAGAGACATTTTTCAAAGACGTCAGTCGAGTCTTTACTGGTCGTCTCCTATGCAGCCGTATTTAGAGTCTGCGCACTGCCTCGTCCCCACGCGGTGCGCGTGGAGTTGTGGGACTGATAAACTTTATCCTTCCCACGACGCCCCGCGCACCCAGTTTCCCCGCGCTATAGGCGAATCTTTGCTGACGTCATTGTTTACATTTTGCTTCATTAGCATACGAATCTGCATAGAGAAGGCATCATATTAAATAGAAATTGACTTCAAAAGTTGAAAGAGCTTGTTAAACTTAGTAATCTATGCAATTTTCAGCTTTTTTCATGCAATATTTAAGGAAATTTCTGCTATCAAAAACTGCAAAATTGTTGGGTGGCAAAAGCACTTATGAGCCATACATTCTTTGTAAAATTTTGAGTTTTCACCCATTCGGCTTTGCGGTCGTTTGTTTTTGTTTTCAAATGACGAGCTCGCTCGTGATTGGCTCTTTCAGGAATTTTCGACTGCGTTAAATTCAATCGTCGAGGCATTGGGCACGCAAAACATTTTGGGTAATACTGGGTCTGTAATACAGCATTGCATAAAGTGTATCTAGTATATCGGGCTCAAATTTTCAGGGAAAGCTAATTGTGCTATGTCCTTTCAATATTCAGAATTGATTTTTTTTGTAGGTAGGTCAGAGAACGAGGCGCATATGCTAATGACGCAAAAATGGTAAACAAAGATTCCCCTATACCGGCGCCTGGGAACAAGATAGGTCTACGTGGGAAACAAAGTCATTCCTAGGGCCTTCTGTGCTTTTTACAAATTCAAAATGGCGGGTCGGGTGGAAAAGATCTTATCCGCACGACCCGCCATTTTGAATTTGAAAAAAGCAGAGAAGGACCTGGGGACAAGGTTGCCTAGGAGACTAATACTTAATTCACACCAACGCTTGAACATGTTAAAATGTTGTTTGGTTTAAAACAGGTTTAGAAAAATGCCTCAAAATCTCCCGTAATATTTGGAGCGAAATCTTTACTAAAAGTAACTTCATTGACTTTTATTACCTTTCCAGGTAGTTTGAGTTACAGATTGAAAATACATTTAAAAACGTTCAAGATAGAGGCTAAAAACGTAGTTAAACTAAACAACATTTAAACATGTTTAACCGTTGGTGTGAATGGGATAAAGTCTTTACCTGTTTAACGGGAATGGTGAACCTTTCCTTCATTACAAATACATCGACGCAATTCTCGCATTGGATTGGCTCAACTATTTTCCCTCTGTAGGCTTCATACTGGGCATTCATTTTACCAACGGGAGCAGTCAACTGTTTGATGTCAGCAGCGGTCGACACTTTGCGATCTGCAAAAAAGAAAAGTGAAGTTTCGTCACCTGAAACATTATTTAAAAAGCTAAGACTTATTAAATCCTTACAATTACCACTGTTTGGTTTCCTTTAAGTTTCTACTTTGCGAATTATTCTTTAGATAAAGCTAGAGCACCCAGTTTATTCAGTATACTAAATGGTCGTCAACCTCGGAAATTGCTAGATTCCATAGCTCAGAAGGAGGTCGGACACCTTATTGAGACTTATATAACGGAGTAACTGATTAGCTTTCAGTTGAGGTTGGGGTTAGCAGTTTATATACATGTGTAGTTAAATTTAGGACTAAACAACCCGAGAAGCTAGGTGGTACTCTAGTACGGTAGACTATGTAAGTAGTGGGGATTTTAGATTTTCTTTTTTACACTTAAAAACTTATTGAAAATAAAATTGGAAGTGTCGACATTACGTTATAGAGCGTTTTCACTCACGTGACCAGCGGCCATGTTGGTTTACTGAAACAAAAGAAAACGTTTGCATAAAAATAAAGTTCAATTCCCGGAGGATTGATTTGGTACACCAATATGGCCGCCGTTTCTTTGTTTTGGAACACCAATATGGCCGCCGTGACGTCAGATGAAAACGCTCTATGTAATTCTCAATAAGTGTCCAAGGTGGTGTTGGCGGATGGGATCTAATGCTGACCGTCCAAATACTCCACAGATCGTGGAGAATTTTATCACGTGATACACTATGAAATGGCGTTTTCGGAGGTTCTTTTCGGCAATTGACAGCTGTGTTTGTTTTCTGACAATATGAATCCTTTGTTCAAACGAAATGAAGACATTTCGTAAAGTTTTACATGACAAAATGCTCCAGGATTTTTGGAGCCTTGTCCAGGAATTTCTATGCCCGCCGTTTTGAAAGCGGAGAAGAACCTGGGAACGAGACTGTTCATTTGGCTGAAATTTCGAAATGAACTTATTCTGGTCTTCTAACTTCATGGACAATCACGGGAGCCATTAAAAAACCCGACTGTTATTCCCAAAACGATTTGCGAGTAATGTACGTGGACATTGGTGCATTACTGTACTCTCATTGCTGGAATTTCTCTAACCTGCGATCAAGCGCTCTTTTTTTTCGGAGCGCGAAGGTCGGCGGAAGGGCGCGGGGAGGGAGGAAAATGAAAAGTTATTTTTCTTTCCTCCCTGCGGTCCGCCGACTTTCCCTCCGAAACAAAAGGAGCGCCTGATCGCAGGTTAGAATTTCTAACTTTTATCATGTGATATATAGTCCACAAGTTGTGCCAGGTTTGTTATCTGATGATTGCTTGTTTCTCCCTCGTGCACCTGCGAAAGCAATAAATCAGCTTTAGGGGCATTGCGCACGAACAGTTTAGACTTCATTTACATTCACTTGGGCATGTTTATTGGAAAGAATAGATAAGTGTCTCCCTGGGATAAAAATGGTCATCTCGCCCGAATCGAAGTGAGTGTTGATCTTAGCCGAACGTAACGGAAACAAAACAATCTTTTTCAAATAAATCGATTTTGAATTGGGCACACTATCAGAAGAACGTTCTACAGAATTTCAACAGAAACTTTAAACTCACTTTGAGCCTTGATCTCATTATATTATACGGGAAGACAGTTTCAATGGAATTTTTCGTCGCGTTTTTCATCCCGAGATGCCATTTTATCCCGCGGGTGCTTAGGACAGGGATGAAATCGTCCCGGGACGAAAGTTATGCCGTGAAGAAAACTCTCATGAAAACGGGCCATTCAACATATGCAAGTAAGTTGTCCATTGCTTGAGACATTCTGGTCTAATGTTCGTCTTGGTGGAATTCTAACCTCACTCATGATTCAAATGTTATACGGCTACAATGCTGGAGGCCACAAAGCTTATCCCCTGGATTATGTATAGTTTAAAAAACGAGCAGTAGTGTATTATATCAGGTTTAAAAACTCGAGGCGAAGCCGAGAGTTTTTACACCTGATAATACACGTACTGCGAGTTCTTTGAACGGCTTCAAAAACATTCTTTCAAAAGCGTGTCCCTTCGGAATTAAAACAATTGCGCTTTTGTTCAAAGAGGAAATTAGGGTGTTTCTTGGTGTTGCGGAAGCCATTATTGGTTAGCTTTTGTGTTGTGGTGTGGGTATTGTTCAGTGTCTTTTGAATCTTTTGTTTTACGTCATTTGGTGATCACACCATCCGCAACACCAAGAAACTACCGGAAATTAGCACACAAGAAAAACAAGTAGACTGATTAGCATACAACACATGTGCTACGTCTTCGACGAAGTGACCATTGCTTCCCGGCTCCTGTCGAAAGTTTTGGGATTTTATAATTCTGAGGAAAAACATCTACTGAAAAATGCTATACCAAAGTTGACAGGTACGGTAGATAAAACGTCTGAATTTTTTTTCAGTGGTAGAGAACGAGTAGAAATAAGCAGCTTGCATCTGCGAACCAGTCGCTTACCTGGCAATTTACACGAGGGTGCTGGTGTCATTCAAATAACGGCTTACTTGTTAAACTGTTGGTTGTTTATTTTGTTGAGGAGATTCCAAATAGAATGGAGAAAGACCAGATTTCGTAAAAACAATACTGAACAAGAATATTAAAGTCACCATTTATTGCACTAAGAAGCCTGAACAATTACCACCCATATTAATATATTCTTTATAAAAAGATTGCGTGTGATCCTTATATAAATATCACGGTGGTCATTTTAAAATCATTCTCATTAACAATTCAGCGATAATTGCATTGTTTGCCCATTCAGCCCCGCACTCCCCCGTGACTGAAATCAAAGCCGCCACCAGGCTTTTCATAATGACCGTAGATTACCAGGTATAAGGTTCATACACGTGATCGATTTGCGTCGTGTGATTGGCTGATATGCTCATGAATTATTAATGAGTTTTGGAATATATTTTAATAAGGAAATTTTATATTTATAAACCATAATTAGACAAAACTAAACCTACATTCCCCTTTTCTATCCCTGCTTAATGGTTTTAAAAATACCTTCTACGCTTTATTATGTTATCCGTTTGTTGTAATGTATTAATAATATTCTGTTAGTTATACTTCTAATGTACTTAAACAAGTCCTTTGTATTATTTTGGTTAGTGCTTTGTACTTTGTAGTGATACATTAAATATTATATTAAAAAAAAAAAAGAGAACGGGCCCTAAGATAGAAAACATGCTCGTTTAAAAAAATTCTTCCCTTCATTGCACGTAGTGCGTACTGATGAACATTCGTTCAAATCCTTCTCTACTAAGGTCGCTCTGGTTAGCCGAACCGTTCCTCGTACAACAATTTAAGGTGGACAGTTCTGCAGTCTAGCGATGATATCTATTGATAAGAGCTTCTGATTCAATAGAAAACAATAGCATAGTCATTTGCGAGTTCAAACTACTTGTTTAATGAATATGTGTCTATCGAACTCATTCTCACCTCTAAATAAATTGCAACCACGGCAAGCCCGTCGCTAAATCGGTGCAAAGCCTTGTTATAAGACCGATATTTCTCTCGGTAAAACACAAGATGTATCTGAAAATAAGCACAATATTGCTGAAAATAATATCTGGTGGAAGCATCGCGGCTGTTTTAAGAAAACTATCAACTTTAGGTACTCCAAACCCAAATGTGCCCTCAAGTGTAACTCAACTAATAGGCTAAATTTTATGCCAACATTGGGCAAGCGGTTTATTACCCCTATTCGATGATTCAAAATTCAACATCACTCAACAACATGGCCAAACGAGTTCAACGAGTTGAACAATGTTCAATTCAAAAATCCTGATCAATGTAGAATCGCTATATTGAACTGTTGGCTGAGTAGAGTTTGGTTAAAGAGAGTAACGTAGGAAACACTCTTTTCCACTTACCTCACCGGGAACCTGAACGCGATCCAATGTATTTTCTTCAGCCTGTTTTCTTGTGCAGTGAATGTGAAAGTGAAACTGATCCATAATGTATGGTGCCGTAAGTGGCCCACCTGTCAAGGTGACTCTTCTTTGGTCCTTTGTGTCCAGTTTAAACGTTGGTTTGTGGTCGTGAAAGTTGAAAAAGGAACCGGATACTTCCCTGGCCGGCGTAGCTATACTTATGTTGAGCGGAAGCAGAAAAACTGTGTCTCGCTTTTGTGCATCTAAGTGCATCTCACCCACGAAGCCATCCACTGAAGTTTATAATATAATAATGGTCATAATAAAAATGCAAATGAAACTTGGTGGTAACGCGAGAACAGGGATAGTTCTGGATTAACATATATATGTTTATTAATCTTAAGGCAAACTCAAGTTGGAATGTGTGGACGTAACATCCACAGTTGGCAAACTTGTGTTGACATACTCAAGTTGGTGTGTGTACGACGTAACATCAACAGTTGGCAAACTCAAGTTGGTGTGTGTGGACGTAACATCAACAGTTGGCAAACGTGTGTTGGCAAACTCAAGTTGGTGTGTGTGGACGTAACATCAACAGTTGGTAAACTTGTGATGGCAAACTCAAGTTGGAGTGTGTGAACGTAACATCAACAGTTGGCAAACTTGTGTTGGCAAACTCAAGTTGGTGTATGTGAACGTACAATCAACAGTTGGCAAACTTGTGTTGGCAAACTCAAGTTGGAGTGTGTGAACGTAACATCAACAGTTGGCAAACTTGTGTTGGCAAACTCAAGTTGGTGTATGTGGACGTACAATCAACAGTTGGCAAACCTGTGTTGGCAAACTCAAGTTGGAGTGTGTGGACGTAACATTTAACAGTTGAAAACATGTTGGCAAACTCTTTTGAGTTGGCAAACTCGCATTTGACGTGTGAAAGTTTACTGCAACTTCCCCGTTTCACACGGTTCCCACTCTTCCTCCCTCGAGAAGAAAGAACCATGAGAACGAGGTTGAGGTGTGTGGGAGATGGTCAAGCCCAGATCATACCGTCCAGAAGGACGTCGGACACCTTATTGAGACTTGGAGTAACTGCTTAGCTTTCAGTTGAGGTTAGGGGCAGCAGTTTATATAGTCAAATTTAGGACTAAGCAACCCGAGAAGCTAGTTGGTACAGTGGTACGGTAGGCTATGTAAACCTAAGCCTGGCTGAGGTCACATGTTCAATCCTGAGTGGCGATTTTAGATTTTCTTTTTTACACTTTAAAATTTATTGAAAATAAAATTCTAAGTGTCGACATTACGTTATATAAGTCTCAATAAGGTTTCCGACGTCCTTCTGGACGGTATGATTTTGGCACAACCGTGGGAGATAGCCAACTTTAGTTTGACGTGTCAAGGCACCTTTAGCCACCCATTGACCTAATTACAGTATATGTGAGAGTTATTGCGCATACTGAGTTCGGTTAACGTGTGAGACTTTTCTTAGGAGGTTTGGTTGATGGAAGAATTTCCTTACCCATCCATGTTCTATATTTAGGGCCACTATTCATACAAGAGCTACAACCTTAGCCTTGCTTCGTAACTGAGTACAAGATAGAATGTTATGTTGTTAACAAAGATGAATGTCCTTGATATAACAGCTAAACCAGATATTCTGTTTAAGTCACGTTAACTAGACAAAGCAAATAGCGGTGGTCTAAATTTTTTGGCAAGATTGCGGTTAAATAGGAGAAGTTGTTCTGCGTTAGTTATGACCCAGGCTAACTGTACTGTGCTTTAACTTACTCAAGATGTGATCAACCACTCGTCGTTTGGTCACAGAACCTTTGGTGGTGGAATGAAACTAAAACAAAAGAAAGAATAAAAAACATTAACTGCCGGACAAATTAGGCGTTCTTCCTGCTTCTACTGATTTAGCCATATCCGTCCTAGTTGTCATGAACTCTCTTGGGCGAACGCATCGAAAGACAAAAAAACTGTGTATCAGTCGGCTTCGATAGTATTTGTGCTCACGCCCCGTCGGCTCAGAGTTACTGGTGACGTCGGCTGGATGCGGGAGTGAAGGCCTTTTTCGCACCCATACCGGGGGGGGGGGCGGGGGGTACTCCCTATAATGGGCTATACGGGGATGCTCCGCCCGAAAGGGGTACCTTTTTGAGGCTGGAGGTATACGAAAGGGTCGGGATTTTAGGAGTTGAAGTATGTGAAAGGGTAGGGATTTCACGAAGAATAGGAAAGGGTAAGGAAAACACGCCGTTGAAGCATAAAAAAGGTAGGGAAAACTGCCATTTTTTTTAAGTATGCAAGAAGGGCCTTTCAAAATATATCAAACAGACGCACGTAAAGGCTATATGAAAGGGGTACCATTTTCAGTGAAAGGTATGTGGAAGGGGTACCATTTTCAATGAAAGGTGTATGAAAGGGGTACCTTTTCTGTCAAAAACGGTATATGAAAGGGTAAGGGTTTGGACCTCGGGGCGGAGCATCCCCGTACAAAACTTTGTTGAGTACCCCCTCCCCCCCCCCGGCACCCACACGCGGGGACGTATTATGCCTTTTTGTTGACTGTTCTGTAAATACTCGCTGAACTGTACTAATAAGTTCTTGAAGAAAGATAACATAAATCTTCGACAAACAGTATTTGTCCTACAGGTTAGATGTCGTAAAAATATTGGATTTCGGAATTTCCTTCGATTGGCCTTAAAAAGATCATTGAAGGAAATAACAGGTTTTATCACACGATAAGTTTGTTGATACAGTGCTTGGCTTGCAACTCTGCCATACGACAACCGTTGTTTTCTTTATAAATTTGCGTGGTTAATACGACCGCTGAATATGCGTAATGAGATATAAGTAAAAATAAAAGCTGGTAACATTGCAAAAAAATGGAAAATTGTAATTTACGGCAAATTTATGTAAATTAAAGAGGCTCTTATTTTTATAATTTGACTTTACAAACCTGTGGCCCTCGGATTCCAGATCGAATTGGAATTTGGAAGTGTTGGTTTTGTATGACTCCGCCCCCTGTTAATACGACCCGTTGTCGGTCGTGTTCAGGCTGGGTTTCACTGTCACGTTATTTAGGCAGATCGAGACTTGCTTATATAAGGAGGGGGAGTCAGTGATATGGTTCAGAATAAGGAATATTTTCGGTCCTTCGCATAGGCGGCGGAGCAGGGAGGCAGGGGGGACTG
This sequence comes from Cladopsammia gracilis, assembly GCA_022457155.1. Lineage (NCBI taxonomy): Eukaryota > Metazoa > Cnidaria > Anthozoa > Scleractinia > Dendrophylliidae > Cladopsammia > Cladopsammia gracilis. Next base: position 92,608 of record JAJGOT010000701.1, read on the forward strand.
TTGCCCCACCCCCCCCGATAACGAAAATTTGGCGGGGCATAGCCCCCTCCCCCCCCCCCTAACACACACACACACACGTTTCGGTGCCGAAAATATCGCTAGTGCAGCATAAAATTGGTTTGCCAAATATTCAGACTCGTGATCTTTTCACAAATCGTTTCATCAGGATCGCACGACTAAAGAACTACCTAGAAGAAGCAACATGAAGCAGGATCGTCTGAACAACTGCCTACTTGATGCATTGTCACAAATCGATTACGGACATAGTGGACACAAAGGGCGCGATCCATTCGACCAAAATTTCCGGAAATTCCGGTACAAAATCGAATGGAACAGAAATTTTCGAAAAATTCATTTCGGAAATTTTGGTCAACCTCTCGAGGTTGTCCCGTTTTCCGGAAATGTGGTATTTCCGGAAATTTTCTGTTCCATTTGGCATTTCTACCCGGTGCGACGATTCAGCCGTGGTTGTTGCCTCGTGAAAAGCTACAACATGGTGACGCAAGGAGATTTTTATTATTGTTGCATCTGTTTCTTCACGTTTGACGGTTTAGAATTCTTTCTTCGATATGTATTTCGATGATTCAGGAAATATCGAACCTGCCGCTCAGGTACGTTGAAAACAAAGATGAATGAACTTGAGTAATACGCTTGTACAATGATCGAACTTCTTTGTATACGAATTCCCGCCAGTTGTGAATATTCCTTGTTTGTGGAACTGAGTTCGTGTTCTTACAATGAAAATAAACTTAAGCTAACTGTTTTTATAGGTACTATGGAAGAATTTCAGCAAGTCTCAACAACATCATCTGCTAAAGAAACGAGATCGGTTCATTCAAGTGGAAAATACCGTTCCATTCGACATATTAAAATTTCGGAAGTTCAATCCGGATTTTTTGGTCGAATGGATCGCGCCTAAAGGCTCCTAAGAGCCAACCCGTGAATAAGAAATGCTAACGCGTAACGCAATATTGCGGTAAGCTTATGTTTTCACACTGACACGGTTCGATAATTTTTTAAAATTAAATGTCAGGATTTTTGACGAACGCAAAAAAAAAAAAAAACTACATCACTTTCATAATGTCCAGTCCGAAGAAGAAAGAAAAAAGAGAACAAAAAAATGAACAAAAAATGTGATGAAAACACGTACACGTATGACAGATTTGTTTTCTAAATCTATTTATAAACAAGTTGAAAGTTTTATTATTTAATATTTTCTCATATTCCATAAACCACCTCTTAGTTTTTCTATTTTTTTTTTTATTTCAGCTTGGACAGACAAATTATCGATTCTGCTGGGACCTTATACCTTGCAGATGGATGCATATGGCTGATATGGCGGTCGGAAATCGTGAGATGTGCGTACTGCCATGGATACAAACGTCGGTAAAAAAAAAAATTCACTGACCTATATCTTCATTTCTAAGCAAGATATAACGCTCAATGTTTTTTTTCTTGTCCGAGCCAAAATTACAAATTTAGAAAAAATACCAGGTGATCTATTGTTATTTATACATGACCAAATCCTTGGCTGTAGACGCAGTACGTATAGTCAATAATAGGCAGTGAATACGCAATGAAGAAAACTTTGCCCTGCATTTGCATTTTCTCGGCATAAAGCAATGTAACATGAAATGGCAAAGGGTGAAAAATAGAAAACAGACCAATCCAGACAGACGCAAACCTCATCAAATGTTTTCCAGCATTGCATATGATGCGATCGGTTAGATGATTCTGTACTTACCATCAAATGTGATTCCCGAGAAGCGGTAAAAATGCTCGATGTCTGATTCCAACTGCTTGTGGTGCTGCAGCTCCTATTAAAATTAACCTCGCCGCATGTTTGATACTGACACAGTAGACTAGCACTCAAACATGCAAATGCTTGGCAAAACAGAACTAGAAAACGGCTTGTCTTGTACACACGCCACATCTTTCATGGAAAAATTTTCGACAAATCACACGACAAACCGACACGGCCACCCGCTAATGTAACTTGTATAAACCAAAACGAACAACTGTATGTTCGCTTATGTTTGATTACCGAATGTTCGATTTGATACCCTGGGATTTATAGGGTTTTCTTTTGGTCGAATGAATGAAGGGGATTTCCCGTGACGGATTATCTTAGATTTACCGGTTTTGCCTTGGCGCCAACAAGAAACAAAGATGCGCGTAATGCTATGTGCGTATGTGTTGGGGAGGGGGGGGGGGGGGGGGGGGGAGGTAGGTAGGAGGGGGGCATGTGTAAGCTATATTGGTATATGCCGCGGGATAGCTTCACCGTGAGGTGCTTAGTATCCTTCTTAATATTACGGTCCTTGGTTAGGGTTCCTTTAAATTGTATTAGCTAAATTGCAATACCTAAACACCCAGCTAAACGAAAAAAGATTGATTGGCGTATTAATGATACTAAGTTCAGTCTAGTAATGGCGTATTCCATGCCTGATGCCTAATTGAAATTGTCTGAGTCATAGTTACTCTTCCTCCTTCTCGTAGCCAAACAAATTACTGGAAATATTTATATTCGTTAAATTGTATTTTAGTTTGTTCCTCTTGTCCCTAATATTGAGCCTTGTAGTAGTTCACTTTGATAGTGGCCAACTCAAAAGCGTTCGCCCCTTTGGCCACTACACTCTTCTCCCCTTGTTAAATGTATTTTCTTTTTTGTTATGTAATTCTTTCTCCTTTATTTTTCCGAATTAATTTTGGAATATTTGACTACAACGAAATAAATGTGAATAAAATTAACTTGAACTTGAACTTGAACTTCATGCTAAACTTTACATGTACAGAACAAATTCATCAGTTTCCCTTAAATTCGCGGCACACACCTACATCCTAAATTGACGAGAATACCTCCCCCCCTCCGCCCTCCACCCTCCGCCCTCCGCCCTCCCCCCTCCCCCCACCCCCGTGCTATGTTTTTTTACAATCAATAACATATCCAGTTTCAGCACGGGACTCTGACAGGAAGTGGATGCCTGCGGTGAAAATGTCTAGAATAACTTTCAGCAAAGACTATGCAAATGTACAAATGTACTAAGCTTTACCAGGCTCCTGGCTTTACTGATTGGCTGCATGGTAGTAAATCACTACCCTAAGGGGACTAAGCTAGCAGGGTATTGAATCACTAGACCACTTTACAGGCTTAATCGGCTAAGAAGCAAATTTTTTGTTCAAAATCATGCCTACAGCTACCTACATCACGGTGGGTTCTGTCACTGAATCGTGCGAGCAATCACGTGCAGTATATACCGGATTAATCCAGACTTTCAAGACTATCTGTCTACCACAATGCTTTGTGGTCGTTTGTTTATGTTTTGAATATTCCAAAAAGTAACTTGTTGCAAAAAGCGGATGAAACGCACCCTTTGGCTGTCATAAAATACAATAATTTTGTTCGCAAGGGAAAAGGTATACTACAGTCAACTCTCTCTAAGACGGACACCGTCGGGACCAGCCCCAGCTGTCCGTCTTAGAGAGGTGTCCGGCTTATAGAGAGCCGAGGTAACGTAACGTAACGTGACACCAGTAATTCTCAGACAATGACGCTGAACCTATGCACAATGAATGCACGTTTGTTTTAAGTCTGTTTAAAGTCGTTTACTTTAGCAAAACCTACAAACTGGAACAAAAATAACATTTGAAAAGTGGGCTCGTTTGTTCATATTCAGCACTTGTATTTCCGTTTTGAAGTAATTTTTGACTAAAAGCACTTCTCAAGTTTCAAAGTGTCCGTTGTCCGTCTTTATAGAGAGGTATCCGTGTTATAGAGAGTTTAGTTACAGTAAAATGACTGAAAAACGGCAGGGACTAACACCAGATGTCCGTTTTAATTAATAGAGTTGTCTTACAGAGAGTTGACTGTAATCTTTTTCAACAGATATAACCAAACTTTGTGCTTTTTTCAAGGATTGCAACCGATGTTTTAAGATACAACCCCGGGATACAACTCATTACCGGGCCTACCCATTACCGACATTACCGCGTCGCGAGTATTAAATATAGTCTATTTTCAAATAAACATCACGTGTCGTGAAATATTGCTTTATTTTCATATCAGTACATCTTCGCTCAATCGCCTGCAACAGAGCATAGAGATTTCGAAACTACCTAATAGTACTCATAAAGAGATGTGTAGAAGAGAGATGAGATGATTTTGTTTTCCACAACCGGTTTGAAAAAGACGCACGTTTGCCACCCTACCCGCGGGTTTGTTGAATTCTGTAGTCACGTACTTCTCATATCCGGGGGGGGGGGGGTACTCTGGACATTTTTGGGTGGGGGTGTGCCGCTGGGACTCTAGACCCTTAATCTATACTAGGCCATTTTAACTGCATTTTGCAACCCTATTTTAGACTAAACACCAAAAAACCCTACCCTATCCTAGACCCATTGCAGACTCGCTATTTTCCAGAAACTTGTTCACTATCATAGTTAGTGGTTAACAGGGGTCAGTAAAAATGCCGTACTGCCCGCCGTATCGAGTTTTAAATGCCATTTACCAGTAAACCTTGTCTAGATTAAATTCTTCACGCAACTGATCAGTTTCGCGGAAAATGATATCCTATTCTAGACCAAAAATCTCTGATTACTATACCCTATCCTAGACTAAACTGCATGAAACGGCATTATACCCTTCACAGCGGCACATACCTATATAGCTCATATATGGGAGTACCCCCCCCCCCCCCCCCCGCTTGGGTCCTCATACCAGCCGTCGTTCAAGTGATCAAAGCATCATAAATGAAAGTCTTGTAACCAAAACAATATCGTTGTGTGAGAGACGATTGACAAAGCGATAAACGTTTAAAAACCAGGATTGATGGTGTGGATTAAGAAGGATTCTAACAGAGACGAAGACGTCGTCAAAAATTGAGGTTTCGTATCCGGGGGGACTCCCATATAAAAATGACGCGGGTGCTCGTCGGAAATTTTCGAAAAACACCCTAAAAGGTACCAGAATCTTGTTTGATGGGTGTGGCTCGAATGAATTTTTACCCCTAAGAGGTACCTATAGACAATATTCGTATTCACGGTATTGAACTGGAACTAGCGTGCAGTCGAGGCTCATGCAGGGGATTCTTTTCACATGCAAATATTTTTAATGACATTCCCCCGCTTTAGCCTCGACTGTAAGCTAGTTCCAGTTCAATACCGAGAATACGAATATTGTCTATTCTCAAACAACACATGTCATATTCTGTCAAATTTTTTTTGTTTTTGGCTTTATACCGTAAAAGGTACCGCGATAATTCTAACTGTGATCATTTTACATTAAAGTACCCTATAAGCGGTACCAAACTGGAAATTTTGAACCCCAAAAGGTACGACCAGCACCCCGTCATTATTATACAGTACGTACCCGCTTATAAGAACCTGCAATTTAAGAACCTGTTAGCCTAAAAATATCAATTTAGACCCCATTCACATATGAACCTATTTACCCTAAAATTTGAAACAGGTTCTTATAGAAAGGTTCTTATAGAAATTAACCTAAAAAATCTTCACGCAAAAAAACATGACTCAAAAGTAGTTAATTTTTTATTTCAGGGAATTTTTGTTTTTCCTTTGTTTCAAATTCATTAGCATACATTACCATACCCAAACACAATGGAAAAACATACAATATCTACTAAAATGGGTCATGGTCACATACTGTCTAAAGGCCAGGCCTGTTTTGGCATTTAACAAATTTACACCGGTTTTCCGTGGTGTGGACTCTTATTTACCACAACACAACATTTTGACCATGTGATGACGTAAATCGTGGTAAATAAGAGTCCACACCACGGAAAACCGGTGTAAATTTGTTTTTTACAACAATATTTAGAAAAAATACAAGGAAAAATCGAAGTCTTGTTACAAAACGTGACAGCAAAGAAAGAGCAAGCGTTGTCTATAACTTTCTCGCAATCTGATTGGTTGTTTTCAAGCGCGCGTGATGTTAGCGTCAGCACCGTTGTCTGGACTCTCATTTACCACTCACGTCGACCAATCAGATTGCGAGTTTAGCGGCAATTGTGGTAAAATAAATTAATATACATGCCACCTTTCTACCATTCACAGGTGTATAATTTATTTCTCAAGAGAACCTAAGTAGCTTAAAATTCCACTAAGCACATAAGAACATAAGAACCCGTTTAGGCTAAATTTGAAAAAATGGGTTCTTATAAGCGGGTAAGTACTGTATATTTTGTTTTGGTAAGCGCGCGCAAGACGTTAAACGCAAAACTGAATTACCAGCCTCTGTGTCAGGGCACAAAGTGTGAGAGGCTTTTTCGATATTTTCATTGGTTCCCTGGTAATTAAATCCACTTTGAAGTTGGACAATAAAGTTATTTTCTATGCGCGTCACACTTAGGGGGCCGTGAGAAAAGCATTTCAAATTTCCTAAAAGCCTCGCACACAAAAGATAGACATAACATTACAAAAATTAATAAAAATAAAAGTAAATAAATTCAGAACAAACCCAAATGCACCAAGCATATTCTTGTTTTGCACTTCAGTCACATCAAAATTCAGAAGCATTAAAAAACAAATTTCGATCCCAAAATGTTTATGAGATTATAGAGAGTTTAAAACTACATAACTGGGCCAAACTTTGAAGCACTAGAGTATTTCGTTCAAGAGTTGAAGACGAACGAGTGTCTCTACACCAAAAATCTCATCACAAAAGATTGGATTCACTATAAGTTCCATTAAATCGACTTATAAACATCTCTCAGGAATGCAAAAATGACTATTAAGTGGTTCAGTTTTGTTTATTTTCACGGCTTATCTAGTACTATCTGAAATAGCGTGACGAATTGTGTGACATGTTTAAAAACTTTACAAATCGAAAGTGTTAAAACCTGAATCGTTTTATGAAAGATTGTAACAGAAGTATCCACATACGATGTTAGAAACAGTTTTGTAGGATGTATACTTTATAGATCTTTGAATTTTTATGACGTCGTGTGCAAATGATTAACCGCAAGAATTGTGTTTCGCTTCTCAGTTGCATGGCATAAGCTAACTTAAAACGCGCATAAATATATACCTGGCATTTATACCTTTAGGGACCGGTCATTATTTACTGGGGGGGGAGGGCCACTAAACTGAGAAAAAGTTTGGCCAAGAAGTTGTGGCCCACCCCCATAAAGGGTTTAAAAAAAAAATGACCCTCCAAAAACTCAAATAAAAAAAATGTGACCCTCCCCAATGGCAAAACAGTAAAACAGTGGATTATAAATAACTCTCAACTTTTCCTATAGTCAGATATTAACCTTGTTTAAAAGAATCAATAATAAAGATATCGTCCTTTCCATGTCCTGCATGTTCTTCCAGATTTGGTAGTACACAGAATGTCACTTATTTGCACTTCTTCGCTGTTATCATCATTGTTGCCTTCAATAACAGCATCGCTAACGCTGCCACCGCTGTCGTCATTGTCGTCGTCGTCGTCATCGTCGTCGTCGTCGTCATAACAACTATTGTCGTTATCCTCGCTGTCATCGTCACCCTCACTGTCATCTTCATATTTTTCACTTTGTTGTGCAGTATCTGTTGTTTCATCTTCATCACTGTCGTCGCCAATTTCCTCCAGCACTACATCATCTATGCATTCTTCATCTGATTCTTCATCCTCGACATCATCTTCTTCATTGTTCATTGCATCGTTAACTATTGATCTCGCAATGTGGGCAGCAACAATGTCTACTTTGTCCTGTTTCAATGTGCTCCTTGGACAGCTGATACCATGTTTGTCCAGGTAAAGATCAAGGGAGGAGACTTTCAATTTTCGAAGCTGCCCTTCCCTATACATAAGTGTCCAATTGTAGTCATTGTACGTTTTACTTCTTTCTTCTTTTTGAAGCCTTTTCCTTGATTCTTCACGTTTTTTTTTCTTGAACTTCAGATCTTCAAGATGGCAGACATAATTCTTGACAAGATGATCTTTTACTATGTATTCTTTGCTGAATCTCTGAATGGCACTTGGTTCATTTAGTAATCCTTTTAAGAGAAATACACGCATAGTTGGTAAAAGTAGGTTTCTGTAAATATTATAATGCTTTTGATGTTAAAAAAGAAATATATTTTATATGTTATTGTCATGTTTGTCGGTATCCATGTTACCTTCATTAAACAATTTCCGCAGCTGAGCCCTTGGTTGAAAATCATCCACAGTTCTGTCGTTTGCTGGAGTGTCCTTCACGTGGCAGTAATGGAATCCTTCCCTGTTTCTGTCTGGATAGGGACGCCTCACAGGGTCTAGTGTTCGTCTTGACATTTTTTGGCAGAAATCACACTCTTTACCATCTATAAAGAATGTAAATACGCACATACTCTTTAAGGAATAACATGCGACGTTCACTCAAGAAAAACTTCATTTATACAGGTAGACATCTACAAACTTTTAGCCTTAAGTGTCCCCTATTAGTAGAGAGTCTATCTCTCCGCTATTTTTGAGAAGGACACGTTAATAATTAAAGTTGTAATTTTTCCTTCTGAAAAACAGAATGTAAGAAAAAAATGCAAAGAAAATTAGACATAACTAGAGTCTACAGTTATTCTGTGTGTGTTATTTTAAATTTTGATGTTATTTTACCTCCTGAGCTAGTCTCACAACTGCCTTTCCTATATTCAAAGAACAGTTCTCCAATTATGTAATGTGCATCAATAAAATGCTTTATCTTGGAGAAGTATGCATGGCCTGGCACATCATGTTTCCGAGAGTCTGAAGTTCTAATAAACTCATCAAGGTATGACACATTCCAGAAGAAATGCTCGTCTGAAATATATTAAAATAAGAGAAAAGGTGGCAAATATTAGTCCAACTTAGATCTCTACATTGTGTACTGTGGTGCCTGTTAGAAAACAAAATAAATGCCACTAATGCATTGAGATGAATATATGAAATACCTATGAAACCATCTGGATCATCATTCCCTTGTTTCTATCGATATCTTGAAAATAATTGTAATGCATAAATTGTATATTGTATGTTACAAATGGAAATGGCTTGTATATTGGAAGCACAATACCTGTTCTCTGAGTGACATAGGCAATCATATCTCCACATGGGGCAGGTTCACCATTTATTCTAGAAGCAACGTCATGGCATACTTGCCAAGCATTTTTTTCCATGCACTCAGCCTCCAAACTCTTTAATTCCTCCAGTGTAAGCTTTTCACGTTCATCCTCTGTGAGCCCTTCACGTGCCTTATAGTATTGCCACTTCATTGTGGATCCATCAGCCAATGCATCACCTGCAATTGGAAACCACACTCCATTAAATACTGCATGCTATAAAAAAAGGTTAATATGACAAAATAAATATCTGCACAGTTCAAAAGAAGCAGACCTTACAATAACTGTTTTAAACAAGTAGCTTAATTAAATTGTTATTTATATAAAACGTTTTCTACTTCGCTACCTATTGCTGCATTTGTCCTCTCTGCTTCATTCTGCCCTGAATCATTCCTTGCTCTATGTATTCTGTTTCTTCTTGCACTATTGTGAAGTCTGGCTATTTCAGCATCTCGGTATCTCACATGTGTATTAGAGACTCCCACACCAGGTCCTGCATCAGTGAGGTCAAGGACATCATCACAAGTGGGAGGTAAATTGTATGACTCTATCAGCTGTAGTGTACCATCAATGAGACTGTTAGCATCACAGAAAAGTGGCCATAGCTCTGCACCAGTTTTGAGCGGTCTCTTTAGTTGTTCTTCCAGGGACTCAGCAGCACCACAAATCATTTGTACCTTGTCAAGTACCTCGCTACCTAATGCTTTGTTATGGTCAGGAGCTTTTGGCTTGAGCACTTGATTCCAGTGCTCTTTTGCTGAATCTAGGTACTGAATCAAGTGCTTCAGTCTGCCATGCTCATACTCCCGGAATCTGCAGCAGTCATGCTTCGTTATACAAGTAACATCATCCTTCATGGTTGTGTCTGTCAGTAAAATAGTTTAAAAATTAAATATCTTCAAAAATTGAATTTATCACAACAATATATGTAAAAGAATTCTTGTGTATATAAATTATACCTTTAAAATAAAATATGCAGTCATGAACAACAGCACAAAATCTCCGCAGCTCTTTTGAATGCAATGTTCTGTCAACTTGAGATTCAAATATTTCTGGGCACTCATGCCTGTATGGAGTGAAAATAAAACATAGGTAAACATTATATTTGACATTAAAGGTGAAAAGCACTAAACTAGTAAATTCTTATGCAATACCTTAGTCGTACGTAATCACTTGCCCAGACACTACCAGAGCTTCCAACATAATACTTTGGTCGCACAGTGACAATACTTTGGTCAGCATCAGCAATAAGCTTTTCCTCCCCTGTTTATAAAATTACAATCAAGAGAAGACAGTTTTAGCCAATTATATTTTACAAACATACATACATACATACATACATACATGTAGTCATAAAAGGTTTATTCCTATAAAAGAGACTACCCTGTCAGAAAAGAGTTCACAATTATTTAGAAACTACTAAACCTTAAACAAGATAATATTTATAACATTAGACATTGTCTTTAACGTTCTTCCTGGTTAATTTAGTACCTTCTATGTGCTCCACTTTCATCCTGAGGAATCTGAAGCTGCTTGGGGTTACATTAACCTCTGGTATATTAAAGTCATGCTGTGGCAGTGTTCGTCTCAAATCTGGATCACTTACATCAAACACCTTGCCTCTTCGCATACTGCAAAATCCAACTGACACCAAAACAAATTTTTTTGGATATACCTGTTATATAGCCAACCTGAAAGTTCTATACTCATCCTTTTTCAGTATTAGTTGACATACATATAGTAATGCAAACATAGATATAAACTGTAAACATACATATGGTACAATTCGATAGTAAATGAGAAATATACATTGATACATGTAATGCACATTTGCTGAGCCTAACACTTTACACAGATTCAACATTTTTATTATGGAACATACCGTCAGTTCCTGGGCGAAGATATGCTTTGTCGTCCATACTGCAAACCAAGCCACTTTTAGGACTTTGAACAGCAAGCTCCATTTTTGCATTGCGTACATGTGCCCTCTGATGGTGGGTTGTTTCCACTGAGTCATCCTCTGTTTTAGGAGGCTTCTTGCAACAAAAGAGCCACTTGCCTAAATGCTGCTTTGCTGCCTTTGCCCTGACATTATTCGGTTTAGAGCGATTGTATACTGTGGTTGCTGATCTTATCATTTTCTTTCCTTTCTGTAGTAGATTGAAGTTTACTATTGACAGGAAGTGGCGTTTCTTCACTCGATGGTTTAGGTACATTGTTGTATTGTGTCGCCTACCATGTGCTGTACTTTTCTCTGCAATGCATTTTGCTAAGTATTCTTCCTCTTCTTCTCCCATGGCCCTGGGTCTGCCTGCACCAAGTCGTCTTCTCTTTACTCGATTCTCTTCCAAAAGCTCCTTTGCTACCCTTTTCCTGCTTTGCCTGAACTTCCTTATGCTAACTTTGTCTTCCCTGGCTAAAAGTGCATTGCTTTCTTGTCGCCTTTGTTCAAGAAGATCCAGGTCTGCCTCTAAGTCTGACTTATTTCTTTCTGACAAGGCACATTTGTTAAGTTTCTCCTGTAGTTCCTTTTCCTGTTGTTCTATTCTCTTCAAACGGTCTCTGAGTCTACAAACTAAAAGCCCATCAGCAGCATCAATTGCATTTTCTGCCTCTTTGGAAGCGTTAAGGATTTGGGACAAACGTCCAATTATCCTATCAGGCTTGATACCAAAATTGTACAACTGGGCCCGGGGCAACAATGCTGCCAAAAGCCCTTTAGCAACACTTCTGTCATATTCGCTGTCCATTGAGATTAAAAGTTGCTGTACTGTAGCAAAATCAAGAGGAAGTCGTGTAGCAGACATTGGTTCATCTTCATCATTAGTTATCTTTGTCAATTCACTGAACAGGTTAACACAGTCAATATCATCTGATTTTGCAATAATAAACCTGAAAAAAAAAATTACCATTATCCTTTTTTATAGATCGGCCGAAAACATTTAAAGCGGATTTTAATGTATAGTAAGTTTTTAGGTCTAAAATGACATTTTATAGTGCCTTTTTCAAGTACAGATAGCTTATGTTTTCACATCGAGTACTCAGTAAAAACTCAATATTATTTTCTTTAATAAACAAAAGGCACAGACTACTGCACTATGTACGAAACTACACTTGCCTGTAAATACAAATGCTGCCATGCATGTGCGACAGGCCAAGGTGGAAGCTTTATAGTACATGTATATTAAAAATAATATATACATAAACTTAAATGTCCTCAGTTCTTTACACCTTGCAACACACACACAAATGAAATAAGCTATTAAGTTATATTACGACTCACCTCTTCTTCGGAGCTAATGATGCGACTAAAACGCATAGACCATGCTGAGGGTGCAAAAGGTTATCTCTAAATGTCTCGACTTTCGGACGAACATCAAAGAAACCACAGTACATGTCATAGGCGGTGTCAAACTCCAAATAACCTACAGCTTTTCCGTTTTTATTGGAAACAAGAAGTTGATTCAACACAAACAGCAGACCATAAATCACGTTTCCTTTTCGGCTGTTTTTGTTGGCCATCACCGAGAGCAATCCGTGTAATTTTGTTTTATTGTCTTGCAGTGAACATGATTGCAATGAAGATCGCACATTCTTATCGACCACAGAGATTCGATGAATGGGACGAACGACACTTACTTGTGTGATTTTGCAAGTCGTCTCCAACCCACTTTTCTCACAGATTGAGCCATCCATTGTTCCAACATTTATGAAACATACGATTTGTACTGCATTTTCTTACGTGTACGTGCCAGATAACACATAAATCGTGGCAAAGTTCGCGGGTTTCCAAAATTAAGAGCGAATAAAGCATGTATTATAGATGATATACCGCTGTCCCGTTCACGACGCTTTTCGGGTCACGCACTTTCTATTTTCGGTGACAATGGCGTCAGCCACGTGGAACGAATCTGCAATCGTAAATATTCTAAAGCAGGCAGATCTCGAGGAGTATGAGCAATTATGTTTAAGCAAAGGCCTGCGGAAAGTGAAACACCTCAAAGACGTCAATTCTCCGCTACTTCAACGAGAATTAGGTATGCAAACTACCTGGTATTATGCATATATATGCGTGTGTAATTTAAAATAAGTGACATTTACAGACATTTGCATCTACAGTTAATGCAAATTTTGTCAATCGAATTCTTTTTTTTAATAATGTTTGTCCAGAGGAAATCCATTCCGACTATTCATTTCAATTTAAAGGCCAAGCGCTTGTGTTATTTTTAATAGAACTACCAAGCTTTCGTGCCAAATATGTATTGATTGTACTGGTAGTATACGATCTACGTCACGCTCCACTATATAATTCAGCGTGACACTAATCTAAACTGAATCTGAATATACTAGTATCAAAGGTACCATATGTCGCTTTTGTCTAATTTAACATATTGATCATTCTTGATTTTTTACTCTAAAAAAGGGATGAGCGTCTTTGAAGCAGAAAGGCTTCTTAAAGCATACAGACAAGGAAACAATTCCCCTGTGAATGAGGTAGTAACTGGTACGGAAACAAGCTCATCTGGGCTACAAATACGGAGAGACAAGGCGCTTGGTTGGATTCCAAATCCACGAACACCAATGAACCACTTCTACAACCAAGTGTATGAATCATTTTTCGTTGAAAATGTCTCCTTTTTGGCTGTATCCAAAAAAAAGTTTTCGGAAGAGTTCCACAAGGAGGCGAGGCGCCAGTACACGGTACGCCAAGAAGTTGAGAAGGTGAAGAGGAAAACACAGCAACTGGAGAAAACAGAAAACCCCTCCACAGCTGGCTACCTACTGAGGGAGAACCACACATTAAAGCCTCATGATTCCAGCATTATAAAAATGAACTTAAATCAAATGGAACAGGTCGAAAACTTTGTACAAGGAATTGAAGACAAAGTGAAGAGTGATTTACAGTCCTCAATTCTTGCAAACGGAAAAATTAAAGCTGGCCGAAGAACGTCATACAAGTTTGACGAGGACGTAATTTCTGAGCTGCGCCAGTTAAAAGAGAAGCTGGTTTCCACAAGATCAAAGTTAACTGACCTTGGAAGGAAGGCCTCGAATCTCTTTGAGGTAGATTTTGGAGCCTTCAAGAGAAAATCGCGATCAAAAAAACAGAACAAACACCGTGCGGCGAAACGTAAGGCTATGCGTACCTCTCAGAGGACGTCAGAAGTTATGAAAAAGATCGCCCCTGGATTAGACGAGGACTCTCGCTGTGAAAAAAGTCACATAGTAAAAGAGCTTGTTTTCAAATTAAACAAAAGAGAGAAGAAATGGTTGGAGTTATTGGCATGCCAACATGATACAACTCGGCTTAGCAGTGACGCAAGGGACTACCTCTCCAGCCTACTAGGCAATCAGTACCAGTACTTACCACGGCGACGACAATGAAGATGATGATCTGAATTATGATGATGATGATCATGATGATGGTGACGACGACGGATACGATGATGACGATGACTGCAGTGTTTTTGAAGCGGCCAGCCGAATCAGTCCAGTGCAGGAGAATAGTTCAGATGACGATTATGGCCCATACTGGGATAATTCCCCAACTTGCACACCATACCTGGATCATGTGTCAGACTAACTGTCAGAAGTTTTCTATATTACTTTTATTCTTGAAGAAAATATTGTTTCTGTTCAAACTGTTCAAAAAGTAGAGCATCTTATTAGGTATCATCAGTTATAATCAATGTGCGGTGCACGTGCGCAAGTCAGACATGCAGTTTTGCAGTTTTTTTTTGCAGTTTTTAGCTGCTACTGATCATGACATCTTCTCATGAGTTGAATTTTTAAATTTGTACAAACTTCGTGCAAATATTAAGTGTTTCTTTAAACAGTTATGCATTTAATAAAGCCCTTTTGTATTTATAATACATGTACCTTTATTATATATGCCCGTATTTCACTTTTTATGCTGCAACCAGTGACAAATTAAAATCCACGGAGTAGAGTGACCCAAATAAAGAGAACTCTGAGTTCAGAGACTGGTGGTAAATGCTTATAATCTCAAAAACTCGTAGCCCTCCCCTCAATGAATTTTTTTTAAAAATGGCCCTCCCCAAAGTGGAGCTCAATAAATAGTGACCCTCCCCCCAAATATAGTGGCCCTCCCCCCCCAGTAAATAATGACCGGTCCCTTATATACCTTTGTAGATTTGTTGGATGTTCCTTTTTTTGCCAGTCCTTAACAAAAACGTTGCCATATCGTTCAAAGTAAGATATATTAAAATAGCTTTCATTACAATTTTGCTACACAGTGAATATCAAAGTAGTATACCGAGCAGAATTCGAGAAGAATTTCGTTGTCAAAGCAGAATTTTTGCCAGCAGAACACGCGATTTTTACGAGCATTGCCGGCAGGTGATCGCAGGAAGAATACGCCAATTTAAGAGCAGAATTTATCCAAGCCTGGATCACGTATGAAGTTTAGCAAGAAAAGTACAAGATGGTGCTGCACTCCAGAATTGGATTATCGTTTTATCATACCGAAGAGCGTTTGCACGTGACGTCACGGCGGCCATATTGGTGTTCCAAAACAATGAAATGGCGGTCATATTGGTGTCCTAGACTTAAGCTCTGTTCTTATATTCAAACTTTACTGTTTTAGCACTCCAATATGGCCGCCGATCACGTGAGTAAAAACACTCCACAGCTACTTATCAACTATTCCCTGAAAACGTTTCATAAAAAGAGTATCTCGCGTTCTTTTTATGATTTTTGCAAAACGTCTTTCAATATTTTCTAGATTAATGCTATATTTGAACAAAAATTAGAAAACTAAAATTTTGCAAAATATGACCAAAAAAGGTTCACAGTACCCTTAATTAAGCCCATTTTCAACAAACAAATTTCTTTTACTGCACTTCTTACGTTTGTTAACAGTTATATGTGAGCTGTTAAATGGACACTTTGCCACCGAAATCGCAAAATTTGGCTGAGCTTATTTCCACCTTATATCGCCACGTTTTATCCAACTTAGTTGGATAAAAAGATTCTAGAGCAAAACAAAAGCAGTAGTTTGGAGATAAAGTGCAGGATTGCAAGGATTGAAGTGAATTACAATTCAGGAAGTTTGATTTAATTAATTGGCCCGATTTATACTGGAGACGGATAATCCGTCTGGACGAACTTGGGCAAACATTCGTTAGTTCGTCTAATAATCCGTCTGTGTATAAACATGGGCAAAAAGACGGATTATCTGTTAAGACGAACTATCTGCTAAGTTCGTCTTGGCAGACGAACTAAGCAGATAGTTCGTCTAGACGGATAATCCGTCTCTTTGCCTGTATTTATACACAGACGGATTATCAGACGAACTCACGAATGTTTGCCCAAGTTCGTCCAGACGGATTATCCGTCTCCAATATAAATCGGGCCATTGACAGACGGTCACGAAGTCAAACTTGTCATTCTTGTGAAATTTTGACTTTTCTAGCGTTATTTTGTCTGTTTAGTTCATATTTCTTTGCTTCTATCATTTTTGGCGATGGTTTCTTCCACTTTTAAGATAATAAAGTAAACTTAAAGCAAGCTCCTGGCCATAACGATGATAGTTATATGGATGTGACTCAATCCACCGTAGGAAAAACGATGGCGGCTGTTCATTTTACCACAATACCTTGCGGACCTAACACAGCACATAAGGCACATTGAAAGCCAAATTTTTACAATATTTGTTCCAGTACTACGGACAATGTGTAGACTACGTTTGAAGATTTTATAACTTTTCTTTACATTTTTATGAACGTTGTTAAGGTTTTTGTGCGCTAAGAATTATGGGTAAATGTACCAGTCGCCATCTTTTTTCCTACCGAGGATTGATAAGATATATTATATCATGAAGTTAACTTAATAATTTGTTGTAAATACCTCAGGTAGAACTATAGATTAGTGTAATAAATTATCGTACTTAAAATTTATGTGTAACAAAAACGAAATGTCTTAGGCGTCGTTCACACTTGATGCCCGAGCACCGTTCCCGGGCACAGTGCCTGACGGGCACCAATGTGAACACGGCTTGTGCCCGTGCCCGATTCAGTGCCTGAGTACAAGGTATCGACCTTGTACCCGTGCCCGAGCACCGTGCCCAATTATTGGCACGGGCACTTACAAAAAGCCGTGTTCACATTGGTGCCCGTCAGGCACTGTGCCCGGGCACGTTGCTAGGGCACCAAGTGTGAACGACGTCTTAGATAATATTTTTTTCTGCTTGTAATTTTCTTAGTTTTCCTTTTGTAAGATATGTTATTGTTTTTTCCTTGCCCCGCCTAGATTAGCTTCGTAGCTATTTGCGAGACAATCAATATTGTTCTATTTTGATTATTATCAATAAATTGTTGTTGTTGTTGTTGTTGTTTGTTGTTGTTAACACGATATTTCAGCCGGGACAGTGTCCCTTTCACTTCCCCTATTAGTAGTACTAGCAGTAATCAGAGATTATGGAGACGCGTTCGAAGGAATTTCCGGCGGAAATGAGCCCCTGAAAAAAGCAATAGGGGCGGCCATTTGGAAGACCGGACACCAAAAAATCTCAATTTTTTCTGCATGTAAGGACCAGGGATACCAACACGAAATTAGGATTGCGTTCTTCGAACGCGATAACAAGGTGTAGGAAACAAGGCCAACGTCGACATACATGCTACCCAAAAAGCTGCTGGCTATGTTGGCTAAAATCTCTTGAAAGTTCCTCCATTCGAAGCGCCCCTACTTTGTCTTTAATGATAACACGTTTTTAAGACTTTATATCTAAAAACAAGTAACGAACAGGTAAAGTACCTTGTCATTCCGCTTAGTTGAAATTTTCTTTTGTTCAGCTGCTATATTTTCATCATGTGCGACTCTTCTGTTTGCGTCTTTTTGCATTCTCCAATCTGGAAAGGAAATACTGTTGAATTACAGCAGTAAGAGCAGGCTTGGAGCTGCGCTTTTTTTGGGATCGAGAATCCGAAATCGGATTTGTGATCTGAGATCATATGGATTCTTCGTGACCAAAAAACGAAAAATCAGAACACGGATCATTATATGTGAAATACCGTTGATATGCAAATGAACCTATTTTGACTCCCTCAAATATTTCTCTCTGCTTCAATTCCAAATATATGCAATGAAATCTTATCTGAATTATCCATGATATGAAATCGTGAAAGAAACAAAACAGCTAACGGAACAAGTAAAGTTGCACGAAAGTCGGCTTGTCAGATGTACTTTTCAAGAATCCATTCCAAAACAACAAACACTTTGCTGCCCCCTACTTTTTTACTTGTATTTTGGCAAATTTCTATGAAATTTGGTATTTAATACCCAGACATTGCATTCTGTGATCCTATTGAGTGAAATTTGAAGTAGTAAAATATTTGCAATGACATACAGTCAAATTCTTCGGAAGCGACTACCTCGGGAATTCGAAAAAATGGTCGCAACGAGAACTGGTCGCTTAGGAGAATGGGCTCTCGAAAGCGACCACGCCCTAAAACAATAGAGGCTGGTCGCTTTCGAGAGCTTTTAGCATAAAGCCCCGGGGGGGGGGGGGGGTACTCCCTATAATGGGCTATACAGGGATGCTCCGCCCGAAAGGGGTACCTTTTTGAGGCTGGAGGTATATGAAAGGGTCGGGATTACACGAGTTGAAGTATATGAAGGGGTAGGGATTTCACGAAGAATAGGAAAGGGTAGCGAAAACACTAGTTGAAGCATAAAAAAGGGTAGGGAAAACTGCCATTTAAGTATTATAAAAAGGGCCTTTCAAAATATATCAAACAGACGCACTTAAAGGCTTTATGAAAGGGGTACCATTTTCAGTGAAAGGTGTATGAAAGGGGTAGCATTTTCAATGAAAGGTATATGAAAGGGGTACCTTTTCTGTCAAAAAACGGTATATGAAAGGGTAAGGGTTTGGATCTCGGGGCGGAGCATCACCGTACAAAACTACCCCCCCCCCCCGGGCATAAAGCCTGCTTGCTCCAGCCGGAAATCATCTTGAACTTTTCGAGATCTTTATCAACACACCATTAGTGATTATGTTGTCAATTTGATCAAAAATTATGTAGTTTCATTTCATTGTTGACTAATAGGAATCTCGAAAAGAATAAATCAAGTCGGTATTTCACAAGAGTAGTCGTGGTCACTTGGGGGAGTATGAGTATGAGTATCAATTTAAACGACGTTTCACAATTAAGCTGGTCGCAACTAGAACTGGTCACTAACGAGAGTGGTCTTAGGAGAGCTTCGACTGTGGTATCGATCGTTTACCATGGTAACACCAACAGCCTTAAATCAATTTTATTCAACAGGATCACAGTTCCAGTAATGCTAACAGTGAACGAATGAAGTTTTAGGTAATTTCAGTGGAATTTCTAAAAACAATAAAAGCTTAAAATATTTGAAAGTGAATAATTAGCTTTATAATTAATTTTATAGCGAGCGTTAGATTACACAATTTTCAAATTAACATTTTCAGGTGAAGAATTGTGGAAAGTTTCACCCCAATATCTTAAAATGCTGCGGCGTTATTCCCATGAGAATATACTGGTAGTAATTTCCTGAAATCTACCTACAATCATGGACAAAAGTGTTGGGAAGATTGGCAGTTTTTACCATTCAATTCTTTCTCTCCCCTTCTAATCCCCCTCTTACAATATTGTTTATAGCTGGACTTTTTTAATGCGTAATTGTTGGCTGTGATCCCAACATTGGAAAGGGGGAGAGTGGGGGTGACGCTGAAGATTGACAGATGATAATTAACGTTAAGACAGCATCGATGTAATTCAGCACTTATACTTTTCACTTTTACAACCTTCCCAACTTCTTCTGTCTACAAAG